>QJPP01000640.1:0-358521 GCA_003996215.1 Jaltomata sinuosa
GAATATTAACAATATGATATACTTGTGATGCATATAGAATATTAACAATATGATATACTTGTGATGCATATAGAATATTCACAATATGATATACTTGTGATGCATATAGAATATTCACTATATGATATACTTGTGATGCATATAGAATATTCACAATATGATATACTTGTGATGCATATAGAATATTCATATAGAATATTCACAATATGATATACTTGTGATGCATATAGAATATTCACAATAGGATATACTTGTGATGCATATAGAATATTCACAATATGATATACATGTGATGCATATAGAATATACATATAGTATGTTATACTTGTGATGCATATAGAATATACATATAATAGGATATACTTGTGATGCATATAGAATATTCGCAATACGATATACTTGTGATGCATATAGAATATTCACAATATGATATACTTGTGATGCATATAGAATATTAACAATATGATATACTTGTGATGCACATATAATATACATATAATATGATATACTTGTGATGCATATAGAATATACATATAATATGATATACTTGTGATGCATATAGAATATTCACAATATGATATACTTGTGATGCATATAGAATATTCACAATATGATATACATGTGATGCATATAGAATATTCACAATAGGATATACTTGTGATGCATATAGAATATTCACAATAGGATATACTTGTGATGCATATAGAATATTCACAATATGATATACTTGTGATGCATATAGAATATTCACAATACGATATACTTGTGATGCATATAGAATATTCACAATATGATATACTTGTGATGCATATAGAATATTCACAATATGATATACTTGTGATGCATATAGAATATTCACAATATGATATACTTGTGATGCATATAGAATATATAGAATATTCACAATATGATATACTTGTGATGCATATAGAATATTCACAATATGATATACTTGTGATGCATATAGAATATTCACAATATGATATACTTGTGATGTATATATCATATTCAAAATATGATATACATATGATGCATATAGAATATTCACAATATGATATTCATATGATGCATATAGAATATATATATATATATAAAATATTCACAATATGATATACATATGATATATATAGAATATTCATATAGAATACACAATATGATATACATATGATGTATATAGAATATTCACAATATGATATACATGTGATATATATAGAATATTCATATAGAATATTCACAATATGATATTCATATGATATATAACAAATATATACTAATTATACAAATATATATAAAATATATATAAAATAGATGATAGACAAGAATTAAAATTTAAATTTTATGAGAGAAAAAAATTAAAAATGCAAAGACTCAATGAGCCTTTGACTTTATTAAAAATATATTGATTGAAAAATAAAGTTGAAATTCAAAGGTTACAAATACTTTTCTCCAACTTCATAAACTAAAACAGTAAAACTAGAAAATGAAAATTTAATAGATAAATTGAGAAATCTACATATTTCGAATCATTTTCTCTAATTCTTCCGTATTAACATGGGCAGGAATGGGATCATAATTTTCAAAATCAACAACTCCATGCGCTGGACTTGATTGTGTTGAAGGATCTCCAATTGACATTATTTCTTCAAGTGGTTCTTCTTCATCCGGTTCAATTGTCATTCCTTGATTTCTTCGCTCCGCTCTAATCCAATCTCTGAGGCAAACTAAAACATTCATGGCATTGCTTCCTAATGAGTGTCGATTGTCTCCGAGCTGCTGCCTTCCTTGACTAAATGCGCTCTCTGATGCAACGGTTGACATTGGAACATTTAACACATCTCTAGCCAATGTTGAAAGTACGGGATATTGTCTTTGATTGTTCTTCCACCACTCCAGTGTTGGAGTTTGATTTTTATAGTGCTCCACGGGTGATCTCAAATATAAATTAAGCTCATCGCGATTTATGCTTCCTTGCGCTGTAGGCTGTAATCTTGACCAAACAGATAAATTAGTTACACCATAAGCAGGCACACCTTGTGCCTGTCTTTTGGAAGATGATGGTTCGTCCGAAGGATGAGATAAAGGAGCATTATGAGTCGGTGTAGCATTATTAACTAAGGTAACATAATGATTAAATAAATTTTCCATGTAAATATTCGCATTAATAGTAGCATCAGATATAATAGGTACTTCATCATTCTTAATTTCTAAATTTTTATAAATCATAGCAACAAATTCACACATATTAACAAATTTCATACATGGATTTAAAATAGCACCAACTAAGTAAATAGGTGGAATCAGAAAAAAATATTTTTTGAATTTTTCGATCATTTTAGTGATAGCTTCCGAGTAACCTCTTTTAAGCTTATATTCACTAAGAAATATAGAGAGATCGGCTATATAAGCTAAAATATTAGAAGCAGTAGGATAATAAGCACCGGAAAATTCAACAGTAGCTAAATAAAATGAGTTTAAAAAATCAACAACATCTTTAATTTTTCTCCAATCGGCTTCTTGTAACATAAGTTCAGGAAATTCGCTAGCATATTGGTTAAAAGTCGTAGTAATAGGAACTTTATAAATATAGCAAGTATTTAAAAAATTAAAAGTAGAATTCCACCTAGTGTCTATTTCTTCAGGCATTAATCTTGGTCTAAGATTATTGTCCTTACATTTTCTTTTAAATTCAGTAAGTCTAAGCTTTCTATTATTTCCTTGAATAAAGCCAACTGCATGCCTAATTTTTTCAATCACAGGTTCAAAAAAATCAAGACCATCTTTTACAATTAGATTGTATATATGACAAGCACACCTAACATGAAAAATTTCTACACACGGAGGAGTAAGCATAATTTTTAAATCATCAATAGCAGCGGTGTTGTTAGATGCATTATCAAAAGCCATACATAAAACTTTTTCATTAAGACCATAATAATCTGTAACCACTGAGATAGATTTAGAAATAAAATCCGCAGTATGCCTACGATCTTCATCATATCGAAATGCCAAAATACGTTTTTGCATTAAAAAATTACTATCTATCCAATGACAAGTAATTGTTAAATAATCATTTTTATTAACCGCACGACCAAGATCAGAAGTAAGAGAAACTCTACATGGAAGATTTGTTAATAACCAACGTAAATAAAATACATATTGTCCATGTAGTCTAAAAATATCTGATCGACAAGTACTTTTAGGAATACCGGTAAACATTGGGTTATAAATAGATTGTATGTAATGAACAAAAGCATCAGAAGAAGCAAACGTGAAAGGCAAACAACCCAATGCTATCATTTTCGCTAACTCTTCACGGTCTTTCTTTTTATTATACGCCCCAACTAATTTACCGGTATGTGGGTTCATTTTAGTTTGTCTATGTGTTCCAGCAGCCCCATCTTCTTTTAAAAGTTGTTCCCAACCTACATGCTCGATTCTCAAATGTCTCATCAATTGACCCGTTCCCCCAGCATTACCCCCGGTCTTATGCTGATATTGACTATGACAAAGATTGCATTCAACAAGAGTTGTTCCTTCTAATTTAGTATAAAATTCCCATGCAACACTAGTTAATTTACGGGGCTTTCTAGGCCGTGGAGGAAGATTAGGAGTACGAGATTGAGCATTATCAATAACGGGACTAGTGGGTTCATCATCATCACCATCATCATCATCATTATTATTATTATGTACACTTACGTCAACTTCATTTTCTTCTTCAATTCCATAATTTTCTTGTGCCTCAAAATAATTCATATCATGTGCACCCACAGGAATATCTCGTTCTCCTATCTCACTAGGTGATGGTGGAGGCACACGAGAATAATTATTTCTACCGCTTGTACTACCTCTACCAGAAGTGATTTTTTTCTTACTACCACTACTACTTCCGGGACATAAATTTTTAACACTTTTACCAAGTCGTTTTACTTTATCCATTTTATAAATTAAATTAATAAATATTAAATACGCAAAAATTAATACAAAAAGATATTCAACAAACAATATACTAATTAAAAGTAAGAGATAGAACGATTATACCAAATTATCGGAGACAAACAAGTAATTAAGCAACCGTAAATTGATGAATTGAACGCTTGAACTTTCTCCAACTTGATGTTGTTGATAGCAAAATAATAAAGTAGATATTGCTAGAAATCAATAGAGAAAATCAGAAAATTGAGAGAGAATGAGAAGTATTTTGTAATAAAAATGATGAAATTTAGAAGGTATTTATATATGAAAAATGGGTGAATTTTTAAAATGGAGGAGAATGGAACGTTGGCCCAAACGGAATTGTAACCGTTGGACCAACGTTCAACAATTGCAAATGCTGAAAACTGAAAAGTGGCCCAAAAAAGGCTGCCACAACATAGCCTTTTCAGGCTATCATAGGGCCTAGGGGCTAGGGCCTGCAGCAGCCCACAGCAGGCCTAGTGCCTGCGGCCCACGTGGGCTGTCAGCAGCCCAACTCCCAAAGCCCAGATGCCATTCAAATTAATTTTTTTTTTTTTTTTTTATAACCGGGCCGGTCCGGTCCGGTGCACCGGTGGGCCAGGTCCGGTCTCAGAACTGGGCCGGTCTCCCGGGTTGCCAGGCCTGGCCGGCCCAGCCCACGAACCGGCCCACGAAACCGCCTCCCTTATCCGGTGTTGGGCCAGCCGGTCCGGTGCCGCTATTTGGGCCGGTCTTACTGGTCCGGTCCGGGTCAGACCGGCCCAGTTGACACTCTTAGTAAAACTTGTTGTGTATTTCTACAAATAGTCAATTACCATTAGGTATAGGACGTAACAAAACCTAAATAATTCAACTTGACATTATTGTCTTCGACAAAAGTATAAACTTGCAATATATTTCCCCAAATGGTCAATTACTATTAAACGTAGAGTGTGATTGCTAAGGATTTAATTTTTTTCATGCTTGGTTGGTCACATTTTCTATAAAAAAAAGAATTTCTTAAAATTAAGAAGATGACTTTCTTGGTGGGAAGAGAAAAAATAATTTATATAAGTGACATTTTATGCTGATTGTCTCCATCCCACTCTCACCCTACCACTCCTTCACCTCGACCTTAACCCCTTGATCCACGCCCACTCGCCCAATACCCTCCACCCCCATGCCCACCCCTTCATTGCCGACACCCCACCCATCCTATTCCACCTCATATTATTTTCCTGAATTATATATATATATATATGTTCTTAAGATAATTTTTTCAACTTATTTATTAAAACAAGAAAATTATTAAGAAAATTATTTTCGATTAAAAATATTTTCCTTCATACCAAATATATCTGAAGTATAACAAAACCTAAATAATTCATTTCAACTTGTCATGGTCTTCTTTTGGCAAACATTGCTTTGTCCATTTTATTTTACCTGAGAGCGTTTAACTCAGCAAGGAGTTTAAGAATAGAAAGATAAACTTTTGTGCACGACATTTGTATGATTATAATAACATGTAGTTATAAGTGTATAATGAAAATCTAAAGTTAAAGTTTTTTCAAATGTAACGAGAAAAAAAGTTATTTTCAAGTAGAAATTCATGTACAATTCTTTTTTGAACATATTTTAAAGAAAATACTGCCACAAAAAATATAGACTAACTACTGATATTTCAATTAGAGAGAGATATATATATGGAAAAAAAATTACGACAATATAAAGACTATTCCAAATTTACTATGGTCAATTTATTTAAGGAATAACTAATTATATGCGTATTTATTTTATCTGCAAGTTGTGCCAGGGTAATTTTGTTACTTTCTTTATTCAGTAGTAACTTCTTGTTACTTTCGTGCATGGTGATGCAAGAAGTATAACCTTTGATCAATTCAAAACTCTATTTTTGACATTTTCTTTACTTTGTGTGCTTAATGTTAATTTAAACACAAGTACCAGTAAAACAATTATTTTTGTGTCACTATAAATAGACCCTCTGATAAAACTTGATTCCACAAATTAAAGCATCTCAAAAAGATTTAAACAAAATGGCTCAGCCTAAAGTTAGCATCATTACTCTCTCTGCTATCCTCCTTTGCTTTCTTCTCATGTTTGCTTCTGGTGAGAAATTCTTAAGTATTTGTTTTATTTTCTCTGGTTATTGAGGGTAGTTCAATAAGATAAAGTATCGTAAATTCAACACCTATATGTTAGATTAAATTGCACTTTTATGTTCATCCAAGCTTGGATTTTTTAAATGAGTTTTAAGGGTGTGTCTAAAACATTTTTCAGAAAATGTTTTTCAATTTTCCCACATGGTTGGTTTAAACTTTTCAAAAATATTTTTTCTAAGAAAGCAAGTTCTTTCAAATGAGGAAAATGACTTTTCTAATGAAAGTAGGAAAACAAGTTCCATAATCAGCATTCCAACTTCATTGTCTCCTCTCACCCACCCAACACCCCCACCTCCACTCGTTGACCATCCCACCCCCTTCACCCCACCTCCACCCTCACCCCATCTCACCCGCATAGCTTTGCTAGATTATATGTACATGTTCTTAGAAAATTATTTTTGCTTACTTACTAAACACTAAATAATAAGTAAGAAAGTCACTTACTTATTTTTCAAAAATATATAAACATTTTCCTACGTACCAAAATACACACCCAATATTTTCTTGAAAATCACTTAATTTCCTTCCTACCAAACATACCCTCAATTGTGCACCCACATTGTATGAAAAAGAGAATACTTACCATAGCATGTTAAATTATAGTGATAGTATAACAATTCTTTACACTGTCAGTACTTATAATTTAAATCCTTTCATCATTTACGGACAAAATTTCCTAGAGAAAATTAAACTTACCAAAGAGCATGCTTGATTTTGATTGCCTAAGAATTTTTCATGCAGAGACGCAAATAACAGAAGCAAAACACTGTGGAAAGCATAGCAAGAGCTGGAATGGGCAGTGTTTCCACAGGAAATGTAACCATTGGTGCATGGACAATGAAGAAGCTGATTATGGCAGTTGTTCCCATGGAGACTGCTACTGCTACTACCATTGTTGAAAAGAATCCATATAACGCCATTTTACATGGCACTATCTGTCTTATTATGTAATACATAAATAAATAATGCTGCTATTACTATATGGTTATCATATTATAGCAGTAGTGGTGTCATTATCTATATGATGATCACCTTTGATGTATCTGTGTAACTCTATGTGTGAGTGTGTGTGAAATATATTTGTGCACTTTTTCATTTCCATAAAGAGTAAGGTGTTGGAAACATTAATTAGTGGATTTACCCTTGCTATACTTAACACCCCATGCTACTATTTGCAGTTGATTTACCTTTGAAGTTTGAACCTTCTTTCTCTTTGATACTCCTTTGTCCCATATTAGTTGCTCACTATACTAAAAATAATTGTCTCATATTAGTTGATCACTTTACTAAATCAAAAAAACATTTATTAAATTTTCCCCATCTTACCCTTGCAAATAATTCTTTTAAAAGTGTTCACACTTGTTTGTAAAGTTCCAAAGAAGTTTCTTAAGGGGTGAATTAGTAAAATTACCTTCTTATTTATGATTTCTTAATATGCGTGTAAAAAGGAAAGTGACCAACTAATATGGGATGGAGGGAGTATTAGTTAACGGATAATATGGATAAAAGTGCATGTTTAATGTGTATATATATAGTTACTCCTTCCGTTCCCAAATAAGTGATCATTTTAGGTTGAACACACTCCATAAGAAATTACTCACTCCTAGAAAATAAATGGTGTTTTTACTATCTTACCCCTAATTAAATTTTACTGTAACATTTAATGTGATCTTTTCTAATTAATGGTTTTTGGCTATGTAAACAAGGACAAATTTGGAAGAATATGATTAATTTATTTTTAAAAGCCTAAATGATAACTTATTTAGGAACAAAATAAAAAGTAAAATAAAAAGTAAAATAAATCACTTATTTAGAAACGGATGAAATACTTTACTTTAGTAGGTAAGGTACAAATTATTTTGAAAATAATAGTGTTTCTATGAGAGTTTAAAGGATTTTGATTTAGCTATAAGAAGGGTAAGACTTATATAGACTGGTTAATCAATGAGAAAATCCTAGACAATGTCCAGTTTCGATCAAAAATTCTTAAGCTGTGATGACATCTACACTCCAACCCATAGGTAGACCAATTTTCAGTTTCAATTTCCTTAATTAAAGAAGAAAAGTAAGCATGTGTATCAATAATAATTAAGTCATATACGGTGTCTCAATAATCATAAAGCAGAAATAACATAAAATACAACCCAAAATTTGGTGGTA
Source organism: Jaltomata sinuosa (assembly GCA_003996215.1). NCBI lineage: Eukaryota > Viridiplantae > Streptophyta > Magnoliopsida > Solanales > Solanaceae > Jaltomata > Jaltomata sinuosa. The sequence continues at coordinate 8,277 of QJPP01000640.1, forward strand.
TAAACACAAGACTGACTAGGATCGAAATAATTTAAGTTAGAAATTAATGATATATCACTACTAGAAAAACAGGGAAAACCGACCTCAAAAAACCGACATCCGGAGGTCGATTTTCCCTGAAATACCGACTCAAAACCGACTCACAAGACCTAGTCGGAAAAGGCTTGGTTGGTTTTGTATACCGACATCGTGAGGTCGGTAAATACCGACCTCCGGATGTCGGTTTTAATTTTAAATCCAAAAATTAAGAATTTAATATATATTTTATTTTCTTTTATTTCCGACTTCCTGAAGTCGGTTTCTTTTTAAAAAAATATTATTAAAAATATAATATACTGACCTCCGGAGGTCGGTATTGTTTAATTTCTAATTTATTATCTTTTTGGTGTTCCGACCTCCGGAAGTCGGTATTACTGAATTTTTAATTTATTATTTTTTTGGTTTTCCGACCTCCGGAAGTCGGTATTACTGAATTTTTAATTTATTATTTTTTTGGTTTTTCGACCTCCGGAAGTCGGTATTACTGAATTTTTAATTTATTATTTTTTTGATTTTCCGACCTCCGGAAGTCGGTATTACTGAAATTTTAATTTATTATTTTTCTGATATTCCGACCTCTTGAGGTCGGTATTATTTAAATTTCATTTTCCTATTTCACTTGATTCCGACTTATTGAGGTCGGTTTTTTGGAAAATTTTATTCAAAAAACCGACTTCCTGATGTCGGTTTTCTGGAAAATTTACCAAAAATACCGACTTCCTGATGTCGGTTTTCTGGAAAATTTACCAAAAATACCGATCTCAGGAGGTCGGTTTGTTGTCGATATTTTGCCATAAAATTGGCAGTAAATTGCTGCAATTTGAATTGTCCACCTGCATATTTGATAATGCATATATTCAACCAAAACCAGCTCAAATAGCTGTCAAGACGATATTTTTCTATATTTACGTTTCACTACTTCAAATTAAACTTAAAATACAATCAAACAATCTAAAAAGTGTACAAACTATATATACTAAGTTCAAAATGTCTAGTAGTTAGGTACAACACAACTACTCATCATTAGCATCATCATCCTCATCCTCATCCTCTTCACCCTCCTCACCCTCCTCACCCTCCTCACCCTCCTCACCCTTTACACTTTACTTATTTTAACAACTAGTTCAAACTTTTAACTTAATACACTTCACAATTTTAAGTCACTAGTTCAAAATTTCAACTAACAACTAACTACACTTTACTTATTTTAAGTCACTAGTTCACAATTTTAACTTAATACAACCTACACTTTAATTATTTTAAGTCACTAGTTTAAAATTTTAACTTACTACACTTCACAATTTCAAGTCACTAGTTCAAAATTTCAACTAACAACTAACTACACTATACTTATTTTAAGTCACTAGTTCAAAATTTTAACTTAATACACTTCACAAATTTTAAGTCACTAGTTCAAAATTTCAACTAACAACTAACTACACTTTACTTATTTTAAGTCACTAGTTCACAATTTTAACTTAATACAAACTACACTTTAATTATTTTAAGTCACTAGTTTAAAATTTTAACTTACTACACTTCACAATTTCAAGTCACTAGTTAAAAATTTCAACTAACAACTAACTACACTATACTTATTTTAAGTCACTAGTTCAAAATTTTAACTTAATACACTTCACTATTTTAAGTCACTAGTTCAAAATTTTAACTTACTAAACTTCACAATTTTAAGTCACTAGTTCACAATTCCAACTAACAACTAGCTATACTTTACTTATTTTAAGTCACTAGTTCAAAATTTTAACTTACTACACTTCACTATTTTAAGTCACTAGTTCACAATTTTAACTTAATACAAACTACACTTTAATAATTTTAAGTCACTAGTTTAAAATTTTAACTTACTACACTTCACAATTTCAAGTCACTAGTTGAAAATTTCAACTAACAACTAACTACACTATACTTATAGATTATTTTGTCGTATGCACTCATCAGTCGATTGTAGATCCATGTCCAAATTTCACCAACAGTCAACTGAGACAAGTAATATACCACAAACATTTAGCACATTTCATCTTTGACTTAAGGTATGCCAGTATTGTGCTTTATTTCAAGTTGCCATCTCAAAGCTACAGCTACTCACTAGCAGAAACAATAATATGACATGAGGAAAGATTGCTTCAGTTCATCTACTCACTTCTTCTATATGTAATACCAAATTGAAGCATATGAGAGGAACAGACTGAAGTATATTCATTCTTTTCGTAATTCATAGCACTGCCAATATCAGTTCATTCTCTTGCAATCAGTCCAAAGACCTAGTTGGAACTTCTTCTTTTTTGAGATCAAGTGTTATTTCAATGATAATGGGAAGCTTCCATATACAAGGAGCATACCGAATTGAAGTGAAGAAAGAAAGAATAAACTATACACTCTCAAATGAAAGCCCATGTTGCCTGAACGTCTTGGCATACCTTAAATTGCTCAAATGGATACTTGACTTCATCCATATATATTTGATCCTGAAACAGAACTATTGAAGTCAATCACAACAATTTACAAGAATCCATAAATTGATCTTGCAAAAAAATCAATTTTGTCATCAATAGGATCAACTAGTGTTGACACTTAAGCTAAACAAATACATTATCACGCTAATAATTAAATAAACTAAATTAAAGACTAAGTTTCCTATTCCAATTCATTACAAGTCACTATCTCACAATTTGAACTCACTATACTTCACTATTTTAAGTAACTTGTTCATAATTTCAAGTCATTATACTTCACTATTCTACGTCACTAGTTCACATTTTCAATTCACTACTTCACTATTCAAATTCACTAGTTCACATCCACCATATAAGACAAACTAATTAACAATAATAAACCCTAATTAAATGATAAATCCTAATTTAGTAACTAAAATTAACAATGACATGCCCTAGATAAATGATAAATCCTAATTTAGTAACTAAAATTAACAATGATAAACCCTAATTTAATAACTATAATTAATTAACAAGAAAATTAAAATTACTTACCTTGATGGACCCCCACCGGAGCAGCAACGGCGACAGGCGGCAGCGGCCTCCAGCAGCAGCAGCAGCAGCAGCGGCAGCAGCCTCCAGCAGCAGCAGCATCCTCCAGCAGCAGCAGTGGCATCAGCCTCCAGCAGCAGCAGCGGCGGCAGCAGCCTCCAGCAGCAGCAGCGGCAGCAGCCTCCAGCAGCAGCAGCCTCCAGCAGCAGCAGCCTCCAGCAGCAGCAGCGGCAGCAGCCTCCAGCAGCAGCAGCAGCGGCAGCGGTGGAAGGCGGAGGAGGGGGGGACGCCGGAGTGAAGGTTTTCGGAGGGAGGGGCGCCGGAGGGAGGCTGGCTGGGAGAGAGAGTGTGTGTGTGAGTGTGAGTGTTAGGGTGTTAGGGTTTTTAGATAATAAAATAAAGTTATAAAAAAATTTAAAAAAACCGACCAATTGAGGTCGGTTTTACTAAAAAATAAGTTTTTAATAATGTATTTTTTGATAAAACCGATCACTTGAGGTCGGTTTTTAAAAAAAAATAAAAGTAATGAACAGAAATTATTTAATCAACATATTTCATAAACTCGGATACATTATTGATTCGTTACATTACTCAATGATTATGCTACTATACAATGTATTTCATACTACTTGAATGGATTATCAATCGATTAATTAATTAGCTTTTGAATACGTACTATATATGTACATCATGACTAGACGAGACATATATTTAAGACCACGGACCAGTAATATATAGGACTTGATTAATTATATTACTCAATGATCGTCATCGTATAGTACCTCATATGTACGTAATACAACGTATTCCACTAGCTACTTGGATTAATTGTCGATTAGTTAATTAGCTTTTGAATATGTACTATATATATAAACATACATCACTAAAGACGAGACATATATATTCAAGATGGACCATTTAATATACAGGACTTGATTAATTATATTACTCAACGATCGTATATTACCTCATTTATGTACGTAATACAATGTATTCCATACTAGCTACTTGGATGGATTATCGATTGGTTAATTAGTTTTTGAATACGTACTATATATATACGTATAATATCGCCACAAAAAAAACATATATTCAAGACGACAGATCATTACTATATATATAGGACTTGGTTATTTACATTACTCAACAATCGTATATTACCTCGTGTGTACGTAATACAATGGTATTCCACTGCTTGGATGGATTATCGATTAGTTAATTAGCTTTTGAATACGTACTATACATATACGTACATCACTAGACGAGACATATATTCAAGACGACTGATCATTATAGTACATAGAATAACTTGGTTAATTATATTCAATGATCGTATATTAACTCATATGTACGTAATATACAACATATTCCATACTACTTGGATATGGATTATATATCGATTGGTTAATTAGATTTTGAATACGTACTATGTAGATACGTACATCACTAGACGAGACATATATTCAAGATGATAGATCATTATATATAATATATAGGACTTGGTTAATTACATTTCTCAATGATCGTATATTAACTCATATGTACGTAATATATGACGTATTCATACTACGTATTTGGATATGTATTATCGATCGGTTAATTAGCTTTTGAATACGTACTATATATATATATATACGTATATACATCACTAGATGAGACATACGTATATTCAAGACGATGTATAAGTTATGAGGGAATCTATGTATTATCTTATACAGGATATAGAATGTGGAATAAGTAATACTTGTATAATTAATACATGAATAACTAATCCTTGCATAACTAATGCATGTATAAATAATATATAGATTCCCTCATAACTAATATCTACATTACTAATACCTATATAACTTTAACTAGCTACCAAACGACCCCTTAGTGTTATACACAATAGAAAAATAGTGATTATTACAAATATTTTAAAGGTAATACCGACATCCGGAGGTCGATTGTATTCAAAATAATTAAATAAAAGTAAACTACCGACCTCCGGAGGTCGGTATTACCTTTAATTTTAATGAAAATAAAATTAATTATGTAAATTTAATATTACCGACATCAGAAAGTCGGTATTAATTTATTTTTTTTATTTTTTATCTTATAAATAACTGTCCTCCGGAGGACGGTTTATTTAAAAGTTATTAAAAATATTCTTTTTTTTCATTTTTTTATATTTAATTGAGATAAATTTAAATATTATTTTTTATTTACTAATTCGATACCGACTACAAGAGGTCGGTTTTTATTAATTTTATTTTTTCTGCGAAAATTTTCGACCATCGGAGGTCGGTATTTGGTTTTCCCTCATTTTCCCCAAATAAACCGACATGTATTAATTATATTCAATGATCGTATATTAACTCATATGTACGTAATATACAACATATTCCATACTACTTGGTTATGGATTATATATCGATTGGTTAATTAGCTTTTGAATACGTACTATGTAGATACGTACATCACTAGACGAGACATATATTCAAGACGATGGATCATTATTATATATAATATATAGGACTTGGTTAGTTACATTTCTCAATGATCGTATATTAACTCATATGTACGTAATATATGACGTATCCATACTACGTATTTGGATATGTATTATCGATCGGTTAATTAGCTTTTGAATATGTACTATATATATATATATATACGTATATACATCACTAGACGAGACATATGTATATTCAAGACGATGTATAAGTTATGAGGGAATCTATGTATTATCTTATACAGGATATAGAAGGTGGAATAAGTAATACTTGGATAATTAATACATGAATAACTAATCTCTTCATAACTAATACATGTATAAATAATATATAGATTACCTCATAACTAATATCTACATTACTAATACCTATATAACTTTAACTAGCTACCAAACGACCCCTTAGTGTTATACACAATAGAAAAATAGTGATTATTACAAATATTTTAAAGGTAATACCGACATCCGGAGGTCGATTTTATTCAAAATAATTAAATAAAAGTAAAATACCGACCTCCGGAGGTCGGTATTACCTTTAATTTTAATAAAAATAAAATTAATTATGTTAAATAAATAATACCGACCTCTGAATGTCGGTATTAATATTATTTTTATTTTATAATATAAATAAAATAATTAAATAAAAAATAAATACCGACTTCGGGAAGTCACTATGAGAATAATTTAAGGTAAATAAAATCAATTATGTAAATTTAATATTACCGACATCAGGAAGTCGGTATTAATTTGTTTTTTGTTTTTTATCTTTCAAAAAACCGACATCCGGAGGTCGGTTTATTTAAAAGTTATTAAAAATATTTCTTTTTTTTATTTTTTTATATTTAATTGAGATAAATTTAAATTTTATTTTTTATTTACTAATTCGATACCGACTACAAGAGGTCGGTTTTTCTTTATTTTATTTTTTTCTGGAAAAGTTTCCGACCATCGGAGGTCGGTATTTGGTTTTCCCGCATTTTTTTCCAAATAAACCGACATCTTGAAGTCGGTTTTCTTAAGAAAATAAAATATTTTTTTGTTTTTAACAATACCGACTTCCGGAGGTCGAAAATTACCGACTTCCATAGGAGGTCGGTAATTTTGAGGTCGGTATTCGCAGTTTTTTTAGTAGTGATACTGCAATGTGTGAGCAAAGTAAGACAGAATAAGAAAAGGATAGTGTGTGCAATAAATTTTTTATTAAATCTAAATTCGTAAGAAATTCGGATTATATTAAATTCAAAATATATTAGTCCAAATAAATATTATGGATTAATATAATTGAATTAGTTAATTGAGTTTCCACGCCACGTGTACAAGTGACATGTTCCGACCAATCAAATATGGCCACATAACTTCAATCTGATTGACCGGAAAGAGTTGTACTTATCATAATTCTTACCTCCTACAACTATAAATAGAGGTCCTCCATAATTCAGAAAAAACACCTGAATTCTAACAAAAAGCCAAAGAGAGCTCGTGGATCAAACACAACAAGTTTCTCTACAAGCTACAAGTTCAAGAATTCAACATTCAAGTTCATACAACTCAAGATCAAGACCACCAGATTCAAGATCAAGCTCAAAAGCCCTTGGATTCAAGTACAAGTCGAGATCAAACTCATCAAATCACAAGTCAAGATCAATTCCACCAAATTCAAGATCAAGCTCAACGACTCTTGAATTTACATACTTGGAAAGACGAATCAAAGGGTTAATAGAGATTGTAACACTCATATATTCAAATCAAATACTATAATTATTGCGATATTTCTGGTCCTGATTAATATTTTCTGCGACTCAAATTTGATTGTCTACAAATTCTGGCACGCCCAATGGAACAATCTCTGCCTCTCATCTCAACTTTTCAATCATCAAAGTTCAAGAACATCGAAATGGCTTCTGAGAAGATCAACTCCAAATCAACTTCTTCTAAGGCTGCTGACTCCAAGTTCTCTGTTGAAGTGGAAAGAATCCTTGGTGTTACCTTTGGAATCTTCAGACCTGTTATGAGGAGCAAGACAAGCATGTTGGAACAACAAACACTCCAGGTGTCGTCCGCATCAACTCCCATTTTTTGATTTTCATCTACAAATGGATCAAGATCCTCCACTGATGCATCAAGAGAGGGAAGCAATCTTGCTGAGAGGATTAATAAGACTTTGGCTTAATTTGATCTCTCTAGATTCAAGAACTCTGCCACAAAAAAAGATGATGACTCAACTGATGGATCCTTTCCCCATGGTATGAGCGCACCAAAGATCAACTTAATTAGGCGATAACCCATGCTACTCTCCAACAACTCCAATAATCATGCAATCGATGGTGACTGATGCTTCATCAATAGAGGAACAACTTGCAAGCTTGACAAAGATGATTGAAGGGCTGACCAAGCATATGCACAACCAGGAGTCCCGAATCGACAAGCTAATGAACAAGATAGATGGATTGATGGATGCAGAATCTTGCCATGCACCTGAAAAGGCTCATGAAGTCCAAGGGATTGAAACTCTTGCGAAACAAGCACCACCAACTAAGGAACTTCCAATATCTTCTGAGGGGATGATCCCACTCGACCGACTGAAGGAGTTCATAGAAGGGACCATCAAGGACAAATATGAAGTTTCTACCAAGTCTTTCCTTATGTACGCCAAGCCGTACATTGCAAAAATTGACAGCTTCAAGATACCTACCGGTTATCAGCCCCTCAAGTTTCAACAATTTGAAGGCAAAGGAAATCCAAAACAACATATTACACACTTCATTGAAACATGTAACAATGTTGGAATCTACGGGGACTATCTGGTCAAGCAGTTCGTTCGCTCCTTAAAAGGAAATGCCTTTGATTGGTACACAGATCTCGAGCCAAACTCTATCGATAGTTGGGAGTAGCTAGAGCATGAGTTCCTAAATCAATTTTATAGCACAGGATGCACGGTGAACATGGTGGAACTCACAAACAATCATCAAAGGGAGAATAAACCAGTTATCGATTTCATCAATCGGTGGAAGAATGCTAGCCTGAACTGCAAAGATAGACTCAGCGAAGCATAAAAAATAGAAATGTGCATCCAAGGAATGCATTGAGATCTTCCCTACATCTTACAAGAAATCAAGCCAAAGACCTTTGAAGATTTAGCTACCCAAAATATGTGGTGCCTGTTCATGACCCTCGCAAAGGAATATGCAAACAAAACCTCCAGAGATAGAGCAAGTTTGTCCCCAAAAATGATAACAAAGAATCCATAAACATCAACGTGTCTCCTATGAAGTTCACCACAAAAGTGAACAAGAAGCAAAGCGTGAAGGCGACTTTTTATCAAGCACGTCCGAATCAAAAGTTGACTTTAAAGGATATGCAGGAAAGGGAATACCCCTTTCTTGATTCTGACGTTCCTGAAATTTTTGATGAACTTCTCGAGCTAAAGCTCATTGATTTACAGAGATGAAGTGGCTGGATGAAGCTAGAAGAACTGATGACCCAAACTATTGCAAGTATCATAGGCTTGTGGGTCATCCTCTGGAGAAATATTTCGTCTTCAAGGACAAAATCATGTAGCTAGCCAACGAGAAAAAGATTGTTCTCGACAATGAGAAGGCCAGTTCTCATCAATTCTCTATCGTATTTGGCTCGCTTGATCCGGTCTGAATATGCAACTTAGGAGAGCATGAAGAAGAACTATCGAAGCAGGATAAGCCTCAAATTGATAGAGACGATAATGAAAGTTGGATTCTGGTGACTAGGCGGAGACGCAATAAGGCAAGTTCGCGAAAAGAGTCATCTGAGCAACCAACTAGAAGGAGGATGGTGAGAAGAACAAAGAAGAAGAAAAGAGTTGAGCATTTGAAGAAGGAAAAAGTAGAGGTGCATCACCACCAGAAACCTCGACGTTCGGTGACTTTGGGGGAATTCTTACCGAGCTGGTTCCAAGACAATATCAAGGCTTCATGTTTTAATAGTGACGAAGAAGAAGTAAAAGGTGAAAGTCCATCGATGGTGCCTCCTTCATCTTTCAAAGAGCCTACCGAACTTTCTTTACAAGAAGTACATGCATGTGATACAAAAACTATATTCACAGATGATGATCTTCTACTTGGTGAAACACTACACAACCATCCTTTGTATATGGTAGGCCATGTGTTAGAGAAGAGGATAAATAGAATCTTGATAGATGAGGGATCTAGAGTCAATATTCTGCCTATTGGCACGATGAAGGAGCTTGGCATCACAACTAAAGAACTCACTGAAATTCATTTGATGATCCAAGGATTCAATCAAGGGGGTCAAAGTGCCATAGATTCTATCTATTTAGATATCCACATGAGAGATTTAAAATCAACTGTGTGGATGCATGTGATCGATGCAAAGACTTCATACAACATATTGCTTGGCAGAACTTGGGTGCATGAGAACAAAATTGTCGCAGCCTCCTACTATTAATGTTTGAAGTATCTCGAATGTGGAATTGAAAGGAAGATAATTGCTGATGACAAGTCATTCACTGAAGCTGAGTCACACTTTGCTGATGCAAAGTTCTACTTGAAGAGTCACGTTGTGAAGGATGCCAAAACTGATGACGTTAAATCAACTAAGTATGATGAGCTTGCAATTAAAAGAGCTGATATGGCTGTGGGAAAAGTCAAAATTGATGGTGACAAGTCTCACTCCATTCTGAGTAAAGTAATCATTGTGGCCCAGAAGAATAAGGTAACTCCTGTTCTTCACTATGTTCCGAAGGTGAAGAAAGAGAAAGGTCAATCATCTGACGTCCAAGGAAGTGCACTAAAGGGACTAACTCTTCCTATCAAATGGATTGACGCAATAAACTTATCCTCAAACTTTCTTGGAGAGTTTGTGGCTCAAAACCACCACAAGATGTGACACTCCCTACAAAGTGTACAAGTGAAGGTTTCGATCCAAATACTTATAGGTTATTCCCGAAGGCTGGATATAACCCCAATGAAACATCAAAGTTGGGGAAACTCCCATCAAAAGCTACTACCAGGCAATTACATGAAGGCTTAGGGTATGAGCAGCCACCACCGGTTCACATCTCCATAAGAAGGGAAAGTAGCAACCATATCACTATGGAAGATGAGTCTGTTAATTTCAACAAAAGGCTTTCTGTCTTTGATAGACTTGGAAAATCAACCCCAAGAACTTTTGTGTTCGAAAGGTTAGGTCCATTGAATAAGAATAACAAGCACTGGAGAGACTGTCAACGTTTGATAATGCCTGCTTCACGTAGAGTCCAAACGGATTTCCAAAGTTTGATCCCTTATAGAATGAGGCGACAAACAAAACTTGTGGTTTTATGTGAGGAGACACTAAAAGCAAGTTCATACAGTGGTTCATACCAAGGAGCATGAAGAGGATGAAGAAAGTGTAGGCTCTTCATATTATATTACTGTTCAGAGTGAGCAAGATACCTCATCTCAAAAGAAGGTTGACGAGAAGATGATGGATATTATCTGGTGTCATCACATATCAGTCAATGATGGTGATCCTTAAGAGGATGAAGATGCTGGAGATGGTCCACCAGAACTAGAAGAAGGAGTAAAAACCATAATTGACCCCTTGAAGATCCAAGGCCAACCTACCTAAGCGCTTTTCTCGAAGCTGATGAAGAAACTGCTTATATGGATATATTTAAGGAATACAAGGATGTCTTTGCTTGGAGTTACAAAGAGATGCCTGGATTCGATCCCAAAGTGTCTATCCATCAGTTGGCAATTAAGAATGGTGCTCATCCTGTTAAGCAGACCCAAAGACATTTCAGACCAGACTTGGTTCTTTTAATTGAGAATGAAGTTTAAAAACTCCACGAAGCTGGCTTTATTCGTGAAGTGAAATACCCCACATGGATATCAAGTATTGTTCCTGTGCAGAAGAAGAATGGCTAAATTTAAGTTTGTGTGGACTTCAAGGATCTCAACCATGCATGCCCAAAATATGAATTTCCACTCCCTATCCCGGAGTTGATGATCGATGCTACCACTGGTTATGAGGTGATGTTTTTCATGGATGGTTCCTCCGGTTATAATCAAATTCACATGGCACCAAAGGATGAAGAGCTCACTGCGTTCCATACACCTAAAGGCATTTATTGCTACAAAGTTATGCCTTTTGGTCTGAAGAATGCTGGTGCCACATATCAATGGGCTATGCAGAATATCTTTGATGACTTGCTCCATAAAAAAATTAAATGTTATGTTGATGATTTGGTGGTGAAGTCAAGAAAGAGGAGCGACCACTTAAAAGACTTGAGAATGGTGTTTGAGTTTTTGCAGAGATATCAACTCAGGATGAATCCATTGAAATATGCCTTTGGAGTTACTTCTGGAAATTTCCTTGGCTTCATCATACAACATCGAGGAATTGAAATTGATCAAGCTAAAGTGGATGCAATTTTAAAGATGCCCCAGCCTCAAAATATTCACGAGTTAAAAAGTCTTCAAGGAACTACCATACTTGAGGAGGTTCATATCGAATCTAGGTGGAAAATGTCAACCATTCAGTCATCTAATGAAGAAGGGTGCTCATTTCAAGTGGTACCAAACTTGTAGTAATGCCTTTGAAAGTATCAAGTCATATTTGATGAAGCCTCCGATTCTTGCAACTCCTATACTTGGAAAACTATTGATACTCTACATTGTGGCTGAAGAAAGATCAATTGGAGCACTATTGGCTCAAGAAAATAGTGAAGGCAAAGAGAAATCTCTTTATTACCTAAGCAGAATGATGACACCAAATGAGCTGAAGTATTCGCCAATTGAAAATTTATGTTTGGCGTTAGTCTTCTCAATCCAAAAGATGAAGCACTACTTTCAAGCTCACATTGTTCGTCTTGTATCTAGAGCAAATCCTATCAAGTTTGTCATATCAAAACCAGTCCTTAGTGACCGACTTACTAGGTGGTACCTTCAGTTTCAACAGTTTGAAATTGTGTACATCCCTCAAAAAGCTATAAAGGGACAAGCATTAGCAGACTTCTTAGAGGATCACACAATACCTGATGATTGAGAGCTAACTGATGAAATTCCTAATGAGGATGCAATGGTTATTAAAGTTCAACCTCCGTGGAAGATGTACTTTGATGTTGCGGCGCATCGAGGTGGAGCGGGCGCTGGCGTGGTGTTTGTCACTCCCCAAGGGGAGATTCTCCCATACTCCTTTACTCTGACACAAGGTTGCTCAAACAATGTCATTGAATATCAGAAATTAATACTTGGACTTGAAATGGCTGTCGACATGAAGCAACTATAATTGCAAGTCTTTGGTGACTCTCAGCTAGTGATCAATCAACTCTTAGGAAGTTATGAGGTCAAAAAGCCTGAGCTATGCTCATATCATGGTTACACTCAGAAGTTGATAGGATGGCTTGGATAAGTGAGCCTCCAACATGTACCAAGAATGGAGAATCATATGGCCGATGCCTTGGCTACTCTAGCTTCAACTCTAACTCTTTCGGATCAGACACAAGTTACTATCTGCCAAAAATGGGTAGTACCACTGCCAAATAAGGATGAACATGCAGAAAATGAGCTTGAGCATCTCGTCGCTGTTTCTGAAAGGAAGATTAGCGATAACCTGTCATTGACTATTTGTGTTATGGGATAGTTCCAGAAGATGCAAGGAGGAAGACCGACATTCATCTTCGTGCACCTCATTTCCTTTACTATAAAGACACATTATATAAAAGATCATTCGAGGAAGTACTTTTGTGATGTTTGGGGGGAGATGAAGCAATCCAAGCTTTGCAAGAAGCACATTGGGAAGTATGTGGATCACATCAATCTGGACCAAAGCTACACTTTCACATAAAAAAGATGGGATATTACTGGCCGACGATGGTGAAAGATTGGTTGGATTATGCTCGGAGATGCAATGCTTGCTAATTTTATGCTAATTTTATACATCAACCTCCTGAAGTATTGCACCCGACTATTGCATCTTGGCCATTTGACGCTTGGGGACTAGATGTCATTGGACCACTACCAAAGTCCTCTAGTGGACACTCGTATATCTTGGCTGCAACATATTACTTTTTAAAATAGGCAGAAGCTGTCACTCTCAAAGAAGTGAAGAAGGAGAATGTTGCAAACTTCATTCGAGTGAATATTATCTACTATTTTGGTATTCCTTGCTACATTATAACAGACAATGGCAAGCCATTTGATAACAAGTTGATGAACAAGATTTGCGAACTCTTCGAGTTCAAGCAGCGTAAATCTTTTATGTATCATGATGCCACCAATAGTCTAGCTGAAGCTTTTAATAAGACTTTGTGCAACTTTTTGAAGAAGGTCGTCTCCAAGTCTAAAAGAGATTGGTACGAGCGAATGGAAGAAGCTTTGTGGGCATATAGAATGACTTACCGCACACTGATACAAGCAACCTCATATTCACTTACTTTTGGAGTTGAATCAGTCCTACCACTTGAGCATCAAATACCTTCTTTAAGACTTGCTATTCAAGAAGGGCTCACTGAAGGAGAAAATGCTCGATTGCGTCTTGCCGAGTTAGAGGCACTTGATGAGAAGAGGCTGGAAGCTCAACAAATCTTGAATGTTATCAAGCCCATATATCTCGTGCTTTCAACAAAAAGGTTTGCTTGAGGTACTTCCAAGTTGGAGACCAAGTACTTGCAGTAAGGAGGCCTATTATCACTTCTCACAAATCTGGAGGCAAATTCACCTCGAAGTGAGATGGACCATATGTTATACAAGAAGCATATTCAAGTGGTGCTTACAAGCTTGTCGATGCAGATGGCGTAAGGGTTGGCCTTATAAATGCAAAATTCTTGAAGAAGTACTATCCTTAAAGGAAGACGACACTTCATAAAGCATGAGCATAAACTGCATGTAACTCCTGGCCCACAAGAGTATAAACTGTGTACGACTCTCCAAAAAGAAAAATTGTCCGCTAGGTTGAAAACCTCGCAAGAGGTGTCCTAGGCAAAAGTAAGGACACAAAAAATCCTCTAGGTTGAAAACATCGCAAGAGGCGACCTAGGAAAAAGTTAGGACTCCAAAAAAGTCCGCTAGGTTGAAAACCTCGCAGGAGGCGACCTGGTTAAAAATTAGGACCCAAAAAAAAGTCACTCTTTCAGAACTACGTTATGAATTGATCCTCTTCACCGAGGTACGTAGGTGCTTAGAATGTTATTCTGGGTTCAGTCATATGAGTGACAAAAAAATACAAGTTCCCGCTTTATCTCTCACTTGAAAGTCGAGTCCACAAGTACTCAGTCATCAAACTTTGGAGTTACACCAAATGTTCATGGATCGATGAGGGCATACCTCTATGAATGATGAGCTTCTTGATCGGAATTGGGAATGCTCAAATTTTTCAATCTTACAAGTTGAGGTTGCAAATCTACCAAGCCTGCAGGTTGAAGTCTTCGAATTCAGTCAAGTATGTGAGTTGAAGTATTTGAACCCTCCAAGTTTTCAAGTTGATGTTTCGGATTCACTAAGTCCGTAAGCTGAGGTCTGTAAATCCATAAAGTCTTCAAATTGAAGTCTCAAATCCACCATGTTTAAAGTTGAAGTCCTTAAAATTCAGCAACACTACAAGATGACAGTGTCAAATTTGTCAAGTCTGTAAGCTGAAGGCGTCAGATCTGCCAAGTCTCTAGGTCAAAGTCATCAAATCCATCAAAATTGCAAGTTGAAGTCGTCAGATTTTTCAAGTCAACAAGTTGAAGTTGTCAAATACGCCAAGTATGCAAGCTGAAATCTCTATATCTGTCAAATTTGCAAGTTGGAGTCATCAAGACATTCAAGGCTTCAAGTTGAGGCCTTCTAAATTTCTATTCCTTAAGGTAGACAAAATTTGTCCCTTTGCACCTTAAGATTTCCTTTCACGGATGTATCCTTAAAAGGTTCTCTAAATTTCTATGCCTTAAGGTGGAAAAAAAATTGTCCCTTTGCACCTTAAGCTGGCCTTTTACGGATGTATCCTTAAAAGTATCTCTAAATTTTCATTCCTTAAGGTGGACAAAATTTGTCCCTTTGCACCTTAAGATGGCCTTTTGCGGATGTGTCTTTAAAAGGATCTCTAAATTTTCATGACTCAAGATGAAAAATTTAGTCCCTCTGCACCTCGGTCCTTAAAGATGGTGTAAAATCTTTTATGTCGATCATGTAAAGTCTTTGCCTTAGACAATGTAAAGTCTTTGGCTTAGACGATATGTTGCCTTTGGCTCGAATGGTGTAAAGTCTTTGCCTCGGGTGATCTAAGGTCTTTGTCTCAGACGGTGTAAAGTCTTTATCACAAACCATGTAAAGTCTTTGTCTTAGACGGTGTAAAGTCTTTGGCTCAGATGATATGACATCTTCGGCTTAGACAGTGTAAAGTCTTCACCTCGAGTGAGATAAAGTCTTTGGCTTAGACGATGTAAAGTCTTTACCGCAGACCATGTAAAGTCTTTGCCTTAGACGGTGTAAAGTCTTTAGCTCGAACGATACAATACCTTTGGCTCAGACGGTGTAAAGTATTTACCACAGACCATGTAAATTCTTTGCCTTAGACGGTGTAAAGTCTTTAGCTCGGACGATACAACACCTTTGAATCAAATGGTGTAAAGTCTTCACCTCAAGTGATATAAGGTCTTTGGCTCAAACAGTGTAAGTATTTACCACAGACCATGTAAAATGTTTTCCTTAGATGGTGTAAAGTTTTTGGCTCAGACGATACGACACCTTCGGCTTAGACAGTGTAAAGTCTTCACCTCGAGTAAGATAAGGTCTTTGGCTCAGACGGTGTAAAAGTCTTTACCACAAACCATGTAAAGTGTTTGCCTTAGACGTTGTAAAGTCTTTAGCTCGGACGATACAACATCTTTGGCTCAGACGGTGTAAAGTCTTCGCCTCGAGTGAGATAAGGTCTTTGGCTCAGACGATGTAAAGTCTTTACCGCAGACCATGTAAAGTCTTTGCGATAGACGGTGTAAAGTCTTTAGCTCGAACGATACAACACCTTTGGCTCAGACGGTGTAAAGTCTTCTCCTCAAGTGATATAAAGTCTTTAGCTCAGACGGTGTAACTTCTTTATCGTGGACAATAAAAAGTTTTGTTTTAGATGGTGTAAAGTCTTTGGCTTGAACAAAGTGACACTTTTGACTCAAACGGTATAAAGTCACGATAAATCCTCTTCCGATGCAATTTTCTTTTCCCTAAAAAATAATAAGGAGAAAGACAAAAAAAAGAGGGAAGCAAAGAAAATTACCTCGCACCTTGATGCTAAAGACTTAGAAGAAACTCACAAATTCTTAAAGTCTCTCTACAAATTATTGAAATTATTGGTGCCTAGAGAACATGGAGCATGCTTCTATTTATAGAGATCCAAAATAGTTGTTGAAAGGTTCCTGCTCGATGTGGGATTCAACCTTGCGGCCAAACAAGGAAAGAAAAAAAAACAAGAAAAACAAAAGTTGCCATAGAAGGAGAAAAAAAAGAAAAGAAAGGGAGGCGAGTGGCGACTATAGGCCACCGCCTGTAATTGTTATATTGTGAACAAAATAAGGAAATAAAAAGATGCTCATTTAATGCAAACAATAAAAAAAGTCAAACCATCCTTTATGGCATACAACAAAACGTGAATTAAAAAAATAAAATATTCCTTCATAAATTAAGGAAATATTTAATTGAGAGCCAATCTATCTTTATGTGATGTGGCATGCATGCATGGGTAGGCTTGTTCACGGTTCGTTAAAAAACTAAACCAAACCGATTAAAAAAACTGACATTTAGTTTGGTTTTGAATTTTAAAAATTGATATTATTTGGTTTGGTTATGATTTTACTAAAAAAAATTGCAAAAATAACCAATCCGAACCGATAAATTATATATATAAATTTTATAATTATTTATATATTATTCACAAATAAAATATAATTATTTTATTACATTTTAATCATGAACTTAACTTTAGCATATTATAATTATTCAAGCCCAACATTTTAGCCCAAACCTGACAACCCTCAACTTCAAGCCCAACACTTTAATCTTTAGGTGTCTAAGTTCTAACCGTAAGATCTTACTTTTTATTTTAATTTTAAAATAATGCACAACAAATGAAATGCTTATTATTGCATTTTGGAGTTCTTTTCATAAACTAATTAATGCATTAGAATTCATAATACTATTATCAATTTATCATTTGTTAGGATCATAAATCGAAAAAACTGAACCAAACCGACAAAAACCAAACCGATGGTTATTCTTTTATTTGGTTTGATTTGATTTTAGAAATTTTAAAACTGATTAAATTAGTTTGGTTTTGATTTTGACCAAAAATCGACCCAAACTGACCCGTGAACACCCCTATGCATTGGTTTACGAAGATTTAAGTTAATACTTCAAGCCTAGTCTTCAAAAGATTAAATATCTCGACAAGTCTTGAATTAGGAGTCAATTTGTGTGCAATAAAATTTTATTAAATATAAATCCGTAAGAAATTCAGATTCTATTAAATTTAAAATATATTAGTCTAAATAAATATTATGGATTAATATAATTGAATTAGTTAATTGAGTCCAACAAATATGAATTTAATTAAAGTCCAATTTTTATTGGGCTAGTCCATTAATTTGGGCTACAAATGATGAGCTCACTTTCCCAAGCCCAAGTTATCATCTTATTCTAGAGACCCAATTTGGTGCCACGTGTCGAATGACATGGCATGCCAAGTCAAGCGAAGGAGCCAATAAGATCATGCCATATGTCAAAATAATGCAGCATGCCAAGTAGAATTAAATACTAATGGAAACATGCCACGTGTACAAGTGACATATTTTGACCAATCAAATATGACCACATCACTTCAATCTGATTGGACGGAAAGAGTTGTACTTACCATAATTCTTTCCTCCTACAACTATAAATAGGGATCCTCCATAATTCAGAAAAGACATCTGAATTCTAATAAGAAGCCAAAGAGAGCTCGTGGATCAAACATAACAAGTTTCTCTACAAGCTACAAGTTCAAGAATTCAACATTCAAGTTCATACAACTCAAGATCAAGACCACCAGATTGAAGATCAAGTTCAAAAGCCCTTGGATTTAAGTACAAGTCGAAATCGAACTCATCAAATTCACAAGTCAAGATCAATTCCACCAAACTCAAGATCAAACTCAACGGCCCTTGAATTTACATACTTAGAAAGACGAATCAGAGGGTTAATAGAGATTGTAACACTCATATATTCAAATCAAATAGTATGATTATTGCGATATTCTTGGTCCTGATTATTATTTTCTGCGACTCAAATTTGATTGTCTACAGATAGAAAGAGAGTTCAGCACTACGGATCAGCCACACAACTCACCTTGAAGTCTCTAAGTCATCAACCTCTTAAACATGACCGCGGAATCCACTAGTGCTCAGATCTAAATGTATCATGAGTACGACTAAACAACGTGTACTCAGTAAGTATCATCGATCTATCCCAACAAAGTAGTGACGAGGATTTGTCTCTTAAATACTCACGAGTACACTTAAGCATGTATAAAAATAACTTGAACATTTAGGGGTCATTTGGTAAGGTATAAAAAAATAGAGCAGAATATGGTGTATTAGTAATGTATGTATTAGATATGCTGAGATTTTTCCTATGTAGTATTTGGTTTGGTGTATTAAAAATAATATGCATTGCAAAATTTCTAAAAAATATATTTATTTACAAAAATACCCTCCACAAATATGGTGGAAAGAATGTGGAAAAGGTTTTGAGGGACAATTGTGTCTTTAACCATGCTAATGCATGCATTAGAATCCTTGCATTACTAATAGTATGAATTTCTATGTATTTGTTATACATACCTTAATACCAAATATAGTGTATCACTAATACAATTATACATAGATTGAAAAAGTGTATCAAATAAGGTGCTAGTAATACACAAAGCTAATGCATGAGTTATTTTTTCTACGAAAAAGGGCCTAAAATTACCCCTCACCTATTGAAAATGATACAAAAATACTCTCCATCCACCTATTGACTCTATTATACCCCTGACATCCATCTTTGGGCTCTAAAATGTCCTTCAAGTTAGCACAAAATGAAAAAGGGCCAAAAATACTCTTCAACTATAGGAAAAGGTCTAAATATACCTTCCATCCACCATTTTGACTCACTTATACCCTTTAAACTAACATGCACCTCTACATTTTATTTTAATTTTTTTTACTTATTATGTGTTATTTTTTTATTGAGTAAAATAAAAACTACACTCCACCAAGTTAATAATATGATAAATAAGATTAACTAAAAATTATATGTCAATAAAAAAAAAATACTACTAGTTAAGAATTGGAAAAAAAAATGACCGGAGAAAATCTTATCATTGAACACAACTATCACCGCCAAGATAATTAATTATCAACGATTAAGAATATGAAACTAAAAGGTACCGTCACTCCCATCAGCCCGTACAACAACATCATCCACAAAGCTTCTCATCTATTTTTTTTTACCAAATACACACTATTATCACATAAATTAATGATCAATTCACCTGTAGTCACCTCAGAATTGGTAATAGCATAATCGATGAAAAAAATAATAAAATTAACTAAGAAGTGTTTCAAGTCGTATTAAGTTCAATTAGTCCGAGAGATTGAGTAGTTTGAGATAAAGTTTGACATAGAAAACAATGTTGATGTGTCTATCTCCAGCCATCTCTATTTATTTTAGCAATATATTTTCGACAATCAATCAAATTTTTAAATTTTTATAACACTAGTAAGTATAAAGCTGACACTAGTATGTTTAAATTTTCTGATAAAATTTAGTTATCGAAAGAGTTGGTACTTTGTTGGATCTTCACTTCACTTTATCTCTTCTCTTTTTCTAGTTCTTAACTAATATTTATTTTTATTTGGTGATATGTAATTTTTAGTTAATCTTATTTGTCGATATGTAATTTTTAGTTAATCTTATTTACCATGTCATCAGCTTGGTGATGTGAGATTTTTATTTTACCAAATAAAAAAAGATACGTAATAAGTAATTTTAAAAAAAATAAAGTATAGAGGAGGCTATTAGTTTCAAGGATATAAGTGAGCCAAAAAGGTGGATGAAGGGTATTTTTAGACCTTTTCCTATAGTTTAGGGGTATTTTTGACCTTTTTCCATTTTCTGTTAACTTGAAGGGCATTTAAAAACCCAAATGTGAATGTCAGGGGTATAATAGAGCCAATAGGTGAATAAATGATATTTTTGTACCATTTTCAATAGGTGAGGGGTAATTTAAGCCCTTTTTCATTTTTTCTAATACAGTCTACCAAATGACCCCTTAAAAAATTCACTAAATAGACAGACTATTCCAATTGAACCAGAGAAATCACTGAATCAACATATAAAGGAAGTATGCACAAAATCATCCAATCAACATATAAAATATACATGTAAAAGTCATGATGAAATGTCTGCATATGTAGACTCTTTACTGAAAGTCAAGAGGGGGAGGGGTGAATTGAAATTTCTTACCACCAAGTCGACTGTGGCTACGCACTAGTCGACTCACCTGTAAATTAGTTAAAGAGATATAATAAAAATGATACTGAAAATAATTGGATGCGAAGAGTTTTTATACTGGTTCAGAACACCGATGTGGTGCCTACTTCCAGTCCCCTTGGGTTACAAGGGTCTCCTTTAGAGCCTTTGATCGAAAGTGATTTACAAGGACGTAGCTTGACAATCTAGGATTGTCTTTCTTGATCTTGTAGTGACACAACCTCTACCTGTATAAATAGTACTAACTTATTCTTTTTCCTTTTGGTTACAATTGTAGACACTAGAGAATACAAAGTATTACGAAGGATAAAATCTAGACAATGGTCTTGTTCAAGAGAAGTTGCGTGAGATTCTTCTTTTTGGCTGGTACTCTTTATAGGGACTTGTTGTTGCTCTTGTAAAAGGAAAACCCAAGGGGCCTTTGATCAATCAAGGATTATGATTTTATTCTTTGATTGATTTTCTTCAATCATGTCCATATCAGATATGTCCATGATACTCTTTTCGTGTTGGTTTTATTCGTCCTTGCTTGTGTTCAGTCAATCATGTCCATATCAGATATGTCCATGATTATTCTTCTCGTTTTGGTTCTTCTTGCTTGCATCTTTGCTCGTTGTCTGGGTGATCTTGCGATTGCTTTTCCTTGTGTGCTTGATATCTTTTTCGTGATCTCAGGATCATGATTTACGATCTTCCTTGTGTGCTCGATATCTTCTTGTGATTTTACTGGATCTTCTTCTCCTTGATTTTGGAGTCATGATTTTCTTAAATCATGGGTTGCTTGATCTTACTTGCCTTCTGTGTAATCCATTTGCTCGTTGTTTTCTTTTTGCTGGATCTTCTTCTTCTTGATTCCGGAGTCATAATTTGCTTAAATCATGAGTTTCTTGATCTTTCTTGCCTTCTGTGTAATCCATTTGCTCGTTATTTCCTTTTTACCTACAATAGAATGAGCAATCAGTTTTTATCATTATTAAAAAAAATCCTAGGAGGCTAACAATCTCCCCCTTTTTGATAATGACAATTAAGACCACAAATAAGTTGACTTCCCTGTTCAGTGAGGTGGCTCCCCCTATCTTGATGCCTGATGTGATCAACTCCCCCTTACTTCATGAATCTGTGGAGTAAAACTTTTCTCCCCCTTTGGCATAATAAAAAAGAAACACGAATGTAGCATATGATAGCAAAACACATAAGCAGAGAATAACAACATAAAAGAGAATATAAGCATCAACGTTAGCAGAGTTAGAGGTATAAGGCAGTAAGACAATTAATTAAATCAAGTAATACCAAGGTAAGTTCTAAGGAAACAAAATCTTTCTTCTAAGAGAGGTTTTGTAAAAATATCAGCCAGTTGATTTTCAAAATCAACAAATTCAAGCTCAAAGTCTCCATTTTCAACATGATCTCTAATAAAATGATGCTTAATATCTATATGCTTACCCCTAGAATGATGCATGGTATATTTTGATAGATTAATAGCGCTGGTGTTGTCATACATAATGGGAACAAAATCAAAAGATAAATCAAAATCAAGTAATTGATGAATTATCCATAATAATTGAGCACCATAGCTACCAACTGCAATATACTCAGATTCTGTTGTAGAGAGGGATACAGAAGCCTGTTTCTTGCTATGCCAAGAAATTAGTGCTTTCCCAAGGATTTGACATGTACCACTGATACTTTTTTCGATCTGTCTTATCACCTACAAAATCTGCATCTGAGTAACCCATTAGATCAAAACTAGAAGAATGAGGATACCAGAGTCCTAATTCTTGAGTTCCAATGAGATATCAGATTATTCTTTTGATTGCCATAAGATGAGACTCTTTTGGTGCTGATTGGAATCTAGCACATTTCATACGCTGGACATGATGTCAGGGCGACTTGCAATTAAGTATAGTAATGATCCAATCATTCCTCGATATAATTTTTCATCCACGGCTTTTCCTGGTGCATCAGTTTCCAAACATGTGGATGGACTCATAGGTGTTCCAAAAGCTTTCCCTTTTTCCATTCTGAATTTTTTGATGAGCTCCTTTGTATATTTGCTTTGACAGATGAAGGTTCCTCGTGATGATTGTTTAATTTGTAGTCCAAGGAAAAATGTGAGTTCACTCATCAAGCTCATTTTGAATTCTCCTTTCATAAGATATGCAAAATTTTCACAAAGAGAGGTGTTAGAGCTTCCAAAGATAATGTCATCCACATAAATTTGAACAATAAGAATATTTTCATCTAGTCTTTTTGTAAACAAGGTGGTATCAATCTTACCTCTTTGAAATTCGTTACTAAGTAGAAAACTACCAAGTCTTTCATACCAAGCTTTGGGATCTTGTTTAAGACCATAAAGGGATTTGAAAAGTTTAAAAACATAATCAGGACAAGATGGATTTTCAAAACCAGGAGTTTGTTTGACAAAAACTTCTTCTTTAACAAAACCATTTAAGAAAGCACTTTTAACATCCATTTGAAAAAACTTAAAACGTTTGAATGAGGCATAAGCAAGCAGTATACGAATGGATTCTAACCTTGCTACAGGAGCAAAAGTTTCATCAAAATCAATTCCTTCCCGTTGTGAGTATCCTTGAGCTACCAGTATGGCCTTGTTCCTGATAACCTTACCTTCCTCATTGAGTTTGTTTCGGAAGACCCATTTGTGCCAATGACGGAGCAATTTTTTGGTTGTTTGGCGAGGGTCCATACCTGATTTCATTCAAACTGATCCAGTTCTTCCTTTATGGAATGTACCCATGAGTCATCTTCCAAGGCTTAAGTAATTCATTTGGGTTCAAGCTGGGAAATGAGAGCTACTGAGGCTTGTTTTCGAAGTGATGCTCTGGTCTGCATTTTTTCAGCTGGATTTTTGATGATAAACTCATTTGGATAAATCGCATCATGTCTCCATTCTCTGGGAACATTTGTCTTAATCATATCTGTGGTAGTCAGTTCATGCTCTGATATAGTTGACTCAGGAGTCTCAACTGAATAAGTCGACTATTCTGATTCTTTTAGAGTTGACTTTTGTACCTGTTCTTCATCAAGACTAAAACTACTAGAGTGCTGGACACTAGGGTTAGAGTCATCAAAAACCACATGAACAGATTCTTCAACACTAAGAGTTCTTTTATTAAAAACTCTAAAGGCACGACTAGATGGGGAATATCCCAAGAATATACCTTCGTCACTTCGTGGATCAAACTTACCCAAATTTGTTTTTCCGTTGTTGTGGATGAAACATTTACAACCGAAGGGATGGAAGTAGCTAATATTTGGTTTCATGCCTTTCCATAATTCGTAAGGAGTCTTTTTCATTGCCGGCCTTATTAGACATCTGTTCAGGATGTGACAAGCTGTGCTCACTGCTTCTGCCCAAAAGTGGTCCGGAAGACTTTGTTCCAGTAGCATTGTTCGTACAGTGTCTTGAAGTGATCTATTATTTCGCTCAACTACTCTATTTTGTTGAGGTGAACAGGGTGATGAGAAGTTTTGAGTGAACCCATTTTGTGAGCAGAATTCCTTAAAGGCGTTATTTTCAAATTCTGCTCCATGATCACTGTGAATTGTGGAAATATAATAGCCTGCTTCTCTTTGTACTTTTCTACAAAAGAGATATCCTTGACTTTGAAGGAGGAGCGAGTTTGCTTACCACATTGATAAGCATCACAAATATGATCCTTTTCAAACTTGAGCTTTGGCAACTCCTCAACTAATTCAAGTCTGGAGAGTTTCTCAAGAGCATGCATACTTGCATGACCAAGCTTTCTATGCCATAACCAAGGATCACAGGATAAAGCAGTAAGACAGGTTAAAGTAGGTAAATCAACATTATTTAAAATATAGATGTTGTAAACTCGATCACCAATGATGGTGATGTTCTTTTCCTCATTACTGATGGTGCATTTGAGAGCATTTAACAACACATCAAATCCTACATCACACAGTTGGCTTATGCTGAATAGATTGTGCTTTAGTCCATCAACCAGGTATACTTCAATTAATTCGTAGGAGGGGCTGATTGTTATAGATCCAACTCCAACAACGTGTCCTTTAGCATTGTCTCCAAATCTCACATATCCACCATCAAGATCCTTTACTGATTTGAAATTCTCTCTTTTGCCCATCATATGTCTGGAACACTCGCTATCTATTACCCACATACCCTTTTTGTATGTTTGTTTGGAGTGTTCCTGCAAAACAAATAATTCAGTTTCTTTTAGGTACCCAAGTTTCTTTGGGTCCTTGATGGTTATTATTGTTATCTTTAGGTCTCCAAACCCATTTTCCAGGATGATATATTTTACAATTGAAAGCTTTATGGCCAATTTTACCACAAGAAAAATAGGTAGGTTTAAAAAGACTGAAGGAGCATTTAAACAATTTGAAATCGTTTGAGGAATTTGAAAAACGTTTATTCTTTGATAAAGAGGATCTGTTAGTTTTAACTGAGCATTGGCTTGGTGATAGCTTGTTGCTATTCAAGTTCATTTTGATTTCACCAAGTTCTTATTCAAGTAAAGCTACCTTAATCTAGCTTGCTTCAAGAAGAATTTGAAGAATTTGCCAGTCCATTTTTTCTTTAGCCAACTTATTGTATTCATCAATTAGCTTTTGAAGATCATCAGTGACTAAATCAAGTGAGTATTGAAGATTAGAGAAGTTTGGACATTCAGGGAATCTTACCTCACTTGTTTCACCAATGGCCATGAAGCATATGTTGGCTGTTTCAACAGATTCATCCTCTGAAACTTCTTGGTCGCTCCAGGCTCCAAAGTTCTTTGAGTTTCCACTCTTTCGATTTCCCTTCCTCTTAAGCTCAGGATAGTTTGGCTTGATGTGTCCTGTTCTGCCATAGTGATAGCATCTGTCATCATTCTTTTGATATTCACCATCTCTATTATTTGATTGTGGCTTTTGATTCCTCTACCTCAACATGTGTCTAACTCCTCGATTGATTAGAACTAGTGCTTCATTTCCTTCTTCATCAATTTCTTCGACTGTATCTTGTTGGGGTATTGCATTGAAGGCGACCATTTTCTTCTTTTCTTCCTTAAGATGCATGTTAATGTGATTTTGTTCATACGCCATCAAGTTTCCTCGTAGTTCATCATAGGTCATGTTTTCCAGATCTCCATCTTCAAGGATGGTGGCCTTTGTTTCCCAAATTTTGGGAAGGCTTCTAATGAGATTTCTGACCCGCAGTCCATTTGAATAGATCATCCCTAGAGATTTTAGTTCTCCTACAATTTTGCTGAATCTTGAGAACATGGTTTCCACAGATTCTTCATCAGCCATTTTGAACAACTCAAACTCGTTCACTAGCACACTGATCCTGACTTCTTTTACTTTGGTTGTTCCTTCGTATGTGACCTCCAATTTGTCACACATCTCTTTTGCAGTTTCATATGTGGAGATCTTGTCATATTCGGATCCGCTAACTGCATAATAGAGTAAAGTTATGGCTCTAGCATTAGTTTGAATTACCTCCTGTTGTTCCTTAGTAACCTCAAATGTTTATAGATCAATTTTTCTGGTGGAGTCTTTTGTGGTGGTTTTAGGAATGGGTTTTGGTCCTTTATTTATCACAACCCAGGCTTGGAAGTCACTGGCCTGCACAAAGATTCTGAATCTTTCCTTCCAATGAGAATAATGTTGTCCGTTGAAGTAAAGAGGTCGGGTTGATGAGTGTTCATCTTGCAGTATCACCCTTGGAATTTGATAAGATGCCATTTGATATTTACTCACGTGCTGTTATGCACTTGAAATGTGAGACCTGCTCTGATGCCAATTGAAAGTCAAGAGGGGGAGGGGTGAATTGAAATTTCTTACCACCAAGTCGACTGTGGCTACGCACTAGTCGACTCACCTGCAAATTAGTTAAAGAGATATAATAAAAATGATACTGAAAATAATTGGATGCGAAGAGTTTTTATACTGGTTCAGAACATCGATGTGGTGCCTACTTCCAGTCCCCTTGGGTTACAAGGGTCTCCTTTAGAGCCTTTGATCGAAAGTGATTTACAAGGACGTAGCTTGACAATCTAGGATTGTCTTTCTTGATCCTGTAGTGACACAACCTCTACCTGTATAAATAGTAATAACTTATTCTTTTTCCTTTTGGTTACAATTGTAGACACTAGAGAATACAAAGTATTACGAAGGATAAAATCTAGACAATGGTCTTGTTCAAGAGAAGTTGCGTGAGATTCTTCTTTTTGGCTGGTACTCTTTATAGGGACTTGTTTTTGCTCTTGTAAAAGGAAAACCCAAGGGGCCTTTGATCAATCAAGGATTCTGATTTTATTCTTTGATTGATTTTCTTCAATCATGTCCATATCAAATATGTCCATGATACTCTTTTCGTGTTGGTTTTATTCCTCCTTGCTTGTCTTCAGTCAATCATGTCCATATCAGATATGTCCATGATTATTCTTCTCGTTTTGGTTCTTCTTGCTTGCATCTTTGCTCGTTGTCTGGGTGATCTTGCGATTGCTTTTCCTTGTGTGCTTGATATCTTTTTCGTGATCTCAGGATCATGATTTACGATCTTCCTTGTGTGCTCGATATCTTCTTGTGATTTTACTGGATCTTCTTCTCCTTGATTTTGGAGTCATGATTTTCTTAAATCATGGGTTGCTTGATCTTACTTGCCTTCTGTGTAATCCATTTGCTCGTTGTTTCCTTTTTGCTGGATCTTCTTCTCCTTGATTCCGGAGTCATGATTTTCTTAAATCATGGGTTGCTTGATCTTTCTTGCCTTCTGTGTAATCCATTTGCTCATTGTTTCCTTTTTTCCTACAATAGAATGAGCAATTAGTTTTTGTCATTATTAAAATAAAATTTTAGGAGGCTAACATTTACAACAACCCGTGCTCCCATCACTATACGTACACATGGACAAACTAGGGGCTACTTGTCTCAGGGAACCATTGGCAACAACAGCGTTGTTCATACTCCTACATGATATATCTCATTATATGAATAATCTTCATATCACTCTATCAAAATTATACCGATTTGCCCAAGATATACCAATTATCCCAAAACATGATTGAATAGATCTATAATTACCACAACACATAAGAATATCCGAATATATATGATGTGGTATGATATAAAATACACGTGCATACACATGGATCACAAGTATATGAATATATTTTTTAAATGGTGACCTTAGAATGTGAAATAAGACTACAATCTTCACCTTAATCATTTAGACATATTCAACAAAGATTTTAACATATACGTGGCAAAAAAAGAAGCACACTGATCGAAAAAACCTTTTTGGTGGCCTCTTCTCTCTCGACACATTTTAGCTAAAGTGCACTAGCCATGTGAAAGAGGGCTCGACAGCCATATCTGATGGAACAAATGGCAAAGGAAGCTCGAAATTTGAAAGTAGTAGGCCAACGAGGGCAAAAAATCATAGCAACAACAAGCGTGGTAATAAGAAAAGCAAAAAATGATCAGCTATTGCAGGCCCAACAAGGGGTAACTTCATCACCAACCACTAATGAGTCCAGATCTAGAGAAATTGCAAATAGAATCAAAGGGGAAAACAAAAGTATCTCCCATAGCTGATAGTGCTCCAGCTCCCTATTGTTGCTGCACTTTCGATTGATTATATCTATTGTTGTTGCGCTTCTTGTTGATAGAAGCCTAAAAGTACAATAGAAAAATCAGGAGATTACTAGTCCAAACTCATTTCAGGTGTTGAATCATCAAGTCAACACACAATTATCTCTAAACCCAGGTTCTGTTGAACATGTAGGGAATAAGACCATCCCATCTCTTGGTAATGATTAACCTCATCAGTGGGAATGTTAGGGGGATAAATTCCCCTAATAAGCAGTAGGAGATTAAGATACTTTGCAATAAGGAAAGTGTTGAAGCAATAGGGATGCTAGAAACAAAAGTGAAGCAGAATAAAATTGAGCAATTAGCACATAAACTTTTTGGGGGATGAAAATATTTAATCTGAATTACTTGGAGATCAGATTACTACCATATTGTTTCAATTAGTATGAATATTGAGGCTATTACTTTTTGAATTAATGCATTCACAAGGATATTATCCTTGATGCTTAATCTTTCAATATTATCTCTTAGTTTTTCAAAAAATCTTTTAGGAGTTTGTGATACATGTACCTAGTGAATTGTGATACATGTATGTAGTTATTTGTGCAAAAGACCTTTGAATTAATAGTTTGAATAGTATAAATAGAGATGTAATTGATGATTATAATCAATCTCAAGTGGCCTTAAATATTAAGTTTTTCACAAGTTTATTTTGGGAGAAGGGCTAGCGATTCCAGGCGTTTTTCTTCCTTTTTCCGTCAAAATTCTTCCCTAAGGTAAGGTTTTCGTTCTCCAATCTTTGTATTACATTTCCTATACGATAGAATTGCTAGGAGGGAATTTGGGGAAAGGTTAGAATAACCTAGAGATGGTGGAATTTGGGGAAGGAAGGGGATTCTAAGCATGTGTGTTCTTGGGTATGGATTAACGTACATTATTATGATCATAGGTTGTTTAATTCCCTGTTTTATCTGTAAAAAAATATAGAACTAGGGGAATTAACAGTGGAAAAGCCCAGGGAAAAGGGTGGGGTGATCATGGGTGGCTTGGGGTTTGGGGATTTGGTATAATCCGAGTAATGTACATGCCTTGTGTGTTAATTACATGTACTGTGTGTTATTTTTAGACCAAGAACGAGAAAGGAATTCGGAACACGGGAAAGCTCGGGTCGAATAGAGCTTGGAACATTTCGAGGTAGGTGATGGCTTATGATTTTCTGTGATTGTGTATATTTATGTACTCATGTCTAAGTGATTGTATGCATTACATTGCTTAGGGAAATCGTGTTGAATGTCTAGGTTCCTGTTTACAGTCTGTGATTGAAAGGTGTTTACTTGTTAGTTTTACAAGTTGTGTGTGTTCATATATTGACTGTGGTTGTTGACATTTGTTTGGCTCGGGTACCACGCCTGGTACGGGTATATCAAATGGTTGGCACAGGTACCACGCCTGGTACGGGTATAACATTCGGTTGGCATGGGTACCACGCCTGGTACGGGTTTACTTCATTGCATCTTACATTATTTCATTGATTATTGTATTGCATTGGCTGATATTGGTTCCGTGTGTGGATCAGGTTATTTTACTGAATGTTATACTTTATATTGGTTCCATGAGTGGACCAGGTTGTCTATTTAAAGGTGCTATTGCTGGTGGTCCTTGAGTGGCCGGGAACTTTGTATAACTGCTGTGTTGGTCTTGGTTTAAGCCGGGTTGAATCATTACTTTTGGTATGTGTCTAGAGGGGATTCAAAGGTTTGTCTAGGCTAGATGGAAAGGTATAGTTAATGTCTCATGTTCGTTGTATAGAATTGTAAGAGATGGATTTCATGCTGGGATAAGGTAGGTAGAGACTTGTAGTCTAGGGCCTGTTTACTTGTTGCATGTTTTCCATATATTTACTTGCATATGTTGTACTGTTATAATGCTTTTTACTTGAAAACTGGCTGATGATCCTACCAGTACACAGTGGTGGTGTACTGATACTGCACTTGCTTGTCTTTGGTGAGTACAGGAAATCTACCAGTGACTGCGATGCGACCTCACATTTAGTACCGGCGATTCTGACTTTCAAGGGTGAGTTGCTTGTTTCGAGCTACCTTGGGTTATTTTTAGAGTTTCAGTCCATTTGTTTCAGACTTAAAACTATTTCATTTTATCTTTTGGAGTTGCATCCTCGTGTCTAGATATTTGGTATTGATGTTTGGTACAATGACTTTCAGTTCCTAGGAGGGATTTTCCGCAGGATAATAATTATGATTAGTTTTGAATTGTTTTAATTGCTAGTTCACTTTCTGTTATTGGTTTTAGGCTGTTAGTCTAGACAAGGGTTGAACTCTATTGGTTCGCTCATCCGGGGGTTGGGTGGGTGCCACTCACGATGGGTTGGGTCATGACAAAGATGGTATCAGAGCCTAGGTTCGTTGATCTCGTTGTTCCATACATGTCTAGTAGAGTCTTGTGAAACGATGCGGAGACGTCTGTAATTTTCTTCGAGAGGCTATGGGGCTCTAGGAAAAACTATCTCTTCCTTCTTTCCTTCGTACTATAACTCGATTCCAATTGGTATCTGGTGATACAAATTGGTATCTAACCTCATTCACTTTTCTGTCCACAGATGGTCACTATGAGGAATAATGGAGCAAGGCCAGCGGTCCCAGCAGCGGGCCCGACAGTTTGTGGCTGAGGTAGGGGATGAGGTGGAGCCTCACCCGCCAGGGGTGGAGCTCGAGCTGCTGCTGCACTTAAGGTAAGCCCTCCCCCACCTCAGGATCATGTGGCTGAGGACGTAGAGGAAGTGGTTGTAGAGGATGGAGTGGCTCAAGAGAAGGCGGCACTGGTTGGGGGTGCAGGCCTTCCTACTATGACACCGGAAGCTTTTAAGCAGACGTGGGATATTATGAGTTGGTTGGTTGGTGCTGGAGCCATACCCGCAGCTTATGCAAATCAGGCCTTGGATACTCAGCCAGCAATTACTATAACACTAAGGATGGACGCAGCTTCGGGCACAAATGATCTTCTCAGGCCAATGTTAGGCCCAGTGATGACAGGTAATGAGCATGAGATGCTGACTAAGTTTCTTAAGCTGAAACCTCTGACATTTCAGGGTACAGAGAAGGAGGATGCCTATGAGTTCATCCTGGATTGCCATGAGTGGTTACACAAGTTGGGTATTGTACGTCAGCATGGGGTCGAGTTTGTCACTTTTCAGCTGCAGGGTGATGCCAAGCAGTGGTGGAGGTCTCATGTTGAGTGTCAGTCTTCTATTCTACCTCCGCTAACTTGGGAGCAGTTCCACGCGTTATTTCTAGAGAAGTACATTCCCCGTACTTTGAGGGACCGGAATAAGGATGAGTTTTTGAACTTGGAGTAGGGTAGCATGTCGGTCTCAGCTTATGAGGCTAAGTTCCATGCATTGTCTTGTTTTGCTACACAGATGTTGGGTTCTGAGGAGGAACGGGTCCGATTGTTTGTCAAGGGTCTGAATAGTGAACTGCAGGTACTGTCAGTGCATATGAATTCTTCAGGAAAGGGCATTAATGATGTGGTGGATTATGTGAAGAAGATTGAGGGAGTTAGGCAAGCGGGGCAGGCTGAGGCTTTAGCCAAGAAGCCCTGGAATGAGGGAAATTATGGTGGTTCATACTCCAGGGGCCAGCATCAGCAAGCTTATCCGGCTCATCCTATTCATTAAGCTCTGCCAGCTACTACATGAGGTCATCAGGGAGCTCAGTCCTCAGCTCCTAGAGGCCAGGAAGAGTCCTATACATTAGCTAGCAGACCTACTCTTGACCGTGGTTGCTTCCATTGTGGTGAGTTGGGCCACTTTAAGAGGGAGTGTCCACATAAGCAGACAGGTAATCAGGGTCATCAGCAAACTAGAGCAGTGGTTCCGGCAGGCAGAGGCGGTAATGCTAGTGGTCATCCACAGGGTGGGTGAGGTAATTTTCAGGAAGGCCAGAGAGACCGAGGGAACATCGGTGCAGGCAGGGGTGCGGCGCAGCCGGCTCGGGAAGTCACCTGGATTGATGATCGGGCTCATTGCTATGCTTTTCCAGGGAGGACTGAGGTGAAAGCCTCAGATACGATGATCATAGGTGTCGAGCCCTATATTGAACTGGCCAAAATATGTTTGCAACATCCGGCTTTTCTACCTGGTTTTTAAAAACAAAAGGGTTTAGAGTCGCCACCTAATCTTTTTAGGAAAAATTAGGAAAAACCATTTGTTAATGTAAAATTCTGTTTTGAGTCTGCGAAAACCGATGAAATTCTAGGTAAGAGTTTTGGTTACTCGAGGGGAAGGTATTAAGCATCCCTCAGAGCCTATCCGAGGATAGTCCTTAAAACTTAGCTTTAGAAAAATATTTAGGAAAAATTATTCGTTCGTTATTTGCTAAAAAAGGTGATAAAAAATATGTTTTATTAATTTAAAGAAAACTCAAAGTATATGGCACATGCTACTACAATAGGCAAAAATATAAAATGCTTATGGTAAAAAGATGAAACATATCTACGTACATGTCAAAATATATGAAAGTTTAATAGCAATACTTTTGTCATGACTATAATTAAAATATGTAGAACTTTATGATTTATAAGAATATATACTTAAAAAAAAGCTACGTAAAAAATGAAGATATTATTTATACAAATATACTTTTTGTAAAGTACAAAATATGTAGTTCTTAGAGTTTGAGAAAGTTTATGACATGTTTATCAAAAGAAAATGAAGAGGACGTATGTATATTTAAAATATAGGAAATCATGTGAAAAGTTTATTATTTAAAAGATTTGGATAAGTAAAAACCATGTAGGAAATAAGTATACCGGTAATAGGAAAAAAATATAAAAGAAAATCATATTTATTTTGTAAATATATTTCGTGTAAGAGAATAATTTGAAGGCTTGAGTAGAGAATGAAAATTATTTGTTTCATATAAAGAAGACTTTTATCTGTAAAGTGAAAAATAAACATGCGTTAAATATGAAAGAAAGTATTATGTACGTAAATATAATTGTGATAAAATAATATATGTTTAATTTAAGTAGGAAGATGGGTAAGTAAAATATAAATATATACCTTGTGGTAGATAGCATATGACATATATACCTTACGTTTTGAGGCCTTAAAAAATCTGAAAATCTCAAAATAATAATAATATATAGAGTGTAACCAAAATATTTGTAAAATATTGGAGTTACAATAAGATAATACATGAGTTATAAATATAAAAAATGGCTTGCGTAGATTAGATAAAGAATTCTATAGTTTATGGCCTAAGAATGACTGAATAATTGTTTGAAATAAATTGAATTGGTAATTAGTGTTTTTTTGAAAATCTACCGCAAGTTATTTAAACAAGTTTTCCTTGAAACAAGCTATTTTGAAGGTGTTTACTCACTAATTTTTAAAGTATTTAAAAGGGGAAACCCGAAACATTTGCCTAAGCTAAAAGAGTGAAGGAAACTCACTTTCAAAATTTTAAACTAAATAAAGTAATCCACGAAACTATAAGCCGAAGAATAAACGTTAATCAAAATCACAAAAAAATAATAATCCAAATAATACAAGGTTAGTTAAAACAATTCAAATAAGCATAGAAGAAAAGCAATAAAAAAAAAGTAAAAGGCTAGATACGCCAAGTTCCTTGGGAGGAACCAAACTTCTAAAGAACGACTCTGAGCACCGCGATAGTTCCTAATAGCTGCTCGACCCAAATATATTGGGCCGAAAGTGAGTTTCCAAATGAGAACTCCAGCTCTCCGGTTGTGCCATGAAACAAAGAAAGAGTAAAGGAATTAAAATTAGGAACTAATCAAATAATCAGCAAAGAAACAAGTTGATAAAATTGCATTATTATGAGGAAATATTCAAACAAGCAAGGTTATGAGTTAAGATTACTGAGAATCGCTACAAGTTGGTTAAGAAAGGTAAGTTGTAAGAAAAACTTAGAAGAACTACATGACATTTAGGCAAAATAAGTTTTCCCAGATCATAATTCCTTGGCTAAATGATTTCCCCGTCACTTTCACTTTTCCATAAATTAATCAAACATCAACATGGCTCAAAGGCAACATTAAAACTCAAGTTCTAAAAGAGATGATCTTTACCCCTTACCTAAATCACAACTTATTTATCTCAACTTTTGGAACCTAAATTGGTGTCATGATTTAAGTTAGCTACCTATACTAAGTGATTTCAGTTGGGTACAACATGTAACCATACCAGAAACTTGTTCAAACTGATTAGAATTTAACTTAACAGTGAATTCTCAAGCTTATTTAATCATGTTCAAGACCCAAGTTACAACTTCTATATTCACGTCATATAAATCAAACAAAACTAGCAAACTTCAAACAAATAGTGAATCTCAAACACATGGTTAATCACCTCTCAAAGATTAAAACTTGTAAAGCCCCTTTCATGCTAAGGTAGAAGTAGAAAAATCCCATTTTAAGTAAACGACTTAGTTAAAGGCATAACCAAACAATTGACGACGTTGTTCCAGTGTTCAAGCAAAAGGGAGGCAGATTACTATACTTGAAGTTTTAAACCTTTTAAAGACCTTTTCATGCTAAAATGAAGGGCTGCCCGTATCATACAAACAAGCAGAGACATAGGTAGGCCATTATTACCATATTCAAAGTATCAAAAACGACATCACAATGACCTTAAAATAGTCTAATGAGTATATATGAAGACTCCAACCTTCCTATAGTTCATTTTAAGCTAACTAAAGGTTGTAAAAATACTCTTCCAATACACCATCAACTATAAATACAACCGAACAACCCGACAATTACTTTACTTCAAAATTTATCACGATAATTCGGACCAAACAGCCAACACCATTTAAAACATTTAAGCCAAGTCTTGAGTTGTAAACACTTCACAAACACATAATCTAAACCAACGACCAAAAACTGATTTTTGTTTCACATTTTTATGCCTAAAATCAGCCAACTAACATCCCGAGTAACCACACAATAAACGATTAACAAAATCTTAGCGCAACGTAATTAAGACGGGATAGGATTTACCTTCTGTTGGGCAGCGATTAAGGCCGTCGAGTGTCGAGTTTCAAACTAGCTACTCCGACTCCGACTCCGGTTATCCGAATTGAGCAAGCGAAACAAAGGGAGCAAAACGAGTAGTGAGTATAAGCAAATTGATAGTGAACAATCAGAGAACAATTGGTGTGAGCTGTTGGTGATAATTGCTTATTATTCCTCCTTTTAATGGAAACCCAAGGGTTCCTTTTATAGCCGAATTTGAGGGCTCAAACGGTTCTTTCCAAGAATTCAAAATTTAAATTCTTGGAAAGCCAAATTGCAAGGGAAATGATGAAATCAGAGAAAGGAAGGAGATATGTCTACCTTTTCAGACTGATTTGAAGGAGAAAGTGACGGGTTGGAGGTGTAGAACTCGTACCCGTCGGATTAAGCTCGTACCCGTCGGATAACACTTTGAATCCGACGGGTCTTCGATTTTCTCCTCCTTTCCGAGGTCTGCAGCCGGCGGTGGGGGGAGCTTTACAGCTTTGATTTTTGTGATGTCAAAAGAAAGTGATTGAGGGATGGGTAAGGATGGGTTTTTTTTTTTTTTTTTTTTACAGCTATGTAAATCCCTGGAAAGGGGGAAAAGCAACGTGAGGTGACGGGAGAGGCGCCGTCACCGTTTGCCCGCCGGTACGAAGCAAAATCCAGCAGGTCTTGGAGGTGAGGGCGACGAGAAAGGGGTTTGTGGGGGGGGGGGCTGTCGGTTTGGACGAGAGAGTGGAGAGTGTGAGGATTAGGGGTCTGTTTAGTTTAGGGGTTTTGGGCCGGGTTAGGAGGTTTGGGCCGGGTTAGGAGGAATTGGGTAGTGGGTTAGGAGGTTTTGGGCCGGGTTAGTTAATTTTTTGGCTGAAAGAAATAAGGATTTGGCCCAAAATTGGTAAATGAATTAGTTTGTAGGAAAATTCAATTTTCCCTAATCGTTTTTCACTTAATTAATTTAACGATGCTTCTTTTATCCTAATTAATATTCCAATACGTATATAAATGACTTAAAAAATAATTTTGATACGCGTAATCGCAAATCCCCAATTAATAGAACTATATTTAGGAAATATTATAGCGATACGACAAAATTTATTTAGAGTTTGAAATAAAAGTTACTATACTAATATCTTGTTAAAAATGGCAAAAAGAATGAGCTATAAAATATTTTTGGGGTGATTTTATAAGATACAATATTATTAGTTATTATTATTTCATACATAGAAAGTAAAGGAAATAACATATATTATTATAAAAAGTAAAGGAAATCATTTTTTAAAATGATTATTGGTGCCAAAATTTATTAAAAACTAATATAAAAATAAGAAAAAATTA
The DNA here is from genome assembly GCA_003996215.1 of Jaltomata sinuosa. Taxonomy (NCBI): domain Eukaryota; kingdom Viridiplantae; phylum Streptophyta; class Magnoliopsida; order Solanales; family Solanaceae; genus Jaltomata; species Jaltomata sinuosa. The sequence goes on from QJPP01000640.1 coordinate 45,302, forward strand.
TTTTGGAGAAGTCCTCGGAACTAAGAAGCATATAAAAATTAATTATGGAAAAAGGAGGGCCAAAATTAGGTGTCAACAACTTGCCCCTCTTCTAACAGAGATGATGAAAGAGTCTTTGGGCGAAGACGTTGACGTAAAGCCAATTTTGTCTCAATCGAAAAAAAATCAGATTTTGGAAAGGACATACCTAGAAGGAGAAAGGTTATTGTGATTATGAATTCGACCGAACTCTGGTCTCCGAGTTGCCTACATATCTCGGGTTTCACGAGAATCAGGCCGATGTAGTTCAAAATTTTTGAGAGATCCTCAAAATTTTGCCCCAGTGTTGGTTTTATGTCGACACTGGTATTTCTTGGATTAAAGAGGAAGATGATCTTGTCGCGAATGGAGTGAGTACGGCTATGCTCGAGGTTGAGCTGCCTACATGTCCCTAAGGAAACGGGAATCAGGCCGGTCGTAGTTCTGAATAGAGGATTATGGCAAATTTTGAGGCAGTCCTCAAAATTTGCCCCAGTGTATGATTTATGGTTGACACTGGTCTCTTAGTTGAGCTTGGAAAGAGTTTTATGGAATTGACGGTAGATTATTTCCTAGATGACAATAACCTTTTCAGGATGGGCGCGCTTTTACAGCCTCCCTATTATAAATGTGGTGCACAACACACCCATAAACGAGACTCTACTAGGTGCATCTCGCATCCCTATAAGATCACATCGAATTGTTGGATGGAGGTAGTCCCTTTAATATCCTCTAGTGAGAATTCTAGGAGATGAAGAAAAAGGTATCGATGCTTGCGAGAGCAGGTGTACTCTAATTTAGAAATATGGACGACTGCTTGTAGGAATTGGAGTCGGAGTGCTAGTCTTGAAACTCTGGCTTGTGAGTTTGGTATTCCTCTCAAGAATTGCCTCAATCGCTGCTTAGAGGTAGTTCCACGTTGTAGTGCGTCGTCCTGCAAAACAGGTAAAAAGGGGTTACAAAGTACCTGTTGAGGCTCAAAACTGTAAATTAAAATTGCAATGTAAAGAGCAGAGTGTAGATATCCAAACGATCGTTGACGTCTCCATTTTGCGGAGTGGATGTAACGTAGGTGAAATAACTTGGGAAGTAAAGCCTCCGGCTGGCGGGGCAACACTTGTAAAGTAAAGCCTCTCGACTGGCGAGGCAACACTTGTAAAGTAAAGCCTCTTGACTGGCGAGTCAACACTGTAAAGTAAAGCCTCTCGACTGGCGGGGCAACACTATAAAGTAAAGCCTCTCGACTGGCGGGGCAATCTGTAAAGTAAAGCCTCTCGACTGGCAGGGCAATCTTGTAAAGCAAAGCCTCTCGACTGGCGGGGCAATCTTGTAAAGCAAAGCCTCTCGACTGGCGGGGCAATCTTGTGAAGTAAAGCCTCTCGACTGGCGGGGCAATACTTGGGAAGTAAAGTCTTCATCTGGTGAATCAGCCATCACATCTCCATTTGGTGGAGCGGTCTTTAATGCAAAAATGAGGATGTTGATAGCATGCATGCTTATGATTGATGGAGTTATGATGATGTTTGCTATGATGCAGCCTCCGATTGGCGGAGTATGTTTTGCTTGCTAATATACATTTCTCTGATTTGGCAGAGTGTCGGTTGCTTGCTTATGTACAGGCTCCAATCGGAAGAGCGTCATTTTGTTTGGTTATGTACAAGATCCAATCGGCAGAGCGTCATTTTGTTTGCTTATGTACAGCCTCTAATTGGTGGAGTTTGATGAAGTCAGTCGGCATTCTCCTATTGGCGGTGTTGTTTGACGCAATTAGATGGCAATCTACGATTGGCGGAGTCATTTGGAAAGAGATAAACTATCCTATTTGTCCTACGAGAGCTCTCTGTCTTCGATACTTGATCCGGATTTCGGACGCACCTGCAAAAACATAAATGAAAACCTTTTAAGAATTGTAAGAATCGAGATAAAGTATTTCAAAATAGAGTAGGGGAAGAATATTCGGCTTATGGTGTCGTGATAGCCGAAAGATTTCTCCAATCATGTCCATGAGCTTGACTTGACATCATCCTGTCTTGATTCCTGTTTTCCTGCGCTCAAAGAAAAATTCTTAGTTTTGGAGGGGTGTTGATTTGTGTCAGCTTGTGGACCCTGGCCTTGCCATTAGTCTTCTTCAAAACCTCATCACCCGCTCGTGATTTCCTATCCCAGAGACTCGGTAGGTGGATCCCTTCAAAACCTCCTCGGTTGCTCGCAACTTCCTATTTTGGAGACTCAGTAGGTGGAAAGGCAGTAAAATATTTTGAATATATATATATATATATTTATTTTAGAAAAATAAGTATATTTTGTATATACTAAGCGCATATATAGTGATTATTCATCGTTCCTTAGATTATGACATGTTCCGAAATCCAATCGAGTTTTCCCATTTGTTGAGGACGTCCAAATGTACTCTTATCGTAGCTTCGGCTTTTGGTGACGCTTCTCTATCTCTTTGTAGATGTTGTGATCACTCTGAAGGTATAAATAAAGGGGGGGGGGTTTATCCTAAGGGTATGACCGAACCTTTTAGGTTGCCTACGTATCCCCGAATGGGAATCAGGTCTGTACGTAGTTCGGGATATGAAGGAAGAATTCGAAATATGTAATGCATTGACCGAGCCTGACTCAGGCTGCCTACGTATCCAAGCAGAATCAGGTCATGACGTAGTTCAAGTACATTAGGGATAATGAAAAACATGAGATGCATTGACCGAGCCTGACTCAGGCTGCCTACGTATCCAAGCGGAATCAGGTCATGACGTAGTTCGAGTACAATAGGGGAAATGGAAAAGAAAATGCATTGACCGAGCCTGACTCAGGCTTCCTACGTATCCAAATGGAATCAGGTCATGGCGTAGTTCAAGTACAATATGGAAAATGAAAAATATGAAATGACCGAATCCGATGAGGGTTGCCTACGTATCCCACCGAGGGAAGTCAGGTCAATCGCAGTTCTGAATACATGAAAGATGATAATTTTTGGTTTTTCTAAGGGATACCAGACCCTATGTGGGTTGCCTACGTATCCCGCCATGGGAAGTCAGGCTAATACGTAGTTCTGTTACATTAGAGAGAAATGCAAAAGTACGAGGAAATAACAACTAGTTTCTCTGTCTTCAAATGTAGTACTTCTTGATAGCGTCTGAATTGATCGGCTTCGTGCTCACGACGCCATCCATTTCTGCGAGGATTACTGCTCCGCCTGAGAGCACTCGGTGAACCATGTAAGGACCTTGCCAGTTTGGCGCAAATTTCCCCTTAGCTTCATTTTGGTGAGGGAATATTTTCTTCAATACTAATTGCCCTGGTGTGAATCGTCGAGGCTTGACTTTCTTGTTGAACGCTTTGATCATTCTGTTTTGATAGAGTTAGCCTTGACATACTGCATCCAGTCTCTTCTCATCAATGAGCATCAACTGTTCAATCCTGCTATGAACCCATTCCGCGTTTTCCAGACCAACCTCTTGGATGATTCTTAGAGAAGGTATTTCCACTTCAGCGGGTATCACTGCTTCCGAACCGTAGACCAACATGTAGGGGGTTGCACCAGTGGATGTTCTGATCGTGGTGCGATAGCCGAGCAAAGAATATGGTAGCTTCTCATGCCATTCTCTGTTACTATCTATCACTTTCCTCAGGATCCTCTTGATATTCTTGTTCGTGGCCTCAACTGCTCCATTCATTTGTGGTCGATATGCTGTGGAGTTCCGGTGGGAGATCTTAAACCTTTCACAAGTCTCTCTCATGAGATCACTATTAAGATTGGCTCTGTTGTCTGTTATGATTGATTCTGGAATTCCAAACCGACAAACTATGTTATTTTGGACGAAATCTGCTACCACCTTCTTAGTTACTGCCTTGTGCGTTGAAGCCTCAACCCATTTTGTGAAATAGTCGATAGCTACCAGGATGAAACGGTGTCCATTTGATGCGGGAGGCTCTATGGGTCCAATTACATCCATGCCCCAAGCAGCAAATGGCCATGGGGACCCCATCACATTGAGCTCGTTTGGCGGAACTCGTATGAAGTCGCCATGAACTTGACACTGATAACATTTTTGTACATACCGGATGCTATCCCTCTCCATAGTCATCCAAAAGTATCCAGCTCTCAAAATCTTCTTTGCCAAAGTGAATCCATTCATGTGGGGTCCACATGTCCCTGCGTGAACTTCTTCTAACAGTCTTGTCGCTTCTGTTGCATCGACACACCTTAGTAATCCCAAATCCGGGGTTCTCCTATACAGGATTTCGCCGTTAAGGAAGAAATGATTGGCCATTCTCCTTAAAGTCCGCTTCTGCTTGCTACTGGCATTTTCCGGATATTCTCCTGCTTCGAGCAACCTTCTAATATCATGGTACCATGGCTTTCTATCAAACTCTTCATCTACGTGAAAACAGTAGGCGTGCTGGTCATGTATCTCTACTTCAATAGGGTCGATGTAATTCTTATCCGGGTGTTGGATCATTGAGGAAAGAGTAGCCAAAGCATCAGCGAACTCGTTTTGAGCCCGGGGGACATGTTTAAACTCAATCTTCGTAAACCTTTTGCTCAGCTCCTTTACACATTCCAGATAAGGAAGGATCTTGACATTCTTGGTGGCCCATTCTCCTTGTACCTGATGAACCAATAGGTCAGAATCACCTATTACCAAAAGCTCTTTGATGTTCATGTCCACAGCCATCCTAAGTCCGAGAATACATGCTTCATATTCTGCCATGTTGTTTGTGCAAGGGAATCTAATCTTGGCTGAGATTGGGTAGTGCTGACCCATTTCTGAAACCAAGACTGCTCCAATTCCGACTCCTTTGAAATTTGATGCCCCATCGAAGAACAATCTCCATCCATCATACGACTCTGAGATATCCTCTCCTGCAAAAAATACTTCTTCATCGGGAAAGTAGGTCATGAGCAGTTCATAATCTTTATCCACTGGATTTTCTGCGAGGTGATCGGCCAAAGCTTGTCCTTTGACGGCCTTCTGTGCCACGTACACAATATCGAACTCACTCAGCAAAATCTGCCACTTTGCTAGTTTCCCTGTAGGCATTGGTTTCTGAAAGATGTACTTGAGTGGATCCATTCTTGAGATCAAGTACGTCGTGTATGCCGATAGGTAATGCCTCAACTTTTGAGCAATCCAAGTCAAAGCGCAACACGTTCGTTCTAACAAGGTATATCTTGCCTCGTATGGTGTAAACTTCTTGCTCAAGTAGTAAATAGCTTGCTCTTTCTTTCCCGTGTCATCGTGTTGTCCTAACACACATCCAAATGCTCCATCCATGATGGATAGATACAGTAGCAATGGCTTTCCGGGCTCTGGTGGAACCAATACTGGCGGTTTGGACAAGTACTCCTTGATTCTATCAAAAGCTCTTTGGCATTCCTCCGTCCATTCTGTGGCGGCATCCTTCTTTAGTAACTTGAATATGGGTTCACAGATTACTATGGACTGAGCTATGAAACGACTGATGTAATTGAGTCTTCCCAAGAAGCTCATCACATCCTTCTTGGTCCTGGGGGGAGGCAACTCTTGAATCGCCTTGATTTTTGATGGATCCAATTCTATGCCTTTCCTGCTGACGATGAACCCCAGTAGCTTTCCGGCAGGGACTCCGAATGCGCACTTTGCTAGATTCAATTTCAAATTGTATCTCCGCAACCTCTCAAAGAACTTCTGTAAATCCCCTAGGTGGTCTGAACTCCTTTTGGACTTGATAACGACATCATCTACATACACTTTAATCTCCTTGTGAATCATATCATGGAAGAGGGCCCTCATATAGGTTGCACCAGCATTTTTGAGTCCAAATGGCATCACTCTATGGCAATACACCCCCCATGGAGTGATAAATGTTGTTTTCTCCACATCATCTTCATTCATCAGGACTTGGTGATATCCTGCAAAGCAACCGACAAACGATTGCAACTCATGCTTTGCACAATTGTCGATGAGTATATGAATGTTTGGGAGAGGAAAATTATCCTTGGGACTAGCTTTATTCAGATCCCGATAGTCTACACATATCCTGATTTTCCCGTCCTTTTTTGGCACTGGCACGATATTGGCCAACCATGTGGGGTAATTAGTAACCCTCACAATATTTGCCTGGATATGCTTAGTTACCTCCTCCTTGATTCTTAAACTCAAATCAGGCTTGAACTTCCTAGTCTTTTGCTTCACAGGCGGGCAAGAAGGATCAGTCAGCAGCTTGTGTGAGACGATATCAGTGCTTAATCCCGGCATGTCATCGTAGGACCAAGCAAACACATCAACATATTGCTTGATCAATTCAATCAATTCTCGCTTTCTTTCGTCTTCCAAGTGTATGCTGACTCGTACTTCTTTCACCATTTCTTCATTTCCCAAGTTGACAACCTCGGTTTCATCCATGTTGGGCTTTTTCTGACTTTCAAGTTGTTCGATCTCCTGAGGTAGATTTTCAGGCATCATGCTTTCATCGTATTCTTCATAGTCCTGCTCATGACTCGTACTTTGCTCAATGGATTCGTTACATGTCATAACCGTTGTACGATGATTTTTACTAATATTAGCGCTGAAAAGTATGAAAGGTGAGTAAAAATAAATAGTTATTTTAAACAATCGAAAGATAAATTTTAAGAAAAATAAAGACTTTTTATTAAAAAGCAATCTAGCTTTTTTAGAAGAGGCGAGTAGCAAAAAGGGCTTAGGCATGATTCAAGCCTCAATTGATCATGCAAAAACATTTTGAAATAAAACTACATTTCCACACTACCAGGACTCCTGTCGAAACAGGGATGGGCTGATGGTCCAGTTCTGCAAGACTTCTCCAGGCTCGGCATCACGGATGGTCAGCTTCTTGATATCTTTCTCCAGTCTATCGTCGGTCATGGCCACGAATAGATTTCCTATTCCCTCAATGACATCTTCATCAACTGCTTCATCTAGGATTGGGACTTGTCCTGGCACGAACACTACTGCCCCAAACTTTGTAATGTGGAGTCCTCCTGAAGTAGGCTTATATCCTAGCCCGGCGGTACCCTTCTGATGTTTCAGCTGGATTGGTTCAATTATACCGTCAGCCTTAGGTCCGAGCCCTGTCTTTGGTTGATACCCATATTTCAACATTTCTGACGCAACCATCTTCGTTGCTCTCGACATCTCCATCTTTACAGGCTCTACTTTCTCATCAATTCTTATAGCTTGCATGATCTCTAGAGCATGGAAAGCGGCTCCATCCAATTCTTCGGTGACTGGAATAGAATTCACGGAATAGATGGGGTGACTGAGCTCCCCGTGAATGGTAACTTCGGTGCGACCCCACTCGAACTTCACACACTGATGGAGCGTGGAAGGAACTGCTCTTGCCATATGGACCCATGGCCTTCCTAGTAACAAGTTGTAGTTGGACGACACATCCATCACTTGAAATAAGATGGGGAATTCAGCTGGACCTACTCGCAATGTGAGATAGATTTCTCCAATGACGCTTCTCTGCGCGCCATCAAAAGCTCTCACCTTCACACGACTTTCCCTTATCTCTCCCATATTCATACCTAAATCTCTCAATGTGGTGAAAGGACAGATGTTGCATCCAGAACCGCCGTCGATCAAAACTCTAGTCACGATCTTATCACAGCACTTGACCGCGATGTGAAGTGCTTTGTTGTGGCCAACCCCTTCTGCTGGTAATTCATCATCATGGAAAGAGATTTTGTTCACTTCCACAATTTTTCCAATTGTTGCAGCCAATGTGTCACTTGTAGTTTCTTTTGGTATGCTAAATCCGCTCAGAACTTGTACCAAAGCGTTCCTATGGGCTTCAGAACTCATTAGCAAGGACATAATGGAAATGTGGGCTGGTGTCTTCGTTAGTTGTTCCTCGACTGAGTAATCTTTAGACTGCATCTTCTTCCAAAATTCTGTGGCTTCTGCATCAGTAACATTCTTCTTTGGATTTTGTTCTTTCCCGGGAACCCCTCGATTTAGATCCTCCGAGGCATAACACCTTCCCGACCTGGTCATTCCGTGAGCCACAGTAGCGTCTATCATCTTGCCCTTGGCTTCCGTCCGATAGTCCCATGGGACTGATTTAGTGTCATAGTCAGGTTTTCCAGTGGCTATAGTGGTTACCACAACTCTCGGCAGGTAGGTTTGAATAGTCAAAGGCTCTCTCAGCTGAACTGTGATAAAAGGTTGTGCTGGAGATGTGGCGGCAACTTCTTCTGTGTTCCAGATGGGCACGATAGCCCCTTCCAGGTCATACTCTTCCTCCAGGGTAATCATGTTGACTCCTCGATTCTCATTATCTGGTAGAGGGTTGTTGTTCACATTCGGAGGAGTATCGGTGCATTTGATTACTCCCTTTCTGATAAGAGACTCGATCTGGTTCTTCAAGCCAAAACACTCCTCCGTGTCATGTCCTTGGATTCCCGAGTTGTATGCACACCGCTTATTTCCATCAAAGCTTCGTGGTATCGGATCAGGGATTCTTCCCTCAATTGGCTGCAACAAACCCGCTACCCTCAACCTTTCAAATAATTGAGCAAAGGCTCGGCAATAGGAGTGTAGGTGCGGGTATTTCTGGCTTCAAGATTAGGACGTGGTCTTGGTGCATATGCTGGTCTATTTTGGTGAACTGGAGCTTGGACAGGGGCATACGGCTTCGGTGGATTTTGGTGTGCTGGAGCTCGAGGTGGATTATAGTGTGGCAGGGTACTATATACTGGAGTATGTGCGATAATTTGGGAGTTGTTAGGGTATCGGTGGGATGATCCTCCGTGCTGGTAGTAAGGTGTGACGGCTGAGATGTCTTTCTTCTTCTTCTTCTTGATACCACCAATGGAACCTGACTGTATGGCCTTACTTGCGGCTTGCAGTGCGACCATAGACTGAATTTTTCCGGACTTAATACCTTCCTCAATAAAGTCTCCCATCTTGACCAAGTCAGCGAACTTTTGGCCTATCATTGACATCATTTTGTCGAAGTAGACGCCTTCCTGAGCTCGGATAAAGTACTTAGAGAGTTCATTTTTATCAAGTGGGGGTTGGATCCGAGCAGCCTCAGTCCTCCATCTCCATGAATATTCTTGAAATGATTCAGATGGCTTCTTTTGTATATTGGCAAGTGAGAATCTGTCTGGAGTGATTTCGGTATTAAATCTGAAGCGACTCATGAAATCTTCGGCCATTTCTTGCCAATCACGCCATTTGCGATGGTCTTGGCGAGTGTACCAAGTCAGAGCTTCTCCCGATAGACTTCGAATGAACAGTTTCATCCTCAACTTCTCGTTCCTTCCTACGCCGACCAGCTTGTCGCAATAGGCTCTTAGGTGTGCATGATGATCGCCCTTCCCATCAAATACATCAAATTTTGGTGGTTTGTACTCGACCGGCATATCGATTTCTGGGTGGATGCATAGGTCATCATAGTCCAGACTCTCGGTTCCCCTGGTGACTTGCATGCTTTTAAAAGCCCTTTTCAAACTTTCAAGTTGAGCTGCTATCGACCTCTCTTCATTTGACCGGACATCCCTCTCCAATCCTATGTACTGATCGACCTCATATGGTACTTTGATAGCCATGGATGTTTCTAAAGTAGGAGCTTCAGTAGCATATACCGGTGGCACAGGTATCTCGCAAGTGACATGTGCCTCAGGTATGTGCTGCATTGTTGGGTGAATTGGAACAGTGAAGTTCTGAGTAGGCAAGGAAAGATTAAGTGCATCCCTAACAGCGGGTGGATGAGCAAGTAGATCTTGAACATAAGTGGGAACAAGTGGTGTTTGCTTAGGCGTGTTTGTTAAGTTGGCGGGAGCGACTGGCCGTAACTCAGCATTTGGAAATTGGAATTGAGCGGGGAAGGTAGCAGCTGTAAGCTTAGTCAAATCCCGCACTTGGCGTAGTTCTTCTTTCAAGATCTCAATTTCTTGTGCCATGTTGGCCATTTGTTCATCGTTTTGAGTGTCCATCAGTTTTCGGCAACTTTCGGCGCCATCTACCGGTACCATCGAGGCGTTGTTAGATTCTTCGCTCATTTTTCCTTTAGATCGGAGGTTGTATTGCGATTTCGCCAGTTTGCAAATCGTCACAAATCAACTTCCTTCGGGGATTGATAATAATCATAAAGAAAAGACAAGAAAAGGAAGAGGAAACTATGTTAGTTTGGGAAATGTTGGACTATATAAAAATATATATGCCAAGCTGGCTATATTCACACAAAAATGCGTCCTAATATGGAGCCTCGCTTTGCCAGAGGTAGGCCTACATTGCATACATTTTGATAGTAAATGATCCACTTTAAACACATTTAGGATTTGAGATAAACATGACTTTTCATTAAGCAAAAGGTGGCTTCGAAAGCTTACAATAGATAGGCTGATGGGAGCCTGAAAATGAAAGACATGGGATGGCCACTAGGGGGTACAAAAGGATGGGCCATGAGGCACCTTTAGGGAATATGAAAAAGGGGTACAATAGGAAAGGATAACCTAGGGCCACGTAGGACCGTCATCACTATCATCCTGTGGTGCTGGATGATACTCTGGAGATCCAGCGGAATGATGATACCTCGGCTCTGAGTCTGTCTCTATTATCCCTCCATCGTTAGGATCATAAAAGTTAGAGCCGGTTTCAGAAGCCTCCTCGGGGTCTTCTTCCGTCTCTTCCTCAGGGTCTTCTTCCGGATCCTCTTCCAGGTCTTCCCCTATTTCTTCCTCTGGATCTTCTTCTGGATCCTCTTCTGGATCCTTTGGATCTTCTTTCGGATCCTCCTCTGGATCTTCTTCCAGATCCTCCTCTATCCTTGTTATTAAATAATTAATGGAGTCTGGGACAATCTGGTTGTACATCGGTGTTGTGATCTCCATGCGGGGAAGCACCTCTTCCCTAAGCCATTTGACCCACTGGACATCTGCCAAATCCCTGAATCCTTCTGCACTTGGTTGAGCCAAGTGGCTCACGGTCGTCCGCCAAGCATAGTATTCTGGCGTACACCATCTGTCTCCTCCCATGTGCAATGTGATCATATAATCCCATTCAGCCTGCAAGTTCATCATTCGTACCGTTGGGATCACGGCACCATAACTGTCCTCATGTAACGCCATGATTGACCAAAATGGTATATCCTGGACAAAGCCAAACTGTCTTAAAACACGAAGGGGCGCATATGGCTGGATGCCTCCTAGTCCCATCAACTCGATGAAATACAAGTATCGAGTTCTGATGAAGGCCAATCCTGTCATCCAGGGATATCTCCACTGGATGAAATCTCCGGTAAGGTTGGTCAAAAATGTGCGCCACTCTTCTTCTCCAGTGGGCGCATATGTCCAATATCTCATGCGTTCTTTATGAGTCTGAATCCTGTTGCGCGTGTCAATACAGTAGTCCATTTGTGGGTGGCGGCGATAGAAGTGTTCTACAGCCCTAATTTGCAATAATAAATTGCAGCCTCCAAAGAAGTTGTGTCCTCGTGTGCATGCAGATAGCGACCGAAACATCTCAGCAAGGATCATGTGTACCAAGGTAAGTCTTTGCGGCTCTGCAAAGACGTTCATCACTATCGGCAGGATATTGAGGTTAATGAAATAAAATCTCATCGGGAAGATCATAGTTCCCAAGAAGGCCAACACAAAGACCCTAGGTCGCATATATACCCACTGTCTGCGGGTATAGGCGAATTCACCTTGGTGTTCGTCAAAGCTCTCGAGACGACCGTATCTTTCAAAAAGGTAATCCAACTTCACCTTTCCGCCTTCCACATTTCTCAGTGATGGAAAAATGTGTAATCCTAAAAGCCTCAGAAAATCTTCCCTCTTTATGGGTGATGGGAGTACCGGCACGTTTTTCCTCAGTGGTAGTTCAGCAAAATTACTAATCTCCTCCAAGGTAGGAGTGATTTCGAAATCCAAAAATTTGAAAGTCACAGTGGTTGGGTCCCAAAATTCCATCAGTAAAGTGGTGAGGGTTTTGTCAGCTTGGATTCCCATAAGTGACAACAAAGCCCCCAAATGCTCCCGTACCTCATCCCCATGTGCTACGCGGATGTTTCGCCACCACTTTTTTAGGTTGTCAGGTGCTGAGATAACCATCTGGATGTTTGGTAAGTTTTGGTTGATATTCATCTGAAAGAAAGGTAAAGGGTATGATAAGTTGGTTTATCCCAAATCCATCATGTGTTTTAGTTTGGATCATTTACATCAATCTCACACAAAAGTATATGTCGTTGGGTTTTATGAAAAAAAAACCCGTTGACACAAGGGCGGTTTCCTAAATGCAGTGTCAATCCCAAGGATCGTCCTGCCTAAGGCTATGCAACATGACCTATTTCTAGAATAAGAGTACTTTCCTAGATTTGAGAGTGGACTGAATAACTGCGAGACGGCACACTAACCTAATTGCACCGACCCTGAAACTAAGGAATCCAAGAGAAGGTTTGGGAGGGCACAAAACCCTCCGCGTGTACCACATTATGTGAAATGTGTACGGCCAAAGACTCGATAGAGAAATGCAAGTGAGAAAGCAGTAACAAGTAGTGTTTATCAAACAAATAAGGAACACAAGTTTGGATTTGGCTTGCGTCTTTTCAAACGAATAACGATATAAACGTAATTAAGGCAAATAATGTACTGCAAATAAACAAATATCCCAAATAACATTCATAAACTAAGCATGCTAAGGTAAAAACATAAGTTAGTTCCCCAGTAGAGTCGCCATTCTGTCGCGCCCTATTTTGAACTGGCCAAAATATGTTTGCAACATCCGGCTCTTCTACTTGGTTTTTAAAAACAAAAGGGTTTAGAGTCGCCACGTAATCTTTTTAGGAAAAATTAGGAAAAACCATTTGTTAATGTAAAACTCTGTTTTTAGTCTGCGAAAACCGATGAAATTCTAGGTAAGAGTTTTGGTTACTCGGGGGGAAGGTATTAAGCATCCCTCAGAGCCTATCCAAGGATAGTCCTTAAAACTTAGCTTTAGAAAAATATTTAGGAAAAATTATTCGTTCGTTATTTGCTAAAAAAGGTGATAAAAAATATGTTTTATTAATTTAAAGAAAACTCAAAGTATATGGCACATGCTACTACAATAGGCAAAAATATAAAATGCTTATGGTAAAAAGATGAAACATATCTACGTACATGTCAAAATATATGAAAGTTTAATAGCAATACTTTTGTCATGACTATAATTAAAATATGTAGAACTTTATGATTTATAAGAATATATACTTAAAAAAAAGCTACGTAAAAAATGAAGATATTATTTATACAAATATACTTTTTGTAAAGTACAAAATATGTAGTTCTTAGAGTTTGAGAAAGTTTATGACATGTTTATCAAAAGAAAATGAAGAGGATGTATGTATATTTAAAATATAGGAAATCATGTGAAAAGTTTATTATTTAAAAGATTTGGATAAGTAAACAACATGTAGGAAATAAGTATACCGGTAATAGGAAAAAAATATAAAAGAAAATCATATTTATTTTGTAAATATATTTCGTGTAAGAGAATAATTTGAAGGCTTGAGTAGAGAATGAAAATTATTTGTTTCATATAAAGAAGACTTTTATCTGTAAAGTGAAAAATAAACATGCGTTAAATATGAAAGAAAGTATTATGTACGTAAATATAATTGTGATAAAATAATATATGTTTAATTTAAGTAGGAAGATGGGTAAGTAAAATATAAATATATACCTTGTGGTAGATAGCATATGACATATATACCTTGCGTTTTGAGGCCTTAAAAAATCTGAAAATCTCAAAAAAATAATAACATATAGAGTGTAACCAAAATATTTGTAAAATATTGAAGTTACAATAAGATAATACATGAGTTATAAATATAAAAAATGGCTTGCCTAGATTAGATAAAGAATTCTATAGTTTATGGCCTAAGAATGACTGAATAATTGTTTGAAATAAATTGAATTGGTAATTAGTGTTTTTTTGAAAATCTACCGCAAGTTATTTATACAAGTTTTCCTTGAAACAAGCTATTTTGAAGGTGTTTACTCACTAATTTTTAAAGTATTTAAAAGGGGAAACCCGAAACATTTGCCTAAGCTAAAAGAGTGAAGGAAACTCACTTTCAAAATCTTAAACTAAATAAAGTAATCCACGAAACTATAAGCCGAAGAATAAACGTTAATCAAAATCACAAAAAAAAAAATATCCAAATAATACAAGGTTAGTTAAAACAATTCAAATAAGCATAGAAGAAAAGCAAAAAAAAAAAAGTAAAAGGCTAGATACGCCAAGTTCCTTTGGAGGAACCAAACTTCTAAAGAACGACTCTGAGCACCGCGATAGTTCCTAATAGCTGCTCGACCCAAATATATTGGGTCGAAAGTGAGTTTCCAAATGAGAACTCCAGCTCTCCGGTTGTGCCATGAAACAAAGAAAGAGTAAAGGAATTAAAATTAGGAACTAATCAAATAATCAGCAAAGAAACAAGTTGATAAAATTGCATTATTATGAGGAAATATTCAAACAAGCAAGGTTATGAGTTTAGATTACTGAGAATCGCTACAAGTTGGTTAAGAAAGGTAAGTTGTAAGAGAAACTTAGAAGAACTACATGACATTTAGGCAAAATAAGTTTTCCCAGATCATAATTCCTTGGCTAAATGATTTCTCCGTCACTTTCACTTTTCCATAAATTAATCAAACATCAACATGGCTCAAAGGCAACATTAAAACTCAAGTTCTAAAAGAGATGATCTTTACCCCTTACCTAAATCACAACTTATTTATCTCAACTTTTGGAACCTAAATTGGTGTCATGATTTAAGTTAGTTACCTATACTAAGTGATTTCAGTTGGGTACAACATGTAACCATACCAGAAACTTGTTCAAACTGATTAGAATTTACCTTTACAGTGAATTCTCAAGCTTATTTAATCATGTTCAAGACCCAAGTTACAACTTCTATATTCACGTCATATAAATCAAACAAAACTAGCAAACTTCAAACAAATAGTGAATCTCAAACACATGGTTAATCACCTCTCAAAGATTAAAACTTGTAAAGCCTCTTTCATGCTAAGGTAGAAGTAGAAAAATCCCATTTTAAGTAAACGACTTAGTTAAAGGCATAACCAAACAATTGACGACGTTGTTCCAGTGTTCAAGCAAAAGGAAGGCAGATTACTATACTTGAAGTTTTAAACCTTTTAAAGACCTTTTCATGCTAAAATGAAGGGCTGCCTGTATCATACAAACAAGCAGAGACATAGGTAGGCCATTATTACCATATTCAAAGTATCAAAAACGACATCACAATGACCTTAAAATAGTCCAATGAGTATATATGAAGACTCCAACCTTCCTATAGTTCATTTTAAGCTAACTAAAGGTTGTAAAAATACTCTTCCAATACACCATCAACTATAAATATAACCGAACAACCCGACAACTACTTTACTTCAAAATTTATCACGATAATTCGGACCAAACAGCCAACACTATTTAAAACATTTAAGCCAAGTATTGAGTTGTAAACACTTCACAAACACATAATCTAAACCAACGACCAAAAACTGATTTTTGTTTCACATTTTTATGCCTAAAATCAGCCAACTAACATCCCGAGTAACCACACAATAAACGATTAACAAAATCTTAGCGCAACGTAATTAAGACGGGATAGGATTTACCTTCTGTTGGGCAGCGATTAAGGCCGTCGAGTGTCGAGTTTCAAACTAGCTACTCCGACTCCGACTCCGGTTATCCGAATTGAGCAAGCGAAACAAAGGGAGCAAAACGAGTAGTGAGTATAAGCAAATTGATAGTGAACAATCAGAGAACAATTGGTGTGAGCTGTTGGTGATAATTGCTTATTATTCCTCCTTTTAATGGAAACCCAAGGGTTCCTTTTATAGCCGAATTTGAGGGCTCAAACGGTTCTTTCCAAGAATTCAAAATTTAAATTCTTGGAAAGCCAAATTGCAAGGGAAATGATGAAATCAGAGAAAGGAAGGAGATATGTCTACCTTTTCAGACTGATTTGAAGGAGAAAGTGACGGGTTGGAGGTGTAGAACTCGTACCCGTCGGATTAAGCTCGTACCCGTCGGATAACACTTTGAATCCGACGGGTCTTCGATTTTCTCCTCCTTTCCGAGGTCTGCAGCCGGCGGTGGGGGGAGCTTTACAGCTTTGATTTTTGTGATGTCAAAAGAAAGTGATTGAGGGATGGGTAAGGATGGGTTTTTTTTTTTTTTTTTTTTACAGCTATGTAAATCCCTGGAAAGGGGGAAAAGCAACGTGAGGTGACGGGAGAGGCGCCGTCACCGTTTGCCCGCCGGTACGAAGCAAAATCCAGCAGGTCTTGGAGGTGAGGGCGACGAGAAAGGGGTTTGTGGGGGGGGGGGCTGTCGGTTTGGACGAGAGAGTGGAGAGTGTGAGGATTAGGGGTCTGTTTAGTTTAGGGGTTTTGGGCCGGGTTAGGAGGTTTGGGCCGGGTTAGGAGGAATTGGGTAGTGGGTTAGGAGGTTTTGGGCCGGGTTAGTTAATTTTTTGGCTGAAAGAAATAAGGATTTGGCCCAAAATTGGTAAATGAATTAGTTTGTAGGAAAATTCAATTTTCCCTAATCGTTTTTCACTTAATTAATTTAACGATGCTTCTTTTATCCTAATTAATATTCCAATACGTATATAAATGACTTAAAAAATAATTTTGATACGCGTAATCGCAAATCCCCAATTAATAGAACTATATTTAGGAAATATTATAGCGATACGACAAAATTTATTTAGAGTTTGAAATAAAAGTTACTATACTAATATCTTGTTAAAAATGGCAAAAAGAATGAGCTATAAAATATTTTTGGGGTGATTTTATAAGATACAATATTATTAGTTATTATTATTTCATACATAGAAAGTAAAGGAAATAACATATATTATTATAAAAAGTAAAGGAAATCATTTTTTAAAATGATTATTGGTGCCAAAATTTATTAAAAACTAATATAAAAATAAGAAAAAATTATTTTGGAAAAATCCTCGGAACTAAGAAGCATATAAAAATTAATTATGGAAAAAGGAGGGCCAAAATTGGGTGTCAATAATAGGTACTATTCTTGTCTGTGATAAAATGGCTTCAGTATTATTTGACCCAGGCTCTACGTATTCTTACGTGTCTGTGAGTTTTGCTTTGGGGGTGGGTTTGACTTGTGATATCCTTGATTCCTCTATCTATGTTTCTACCCGAGTTGGAGAGTCGGTGGTTGTGACTCATGTATATCGTGACTGTTCTGTTATTTTTGTGGGGTTACATACTTGGGTAGACTTGGTAATTCTGGATATGACTGATTTTGATATTATCTTGGGTATGACCTGGCTATCTCCTTATCATGCTGTGTTGAACTATAACACCAAGACTGTGGCTCTAGAAATTCTGGGTAAGGATAGACTAGAGTGGGAAGGTGTGTACAGGCTTAAGCCAGTTAAGATAATATCATTTGTCTAGGCTAGGAAGCTAGTAGGGAGGGGGTGTCTAGCCTTCTTGGCTCATCTCCTGGATGATAGTGTGGAGTCTCCTCCTATTGAGTCAGTTCCAGTGGTTTCCAAATTTGTAGAGGTGTTTCCAGCGGACCTGCTTGGCATGCCTCCGGATAGAGATGTAGATTTTTGTATTGATTTGGAGCCAGACACTCATCCCATTTCCATTCCTCCATATCGTATGGCTCCGACAGAGTTAAGGGAACTTAAGACTCAGCTGCAGGAACTTCTAAATAAGGGATTTATATGTCCCAGTGCTTCACCTTGGGGTGCTCCGGTCTTATTTGTAAAGAAGAAGGATGGTAGTATGCGGATGTGCATAGATTATAGGCAGCTGAACAAGGTGACCATCTGGAATAAGTACCCTCTACCCCGTATAGATGATTTGTTTGACCAACTTCAGGGTGCATCAGTGTTCTCAAAAATCAACTTGAGGTTGGGGTACCATCAGTTAAAGATTAGACCTAAGAACATTCCAAAGACTGCTTTTTAGACTCGGTATGGACATTACGAGTTTCTAGTAATGTCGTTTGGTTTGACCAATGCACTGGCAAGATTCATGAGTTTGATGAATGGGGTGTTTAAGTCTTACTTGAATTCCTTCATTATCGTGTTCATCGATGATATTTTGATCTACTCTAAGAGTAGGGAGGAGCATGCTAATCATCTTCGTATTGTGCTGGATATCTTAAGGAACCAAAAGCTTTATGCAAAATTCACTAAGTGCAAGTTTTAGTTGACTTCTGTGGCATTCTTGGGGCATGTAGTGTCAGAAAAAGGGGTGATGGTGGATCCCCAGAAAATTGAGGCAGTCAAGAGTTGGGTTCGGCTTAGCTCTGTGACTGAGGTGAGGAGTTTTGTTGGGCTCGCGGGGTACTACCAGAGGTTTGGTAAGAATTTTGCTTCTATTGCTACTCACCTGACCAGGCTGGCACAGAAGGAGGTACCGTTCGTGTGGTCCGACAAGTGCGAGGAGGGCTTCCAAAAGCTCAAGACACTTTTGACCACAACCCTTATTTTGTCCTTGCCGGTTGAAGGTAAAGACTTTGTTATTTACTGTGATGCTTCACATTCTGGTTTGGGTGCTGTGTTGATGCATGATAGGAATATGATAGCTTATACATCCAGGCAGTTGAAGGTGCATGAGAGAAACTATCTGACTCACGATTTAGAGTTGGCAGCAGTGGTTTTTGCATTGAAAATCTGGAGACACTATTTTTATGGTGTCAAGTGTGAGGTATTCACAGATCATCGCAGTCTGCAACACCTTTTCAATCAGAAGGATTTGAATCTAAGGCAGAGGAGATGGATAGAGTTATTGAAGGATTATGATATGACAATTCAGTACCATCCGGGTAAGGCTAATGTGGTGGCAGACGCATTGAGCCAGAAAACTGTTAGCATGGGTAGCTTGGCTTGTTTAGGGGCGTCCAAACGACCATTGGCTAAGGAGATTCGGGCTTTGGAGGCCAAGTTCATCCACTTGGGTGTTTCATATCAAGGTGGGTTGTTGGCCAGCATTGAGGTCAAGGCCACCTTCATAGAGGAAATAAAGGCAAAACAGTTTCAGAATCCGAAACTGGGTAAGTTGCGAGGTAAGGTAATATCCGGGGAGTCCAGAGATTTCATGTTAGACTCTGGTGGAGTGTTGAATTTCAGGGAGAGGATTTGTGTTCCTCGGGTGGATGATATGATACAGAAAATCTTGGCAGAAACTCATGGTTCGCGGTACTCAATTCATCCGGGTGTGACCAAAATGTACAGGAACTTGAGGCAGCATTACTGGTGGCCCAGGATGAAAAGGGACATAGTGGATTTTGTGTCCAAATGTCAGAACTGTCAGCAGGTAAAGTATGAACATCAGAGACCTGCAGGACTACTTCAGAGAATGCCCATTCCAGAGTGGAAATGGGAAAGGATAGCCATGGATTTTGTGGTGGGTCTTCCCAAGACATTGGGGAAATATGACTCAATTTGGGTCATTGTTGACATGCTGACCAAGTCTTCTCATTTCATTCCGATCAGGGTAGATTACAATTCGCAGCAGTTGGCTAAGATCTATGTGAAAGAGATTGTGAGACTGCATGGGGTACCACTGTCTATCATTTCAGACAGGGGTACGCAGTTTACTTCTAAGTTCTGGGGCAAGTTACATGAAGAGTTGGGTACACAACTCACCTTTAGCATAACTTTCCACCTTTAGACTGATGGTCTATCGAAAAGGACGATGCAGGTATTGGAGGACATGCTGAGAGCATGTGTGATAGATTTCGGGGGTCATTGGGACTAGTTTCTACCGCTGTGCAAATTCTCGTACAACAATAGCTACCACTCTAGTATCGATATGGCACCGTTCGAGGCCTTGTATGGGAGGAACTGCATATCACCGGTTGGGTGGTTTGAGAAAGGTGAGATGAAGCCTCTGGGCATAGACTTAGTGAAGGAAGTGCAGGAAAAGGTAAGGGGCATGCAGACCAAGTTGCTGGCTACTCAAAGCAGGCAGAAGGAGTATGCAGATCGCAAGGTCCGGGACATGGACTTTCAGATTGCTGAGCAGGTATTGTTAAATGTATCACCCATGAAAGGGGTTATGCAGTTTGGTAAGAAGGGCAAGCTTAGCCCTCGGTTCATCGGTCTGTTTAAAGTGCTTGAAATTGTGGGGCCAATTTGTCGGTACTACCACCTAGTTTGTCGGTCATCCATCCGGTATTCCATGTATCTATGCTCAAGTGATACCATGGGGATGGGGACTACATCATCAAGTGGGATGAGGTACTTTTCAATAAGGATCTTCGTTATGAGGAGGAACCAATCTTGATTCTTGCTCGGGATGTCCGGAGATTGAGCACAAAGGTGATTGATATGGTAAAGGTTCAGTGGAAGCATCGTTCGATTGAAAAAACAACTTGGGAAACTGAGAAGGACATATGGGACAAGTACCCTCAGCTGTTTGAGGATTCAGGTACTACACTTCCTCCTTTTATTTCTGTAATTTTGGGTTTGATCATTTGGGGACAAACGATGGGTAAATTGGTATCTATTGTAATGATCGAGTCCGTCATTACGGGTAGTCCAATCATGCCAAGTTTTAGAGTTAGAAAACTTTGGATTTGGGAGTTTGAAATTTTGGGCTAGGCTAGCATCGACCAGTTTTGGAGCGAGGTAGAGTCTAGGGAAATCTGGGTAAGTATGGGTCTAGATGTCTTGGATTAAGCTAGTTTTCCACATAGCTATAACATAAAGGAGTCCGAGGGACTTTTTGGAATCGCGTTTGGGTAAGTAGAACTCCCAGAATCGCTTTTGACATGAAAGGGTTATTTTAGGAAATCAGAGGAAACAGGTGTGTTGTGAAATGGCCAAAACTGGCAGATTTCTAGATATTCTGTTTGTGACGAGCGCGGTCACGCGCGATAGCGGCCACCGCTATAGCGATAGAAATTACTTCTATAGCGACAGTCAAAGGGCGGTAAACCTACTTAAGCCCGCTATATTGGCAGCCTACCGCTATAGAGGGACCGCTATAGCGGAGTGGGGACCGCTATAATGGGACGATGGGATTGTAATGCAGAAACAACTCCCAAAACATTCAGTTTTTCGCAAGTTCATTTTGGGAGAAGGGTTAGGCGATTCCAAGCGTTTTTCTTCCTTTTTCTGTCAAAATTCTTCCCTAAGGTAAGGTTTTCATTCCCCAATCTTTGTATTACGTTTCCTATGAGGTACAATTGCTAGGAGAGAATTTGGGAAAAGGCTAGAATAACCTAGGAATGGTGGAATTCGGGGAAGGAAGGGTATTCCAAGCATGTGTGTTCTTGGGTATGGATTAAAGTATATTATTATGATCATAGGTTGCTTAATTCCCTATTTTATCCATAAAAAATGATAGAACTAGGGGAATTAACGGTGGAAAAGCCCGGGTAAAGGGTGGGTTGATCATGGGTGGCCTGGGGTTTGGGGATTTGGTATAATCTGGGTAATATACAGGCCTTGTGTGTTATCTACATGTACTGTGTGTTGTTTTTAGACCAAGAACGAGAAAGGAATACGGAACACGGGAAAGCTTGGGTCGAATAGATCTTGGAACACTTCGAGGTAGGTGATGGCTTATGATTTTCTGTGAATATGTATATTCATGTACTCATGTCTAAGTGATTGTATGCATTACATTGCTTAGGGAAGTTGTGTGGAATGTCTAGGTTCCTGTTTACAGTCTGTGATTGAACGGTGTTTACGTGTTGGTTTTACAAGTTGTGTGTGTTCATATATTGACTGTGGTTGTTGACATTCGGTTGGCTCGGGTAGTACACCTGGTACAAGTATAACAAATGGTTGGCACGGGTACCACACCTGGTATGGGTATAACATTCGGTTGGCACGGGTACCACGCCTAGTACGGGTTTATTTTATTGCGTCTTGCATTGTTTCATTGATTATTGTATTGCATTGGCTGATATTGGTTTCGTGTGTGGACTGGGTTGTTTTACTGAATCTGATACTTGATATTGGTTCCATGTGTGGACCAATTGTTTTTACTGAATATGATACTTGATATTGGTTCTGTCAGTGGACCGGGTTGTCTATTTAAAGGTGCTATTGCTGGTGGTCCTTGAGTGGCCGGAAACTTTGTATAACTGCTGTGTTGGTCTTGGTTTAGGCCGGGTTGAATCATTACTTTTGGTATGTGTCTAGAGGGTATTCCAGGGTGGGTCCGAGCTAGACGGAAAGGTATATTTAATGGCTCATGTTCGTGATACAGAATTGTAAGAGATGGATTTCATGCTGGGACAAGGTAGGTAGAGGCTTGTAGTCTAGGGCATGTATACTTGTTGCATGTTTTCCATATATTTACTTGCATATGTTGTACGGTTATATATGCTGTTTACTTGAAAACTAGCTGATGATCCTACCAGTACACAGTGGTGGTGTACTGATACTGCACTTGCTTGTCTTTGGTGAGTACAAGAAATCTACCAGCGACTGCGATGCAACCTCGCATTTAGTACCGGCGATTCTGACTTTCAAGGGTGAGCTGATCGTTTCGAGTTACCTTGGGTTATTCTTAGAGTTTCAGTCTATTTGTTTCGGACTTAAAACTATTTCATTTTATCTTTTGGGGTTGCTTCCCCGTATTCTAGATATTTGGTATTGATGTTTGGTACAATGACTTTCAGTTCCTAGGAGGGATTTTTCGCAGGATAATGATTATGATTAGTTTTGAATTGTTTTGATTGCTAGTTTACTTTCTGTTATTGGTTTTAGGCTGTTAGTCTAGACAAGGGTTGAACTCTATTGGTTCGCTCATCCAGGGGTTGCGTGGGTGCCACTCACGACGGGTTGGGTCGTGATATGAGCATTCTCTGAGAAAAGTATTCTCCTTCTATATTACAAATTGGTATCAAGAGCAGTTTTTCGTTCTTAATCTGGGGTTAGGTGAAGAAACAATTATGGCATCTAAAACAAATGAAGGTGCTGATTCTTCAGTCGTTCTTACTCCATTTTTTGATGGAAATGACTTTGAATACTAGAAGATAAGAATGAGAACGCATCTGAAAGCTGAAGGTTTGTGGACTATTGTTGCAAATGGCTATGAAGAGCCAGAAGACGATGGTGAACTTTCAGCAGCAGAGATGAAAAATCTTGAGGCTAAGTATCGTCAAGATGCAAAAGCCTTGAGCAAAATTCAAATGGGAGTCTCAAGAGCATATTTTGCAAAAAATGCTAATTGTGAGACTGCAAAGGAAGCTTGGGAGTCTCTGGAAGATGAGGTGTATGGTGACGAAAAGGTACGCACTATCAATCTTCAAACTCTTAGAAGAGAGTTTCAAAATTGAAAGATGACAGAATCTGAAAAAATAGATGAATATTGCACAAGAGTCATGAATATTTTTAATGAAATGAGAAATCATGGTGATGAAATTTCTGACCAACAAATTGTGGAAAAGATTCTAATTAGTGTCATAGAAAAGTATGAGTATATTGTTGCTTTCACTGAGGAGACAAAAGATCTTTCTAAGCTTTCCATCAAAGAGCTAGTTGGATCATTTCATGCACACGAGAAGCGAAGATTTTTTCGTGAAGATCAACCCAAAGAGACGGCTTTCCAGTCCAGAACCAATGAGAATTTTCAAAATTTCTCAAGAAATCAACAAAAAAAGAAGTACAATCCAAAAAAGAAGCAAGATTGTGATTGCTCTACTAAGAAGGTTAAAGAAAAAAGTGAGAAAAGTACTAGCCTTTTTTGTAAAATTTGCAAAAAGACTAATCATAATACAGAAAAATATTGGCACAAAGGCAATCCCCAATGTAAATTTTGTAAAAAGTTTGGCCACATTGAGAAGGATTGCAGGCACAAGCAACAAGAGCAAGAAAATTTCTGTGAAGAAATGGAGGAAGAAAAGGAAGAAAACCTTTTCTTCGCTTCTAAATTAGATGCTTCAGAAAAAAGCAATGAATGGTATGTTGATAGCGGGGATTAGACAAATGAACAACTTGCTGACATCTTCATCAAAGCACTTCCTAGAGAAAAGTTTTGCTATCTTCGAGAACGCATTGAAGTTGTCAAGCAAATGCATTAAGGGGGAGTGTTGGAATTAATGCATTCACAAGGATATTATCCTTGATGCTTAGTCTTTCAATATTATATCTTAGTTTTTCAAGAAATCTTTTAGGAGTTTGTGATACATATATCTAGTTATTTGTGCAAAGACTTTTGAATTGATATTTTAAATAGTATAAATAGAGATGTAATTGATGATTGTAATCAATCTCAAATGACCTTAAGTAGCCTAATACAACTTGAGCATTCTCTAAGAAAAGTATTCTCCTTCTATATTTCCCACAATTACATGTGAAGTAGGCTATCTTTCTTTAAGATTATCTTTCCTAGTAATATTTGTTTATGCATTTAATACCAGGGAAGAGAGGAAGAGCCTCATGAGAATACATGGTGCACCTCATAGTATAGTTCAAAAGGTATGGTTACTACTAGGTGATTTGAATTCTGTGCTTCAAGCTAAAAATTTGATTGGAGGAAATCATGTGTCTTGGGCAGAGGTAGTTGATTTTGTAAAATGTATAGATGAATGTAGATTGATCCAACTGCCGTATCAAATAGGGATATATACATTGAATGATAGGAGTGGTAATGATAGGATATTCTTTTAAATTGAATGTGTATTTATAAACCAAGAGTGGTTAGACACTATGCCCTCAAACAACACTATTTTTCTGCCTGAGGATATTAGTGTCACGAACCAACTACCGGGTCATGCGTGCACCAACTCTAATCCACCTATATAGGAGAACCCTTACCACCCGAATCAACAGGCAATGCAGAAAAGAAAATAACCATTAAGTAAGTCCTTTTTATACATGAGAAATCCTTTTACAAATATTTGGAAAATCTTTATACAACAACTTTCGAAAAATAACAACTTTTAGAACTTGCAAAAATTTACTAACAATATAACACAACCTCCCCAGAACCTAGTCTAAGCTGGTACAAGAGCTTCTACAAGATGAGCTTATAACATAAGATGAACACAACTCCCACCATAGAAGGAAATAGGAGCTGCTGGAAGATCACCGCAATCCTAAACCTGTGAAACATCACCAACCTACAACCAGACTATACGCAAAAAGGTATAGCAAGAGTAGAATAAGTACAAACACACGTACTAGTAGGCATCATCGTCTGACCCAAATTCACTCCTACCATCATATAAAAATCAAGGTAAAATGCACAAGGTAAATGCTTCACCCTTTTTCAACATCACTTTTATCAATTCACCCTTTCGGAACCGACCTTCCTAACCTTTCGCTGCCAACTACACCACCCTAGCCTTGACCCTGACATCTAGGACTTCCCAAGTCTCACTCATAACTAGACTTTTCAAGTCGCCTCATCACCTAGACTTTCCAAGTCTCACTTTAACCTTTACCCCAATCAACTACCTTGACTAAATATCCAGACTTAATCCGGCCAACTGCCCCACCAAACCACTTATGCCCGTAGTATTACCTACCATTATCTAGACCTTTCCAGGACCTCTAGGACAACTTTTCAACCTGTTTATATTAACCAGTAATTACACCCCAGACTCTCAGTCTTCCTCCCAATGTACCAATTATATAGAATCCTACTAACGACCATTGACACCTTCAATGACAACAACATAGTTATATCTAAATCCCTTTTATTACATCACATAACCCGGACCCTCCAAGGATCCTCCATCCACACCTAAGTATTCAACAGACTACCTCGGTCTACACCAAGACCCACCCTTAGCTTATTAACCATAATAATTCGTGACCGCCATTAGTACACTTAATGACAATAACTTGTGAACTTATAACCTTTTTAACATAGTCCGGACCCACTCGGATCCCCCTAACACATCTAGGTGTTAACATGGAAAACTCGGTCTACACCAAGACCAACTAATAATCAACATAATAACCCGGTCTACAACAAGATCAACTACTAACCAACATAATAATCCGGTCTACACCAAGACCAAACTAATAACCAACATAGTAACCCGGTCTACACCAAGACCAACTAATAACTAATATAATAACCCAATCTACACCAAGACCAAACTAATAACCAACATAATAACCCAGTCTACACCAAGACCAAATTAACAACCAACATAATAACCCGGTCTACACTAAGACCAAACTAATAACCAACATAATAACCAAGCCTACACAAAGACCAAATTAATAACCAACATAGTAACTCGGTCTACACCAAGACCAAAACCAACATAATAACTCGGTCTCTCAAGGACAAAAAATACAATAACACAATTCATAAACACAACTCGGTTCACTCAGAGAACCATTAATAAAGATGCAACAATACAATAAAATAAACTCATACCAGGTGTGGTACCCGAGCTAATCATTAGTGTTATCCCATACCAGGCATGGTACCCAAGCCAACCATTAGTATTTCTGTACCAGGCGTGGTATCCGAGCCAACTGTTAGTATTCCCGTACCAGGCATGGTATCTGAGCCAACCGTTAGTATATCCCCTACCAAGCGTGGTACCCGAGCCAACTGAAATTTATTTTTTGTACCAGGCGTGATACCTGAGCCAACCGAATATCACACAGAAATCCACAGTCACAAACAATGAACAAACAACACTTGTAAACCAACAAGCAAATATACAAGGTTCATTTCACAAGAATGATCACCGGACTCTTAGACATTTATAAATCATTCCCTAAGCAATGCAAACGTCAGACAATTACTTAGACCAAAGTACAAAAACATACAGTGCTTACATGAAGAAATAACCATCACCTACCTATTTCCGGGTACACTATGAATTATTAAATCCCGTTTGGAGACTAACCCCGAATCAGCCCTTTAAACATGCCATTAGATACCTTTATTCCTAACCTTCCTCCTAAGACCGAGATACAACATGGGAAAACCTCCCCTAGCCTTAGAAACACAACCATTACGATATTCTAGTTATACCAATTCATTTTCCAGAACTTCTGTTCCTTACACATTAGTTACTTACTAACCCTTTTCGGTTCCCCAAACCTTCCCGACATCCTAGTCCCCAAAATTCATTAGAAAAACCATACCAAATAAGTATACACCCAGAATATCACAAAGCACTGTCACAAATCTACTATTTCCAGTTCAACCAAACAACCCAACAATCTTCCTCCAGACACCGTGCCGGAAGGCCTAGACATGGATTTTTCCTTTTATTCTACACAATAAATAGGAAATAAAAATAGGTCAAAAGTCTACTCAACGAAAACCTAGCCTACATGGATACCAAGCAGCTGCACAATGTAATTTTTGGCTCCATGAAGACATTCCTTGATAGATGACAGGCCCAAATCCATGGTTTTGCATTCTTTCAGCCGGAATCCCTTCTCCCCATTGCTCCCAAGCTTTGGAGAAGCCTAGGAGGGTTTTTGGAGCAACCCTCATCTTTTTTTGACTAAAGAAGGGAGAATGGGATTATAAAATCTGTTTCTGGGCTTTCTGGTTCCGTCATTCCGCTATAGCGGGCTGCCAACCGCTACGGCGGTACTTCTATAGTGACCTAAATCCTGCTATAGCAGACTCAATTTTTTAGCACGAATAATCTTTAGTGAAACAGTCATAACTTCTTAATCGGGAAGCGAATTGACAAACGATCGGTGGTGTTGGAAAGAAGACTCAGAGATATTTAATTTGGTGGGTATTAAAACCCCAAACTCCTTATATTCTAGGAGGAATGTACATTTGAAGTTGACCCTAGTTTGAACTTATCCCGAAACTAAATCGGTAAGGAAACTTTCAACTTAACTTTGTACTAGGAGTATTATATGACATTAGAACATACCAAATGTACTCTTATACTAAAGAATTAATCCTAATTCTTATTATGAATGAGAGACACCTGCCTTGATCCCAGATTTTTTCAGTAACAATGGAACAAGTCATTACAATTAGTGACCATTGTCCTACCAAAGTGATACTAGCTGAGGAGATGCATAGAGGGCCTAAGGCATTCTAATATTGTAATGTCTAGAGCAATCACCATCAGTACCTTCATATGGTAAGAGAAGGTTGGGAAGTTCCAGTCATGGGGTGTAAAATATTTTATGTAGTAAACAAGTTAAAACTGTTGAAAGGTGCTTTAAAAAGGTTGATTGCTCAACAATTTTGAAATATACTCATTGAGGCTGAGGAGGATAGAAAGGCCTTAAAGTAGGCTCAGTTACATTTACAAGATCAACCTTTGAACACTGAATCTCAACATGTAGAGAAGGAGAAATATAGGAAGTTCAGAAAATCCTCTTACTTAGGTGAAATGCACTTACAACAACAAAGTAAGATCACTTGGCTCATACAAGAAGATGACACTATAAAAAGGGCCTAATTAGTGAAGGTTTAATTACAGGGGTTATAATCAACCTCCGCATATAGTATAAAATTGCGGGGGTTTGTATACCCTCTGTTAGTTTTAATATATATTTCAGCAGTCCAACCTTTCGCTCCTAAAATAAGCGTGCACAATATTTCTCACATTTTAGTCGCTTCTTTCACTTTTTCCCCTAAAATCCTTCTTCCTCCACCCTTAAAAAGAAGAAGAGCTCTCTCAAAATCCCTAATGGATTTATTTGAGCCCTAATTAGCACAACACTTTCACTTTTATAGGTAAGAAAAAATGTAGTACTGATGCATTATGCTTTGATTTTGCTTTCCTAGTCTTTCTTTCATCTTGCATGTGAATTTTTTTTCAATTTTGTTTCTCTGCTGATGGTAGAAAAAATGGAGTACTTAACCTTTTTTGTTTGATTTCAGTAATAATTTTAGATTTGGATTTTGTGAAAATTGTTGGGTCATTTTTATAGAGGATGCTGGGAACACTGTATAGATTTATCGAATAAGGACTTAAAAGTTTCTATGTTGAATGAAGAATTGTGCATTGCTAAACTTATTATTGTTGAAAATGTTAAGCCAACTATAAGAGCACTCATTTCTACCTCGCCTAAACAAATAAATTCAGCAAAAATATATGTGGATGTATTTGCTGTCAGTGTGCATAAGTTACACTTTTTCTTGGGCGTTGTTTAAAGGTAGAGGGTATCCAATCATTATCAGGCGTTGTTGAATTATTAAAGTATTTCTAAAAGTGAGAGTTGAAGTTAACTATAAAAATTAGAATAGCCGATAAAGTTGTTGTAATAGTCTGCTCTCTTCTTGTCAATTATGACATTTTCTCTATTATCAGTTAGTCCCGTTAATGAATAAATAGACTATTACTAGAAAGTATCAAATAACTTAATAACCAAAAGGTATAAATAACTTAGAAAATCCAATACATGACACTTGCAAGTTCAACTTTTAATGTTATATTTTTTCTTTTCTAGCATGTTTCTCTTTTGATTCAGCCATTATTAACTGAATCGTAACAGTTGTAATGGTTGACTTTACGAAAAAAAGTTTAGATGCTAAAAATACAGTGTCCATTATGATTGTCTTAACAGTTGCACAGTGGCCATTGATCAGTTAACTTAAACATCTTGTTTATATTATCTTTTGAAAGAGAATACTAATTGTGTTTCCTTGTAATATCTGCTTGGCAAAATGTACTTTTAGTACCTAGATGTACTTTGACAGCGCAAAATTCAAAGCAATCTCATGAATCTCAGTGCAACTATGTTGTTCATAATATGACATTAATGAGTTTCCAGTTGAATTTGTGGTTCGCTAATAATCCATAAGATACTTTAAAATCTGAAAACATTGTAAAAGTCAAGAAAGACTTTTACAGGCCTATGATCCACTGTTGCAAATTGCATGGTAGTTTATAGTAATAAATTTTGTAAATAGTTGTACATTTTTACAATCATCTGTCTTAGCCTTGTAAGCTTACTATGATATTTTGGTTTTAGAATTTTTACGTTGCTTCTGGCAGTTGTGAGTGATAATAAATGGTGCCAAGGTGGAAAGGTAAGGCTATTGAAACCAAATCTCTCGCAAATCCTATTTCAGAGATAGTATGATCACAACTTCAATCTTCTCCTGTCCAATCAAATGCTCGAGGGCCGATCTCCAATATGAGCATGCTTCTTAAAGCAAATACTGTACAAAACTGGCCTCCTTGATCATAGTAAGAACTTGAATCAGCCAATTAAAATTAAATTTCAACTGATAGATGTTTGAGAGATTCTCAATAGTGAATACATGTGTTGCGGTCAATTCACAAAGGAACCTTAAATTGCACCTCTGTCAAAGATTAGCTTCTTTACAAATTGTAATAAACAATAGTTTTGGGAAATATGATAATGTGGTGTACGTGTTTAGCTAATATTAATCTATGCTAATTTGTTTTACTAATGGGTAAATATTATTTTTATGGGTAAATCATTGAAATAAAGTCAAGAGTACTACAATTTTCACATTTATATCAGAAGGTTCTAGCTCTTTGTCTCAAGGTCAATCTCTATCTTTACATTTCATAATTAGTTTTGAAAGGACAAACTTTATCTCTTTAATAATCTGATTTTGTTTTGACAACTGCACTTTTGAGTGTGTTCTAGATTAGTTTTTAATACATTCAGATGTATAAATCTTGGACTGGAAAGCCAAGAATCACGCTCAATATCTAAGTGGTTTGAATCAATGTTTGGACTTTGTATTTATGAATGCAATTGTAGGAGATAAAATAAAATATTCGTGTCATATTTGCAGTTTTACAAAGTGAAAGACAAGAAAACAAATAAATGAACATTTGACTTGCAAGTCATTTACTCAAAATTATGTCACTTGGGTTATGCATGGATAAAGTAATGTGGTAAATAACACTATAAATATAGAGTTTACTCTTGATACACTGCCTCCTAAAATTCTGTAGAATTATTGATCAATAAAATATTTTAGGACTTAAGGCATGAGGTATGAATGTAGATTCGTCACAAGTAAAGGGAGAAGAAGAAAATTTAAATGATATGCCTTCTTCAAATAACACGGACTTTCTTAAGTCGCTTAGAGATGGAAGTCAAAAATTGTATGAAGGTCTAAGTACTCAAAGCTAGAATTTTTATTGAAATTTATCACATAAAGTGTTTGTCTGGGTTAAGTGACAAGGGAATGACTATGATACTAGATTTATTGAGAGATGCATTTGATTTTTCAAGGATCCCTAGTTCTTTTTATGATTCCAAGAAAACTATCAAAATATTATCTCTTGATTATATCAAGATAGATGCTTGTCCAAATGACTACATGTTGTATTGGGGAGATGATGCTAATGAGAAGATATGCAAGCATTGTCTTAATTCTAGATGGAAACTTATAAATAAAAGTGATAAAGATCATGTACCTGCTACAAGTAAGAAGAAAAAGAAGAAACCTGCAAAAATTTTGTGTTACTTTTCATTAAAATCAAGACTGCAAAGATTGTTGATGTGCTCCAAGACTACTAAATATAGGAGATGGCATGGTGAGGATTGTAACAATGATGGAATCATGAGGCATCCTAGATATGGTAAGGCATGGAAAAGATTCGATACAACTTTTCCTAAATTTGCTTCTGATTTCTAAAATGTTTGGCTAGGCCTAGCTAGTGATGGTTTCAAACCATTTGGGATGATGAGTACTGCTTATAGCATTTGGCTAGTGATTTTTATTTCATATAACCTTCCACTTTGGTTGTGTATGAAACAATCAAATTTTATCCTCTTAATGATCATTCCTTGTCCACGTACAACTGAGAATAATATAGATGTATACCTACAACTCTTTATTAAAGAGTTGAATGAGTTCTGGTGTGAAGGTGTGGAAACTTTTGATTCATCAAATAATGAAACATTTAGAATAAGGGCGGCTCTTATGTGGACAATTTGTTATTTTCATGGACTCGATAACTTATCTGGTTGGAACACATATACTACTTTATCATGTCATTCTATTAATTTTGATGCAAAACCTTGTTGACTGTGTCATAGTAGAAAATAGTGTTTTATTGATCATCGTTGATTTTTGTCAAGAAATCATAAATTTAGATTGATGAGGCTTCATTTTCTCAGATATGTGGAGGAGAGAAACCCACCAAAAGAGTTATCTGGATCAGACATTTTGCAATAACTGAAAGAAATTAATGTTACATTTGAAAGATCAGTGGAGTTGAATGATAGAAAGAAAATAAATAGATAAAGGAGACATGGGAAAAGTGCAACTCAACAATGGAAAAAGAAAAGCATATTCTTCAATCTTCCGTATTGGGTATTCAACTTGTTGCACCATAATTTAGATGTTATGCACACCAAGAAAAATGTGTTTGATAATATTATATACGTATTGCTAAATGAAATAGGTGAATCAAAAAATCATGATAAGGCTCAAAAAAATCTACAAGATATGGGTATAAGACGTGATCTTTGGCCAGATGAGAAGGAAGAATGCGTGCTTGCTCAATTTACAATCCCTACTAAAAGAGAGTTGCTTTTCTCAAAACTCTTAGAATATCTCAGTGTCAGATGATTACTCAAGTAATATTTCTCATTCTATTGATCTGGAACAAAAGCGGATATTCAGATTAAAAAGTCATAATTGTCATATAATTATGGAATAATTATTACCTGTAGCAATTCATAATGTTCTTCCAAACCATGTTGCTGCAGTTTTAGTAGATCTTTTTTCCTATTTTATACTCCTCTGTTTGAAGAACTTAAGCCTCTCAAACTTAGAAAATCTACAGGATTGGATTGTTCTGACACTTTTCCATTTAGAGATGTTGTTCCCTCCACTTTTTTTTTACTGTAATAGTTCATTTAGTTGTCCATCTAGTGGATGAAGTAACACAAGGTGGTCCAGTACATTGTCATTGGATGTATTTTGTTGAAAGGTGAAATATTTCTTATTCAAAACTCTTTAAATTGATTTTATAATAGTGGTTAAGAGTAAATGCTTCTTCTAATACCTTTCTATCTTATTTATAGAATGTTAGGTCATTTCAAGTCCTCTAGAGACTAGATGGACTGGGTTTCCTTCCCAATCTACTTCACAATCAAGATCACGAAGTCCGGCGGAAAAATGAACCTATCAACCTTAACAAATAACATAAAGAATCCCAATTGGGCACTTAATCAAATTTTTTGCCATTAATAATCTCATAGTCGTAGGCTTGGGAGCACCAGGTCCCATCTTTCTGAAAATGGCGAGGGGCATCAAATTGATGCTAGACTCCAAATCACATAATGCCTTAGCAAACTGATACAATCCAATTGTACAAGAAAATTGTTAAAGCACTTGGATCCTCCTTCTTAGATACTAGATTGTTATACATGATCGCACTGCAATGGTGTGAAACCTCAACAATCCCAAATTCATGCTTACTGTATTAATGAAAAACTCCTTCATGTATTTTGCATAACCCGACATTTGAAAAAAGGCATCCATCAATGGAATATTAATCGAAAGTTGTTTGAACATTGCAAGAAACTTGCTAAATTGAGCATTTTCTTCAACCTTCGAGGAAACGGGGGCAAACACTTTGGAATAGGCATAGGAACTTTAGAAGGCTCATCCTTCTTTTCTTTCTCAATATCAAGCACCTCATGTTTAATGGGGCCTTAGATATTGTTTTTAGGAAAATCATCAACCTTATTAGGTTGTTCCACACTCTTCTTCTAGGGCTTGGAGTTGTTAGTATTAAGATGTGTACTATCGTCACCCTCTGATGACTTCTCAACTCGCTTCCTCTTAACATTATATTGGTCAATGTTAACTCTTCACTTGGAGTTTTGTCAACTTCTTCTATCTCATCACCAAAAACTCTACCACTCCTAGTAACAATCATCATACAATGAGTATTGTAATTTTTGGATTAGGTATTGTGTCACTAGGGAGAGTTTCCTGTAGCCTCAGATTGTTGAGGCGAACATCTGAGTCATTTGAGCCTCCAGTTGCTTGATGGAGGCTGAGTGAGAGCTCACTGTTTGATTCAAAGTTGACGCATCATTTCTTATTTCTCTAATCCCAACATCGGTAGACTCACCATCTTCAATACCTTAGTGAGAATATCTTCAACTTTCAAACTAGCAGGGTCACTCACGGATGCTTGGTTAGAACCTTGATCACCTTTTGAAGAAACATAGGCCTTAGAGCCTCTATTGTTACATCATTGATATCTATCCTGATCCCTTCAATTTCCATCCTTTTTATGTCACGACCTAACTGGGCTGTGAGTGGAACCCACACTAACCTTCCAGTGGGAGAACCAACTAACTCGAACCCAAACCTTTTACTTAGCCAGTTTTAAGAGAATTAAATCAAAAGCAGACTTGAATTAAATCATAAGAAAAGTCAACCAGTATAAATGAAACATGTGCAAAAATTGTTCAACATCCCCTAAGCACTGAAGGTCACCATACAAGAACTCTAAACCAAAAACATTAAATAAGATATCCAAAAGATACTAAAAACAGTAAATAATAAGAGTCTCATTATCCGAAAGAAGGACCAAAAATTGCAAAGGATCCATGGCAGTGTAAGGACCCTTTCTGTTGTTATGGGTGAGCTATTTGTACAAGAAATCGGGTTAAAAAATCTTTTGAGTTTAGAAGTTGAAAATTTTGGGCTAAGCGAGTCTTGGATGAAATCTAAGTAAGGTGAGGTCTAGGAAAATTCGGGAAAGGATTGGGTGAAATTATTAAGTCTTATCTTATTTTTCTATTAGCTAAGGCGTTAAAGAGTCTGCAAGACTTTTAAAAATAAATTTGAGTGAGTAGAACTCTCGATATCAAATTTGACATAAAAGGTTAGTTCGAGACGTCATAGTTTGAGGTTGTGTTGTGAAATGGGAAAAATTGGAAGGATTTATGAGTTTTTGTTCTGTCACACCCACTATAGCGGGTGACAAGCTTCTACCACAATGCTGCTATAGTGGAGAAATTCTCGCTATAGCGGAAGTCATAGTCGGTCAACTCTGCTATAGTGGGAGGCTTCCGCTATGGCGGTGCTGCTATAGCGGGGTTAATTGATGTAAATACAAAAACTTCCCCAAAAATATTCATTATTTCACAAGAATATTTTGTGAAGGGTTGTGGCAATTTTGGGCAAACTTCATCGATTTTCCACCAAAATTCTTCGTTAAAGTAAGTATTTTATCCCTGTAAACTAGTACTTCGATTATTATGGCTTAGAATTGTTAGTTACATGCTTTGGAGAGGGTTTAACTTAACCTAGGTTGAATATTTTGATGTAAAAAGGGAATGTTAGGATGTAAAACCTTGGGTTCTTGGTTTAAGTTTTTTATTTAGGATTCCTTTACCGTAATTCACTAATGTAACCATGGAATTAGTAGCAATTAGGTGAAATTATGGTGGGAAGGTCCTAGAATAGGGGGAATGATCATGAAATTGGCTTTGGAGTTTGAGATCAAGTTGTAATCTGTGATATTATAGGTCATTTTGGCTGATTATGTATTACATTCTTATTCTTAGACCACAATCAAGCTAAAATTGCAAAAAAAGGGAAAGCTCATATCTAGTAAAGCATTTAGGCTTGAATTGAGGTAGGTGATGGTTGTTTGTAATCCAATTGAGTTATGTATGCATAATAATTATCTTAGTTGTATAACTTGCACAATGTGTGTTCAGGGAAAAAGGAATGGATGCTAAATGATATCTTAATGTCAATCTCATGTAATGAACCTAATTTAAATACTTGTTGGTTGTACAAGTGTGGTGTGTTATTCATTGTGGTTGTAATAATTCTGATATCTGTAATTATTTGGTTGGCTCAGGGACCACGCCTAGTATAGATTATTGGTTGGCTCGGGTACCACGTCTAGTACAGGTTTATTCATTGGTTGACTCGGGTACCATGCCTGGTATAAATTCTATTATGGTTGGCTTAGGTACCATGCCTGGTATAAGTTTATTTGTCATTATGTGTGTTGGTTCCATGAGTGAATCAGGCTTATTTATTATGATGTTATTATTATATGTTGGTCCATGAGTGGTCGGTTGGTGTGTTTAAGTGCTAAGGTAGTTTCTTGTGTAAACCAGGATTGCATGTTGAACAATAGTAGATGATGTCCTAAGGATCCTTTGGTGGTCTAGGTTACTTGAAGGATGTGACAAAATCGTATGTGGTCTATTATGTGTAGGTTTTGGACATATCTTATATGGTGGTTAAGCCAGGTTGATGACTGAGAGTCTTACTTATATTCACTTGATTGATTTATACATGTTTGTCCTGTCTTACTAAGTTATGGTTGTATGTTCATATTTCATATTTTGGAGTTGACCGGTGATCCTATCAGTACACCATTGTTCTTGTGTACTGATACTGCATTTTCTCTTCTTTTTTTGAGTAAAGGGCTTATTTTGGCGGTTGCACGAGACCTCAGTTATAGTTCAAATGATTTTTGAATTCAAGGGTGAGCTGCATCTTTTGGGCTACCATGAATTCTTCTCTAGTTCTAGTACTTTGTTCAGACTTAGACTTTTTAGGTTTTGGGGTTGCATCCCTATCTTTTGACATGATTAGAGTTTTGGTACATGACTTTCAGATTCTAGGGGTTATTTCTGCAGGTTTTCTAATTTTGCCTTTTTAGATGTGAATCTTGGATTATTTATTGATTTTGGTTTTAGCTGCTTCATTTTGGGTTAAGTATTTGTTGGTTAATTTATTCTCCCACTGGGAGTTCAGTGTATGCCACTCGTGGTGGTTTAGGTTGTGACAAAGATAGTATCAGATCCCTAGGTTCGTTGATCTCATCATACCAAAATGCGTTTAGTAGAGTCTTGCGGAACAGTACAAAGATGTCTGTACTTTTTTCTAGAGGCTACAGGACTTCAGGAAACTATTCCTTCCTTCTTTCTTCGTGCTATAACTTGATTCTAATTGGTATCAAGTGATGCAAATTGGTATATGACCTTCTTCATTCTTTTGTATGCAGATAGTGAACACTAGGCGGAATGGAGCAAGGGCAAAAACTTCAGCTGCAGGACATGCAGTTCGTTGGTGAGGTAGTGGTAGGGGAAGGGGGAGAGCAACACCGGTTGGGGGTGAATCTCAGGTAGCGGCTGATGAGAGGCCAACAACACCTGCCCTACCCTAGGATAATGATGAGGAGGCTGAGGTAGTGCACGAGGATGGTGCAAAACCAGAGGTGGCAGCATTGGTTGAAGGTGCAGGTTGTTGCGTCCCAGCGCACACGCAAGTGTAAGTGGTCATGCAAGTAATACAGTAGCTCTTGTGAGCCGAATATCGATCCCACAGGGACTTGTGCTTAGAAATCAATCTAATCTCAGTTAATACTATTGAAGTTAAACAAATGCTATTCATAACCAAGAGTTGAACTTTATTTGTAACTAAAAAAAAAGAATTAACGACTATGTAACACTTCGGATTGAAAATAATATATGGAGAAATCCAGGGTCGAGTCAATCACTGCACATTAATGCTTAACTATGGTTTATAATCGGTGTTGGTATTTATCATGATCGTTGGTCTATGAGGTTGATATTATAACCCGGGAATGGTCATCCTCTAAGTCATCTATCCAAATTAATCTCACAGCTACATCCTTGAGCGGGGATGTGAGTCTTTAACTTGGATGCATTCATCTATCTTCCTATTTTACTAACAAAGTGAGGCGTTTAGGTATATTTCTATCCTAACTGCAAATCATACTTCATAATTGCTAACTAACAACAAAAGATATGATCCATACATCCTACGTTCTTCATTCCGTCTCTTAACTCCTATGGTCAATTCATTTTGAGACTTAGATGTATCCTAAAGTTCATGACGCTTTAGAATAGTAATAATAAGAATGTAAGAACAATCACAAGACAAGATAAACAATCAAACCAACCATAAAACCATAATCAAACATTCATGTTGTAGCCTCAACCCTAGAATGAGGGTGTTTAGCCACTCATGTTCAAATTCACGATTTCAAAAGTATTGTAGTTCATACAAGAATTAAGTAAAGATAAAGAAAATAAAAAGAACCCTAAGGCAGCCTTCTCCTTGTGTTTTTCAATCTCAAAGTCTTTCCCAGGTGCTTACAATTGAAACCAAGTGTCCTATTTATAGTGGGAGGCAAAAT
Source organism: Jaltomata sinuosa (assembly GCA_003996215.1). Taxonomy (NCBI): domain Eukaryota; kingdom Viridiplantae; phylum Streptophyta; class Magnoliopsida; order Solanales; family Solanaceae; genus Jaltomata; species Jaltomata sinuosa. Next base: position 83,407 of record QJPP01000640.1, read on the forward strand.
CTACTCGTCGGGAATGAAGTCCGTGACACGCTACCCATAGCCCTGACTAGGCAGCGTATCACGCTGCCTGTAGCCCTAACTGGCTGGCATGTCATGCCCTTCACGTGGACCCTCACTGGATTTTGCAGCTGCAAAGCTTCCCACCTCTGTGTCATGCCTCCCATCATGGAGGCTAGCTTCCGTGGCATGGGGGTGGGTCTTTTGACGTCCGTTTTCGTTCTTGTGAACTCTTTTCACCTTGATTTGTGTCCCAATGGTTTGTAGCATGTTTGTCGGCTTCAATTAGATTCCATAACTCCTCCAAAGGTCTCATACAAGAGCTCACAATACACATAAGTCCACACAACATAACAAAGCTCATATAAGTACGCTAGAATAGGCATAGCTCAAGCTAGCAAAGCTAGTTTCCTCGTCTAAACTCTAGTTGATTCTTTTAGCTTATTATTTGGTCCAATTGCTACCCAAACACTATAAACAAGTACGTTATCCACAAAGTACACCCTTTACACACTAAATACCTCAATAGTATATCAAGTTGTCCTCAAAACTAAGATAAACGTGTAAGGATAACGACACTTAGGTGTATAAATACACATAAGATCACCATCTACACTACTCACAATCAAAGAAGACTTCATTAACGCTAAGACACTCATGCTAGAACTACAACAACCACAAGAGTAGCATGTTTTACATTCGACATGCAATATTACACATAGAGTCACATGAATACTACTTCCAGACCTCCTAGCCTCAAGAATTGACTCTTATCAGTTAACAAACTCATGCATAATACTCAACCCAGAGATCATATAAGCCACCTATCTATCATCAAACAAGTTCCCTCACCACAAGAGAGTTACCTACATTTACTCACACATATGCAAGTTATCACAAGAATGGGTGTAGGAATTAAATTTCGCTCACTCTCAAAAAGAATTCACATGCTACATAAGATGAACCATAGGATTTACCATAGTTTAGTACTCCACTAATGTCAGAATGTCAAAGCTCAAGATCAAGTAGGACTTTAAGGGTTGTAATGTAGGCTAGGTGACAGGCAGAAACTATTTGGTCAATAATAGTGACTATCTCCCCTAAGCGCTTTAATACATCACTTTATACATTATACTCATCTTCAACCAACCTATTTTACACTTCTATTATCTTCCCAACTTTCTTTTGTTTTGCCCCATCTCTTTAAGCTAGATTAAATATCTTAGGTAGATAGTATTTGCCATGGATACATGAATCACTTCTTACTCAGAAGCTTTGATCAATTTATCTTTATTACTTCATTACTCCCTACCCACAATATATAAACCTTTTCAACACACCAAAAGCTATTTCCTTGGGGCTTCACTACTTTTCCTTTCTCAATTTCACACTCCTTAACATCTTAACTTCACAACTAAAGTGCTTAGGAGTTTTGGACCAAATTTGCAGGCAATTGAAAGAAAAGGAATAAGATACATATGAGGATACCAAAGAACAGGCTAAAGGCTCAACGGGTCTAGCTAAGGTTATGAACAAGGGTAGATAAAGAGGGTATACAACATGACTATAAAAAAAATGCCTATATCATCTCCTAAACTCAACCTTCTTTATTTCGCTTTGCAAACACACGGGGAAAGTTTGAGACACCAAAATGCAATCATGGAATAACCAAATCTTCACTCACACGTGGCACATGTTCAAATAAAGTAGGATACCTATAGACTCTCAACCAAACACATACATGAATTCCTATTTAGCCAATATCAAACAAAAGTCAAATAAAAGAGACTTAGGTGTCTCACAGTAGTCATTCAATTTTTGAGATCATGCCATAAAATTCAACACCAACTTGAAACGAGTAATCATGTGTAGCACCTAGAAAGAGCATCTACTCCTAAAAACAATTTTTTTAAATTTACTCCTAAAAATAAAAAAGGATACTGGGTTCAAAGGTCTTCCCCCCAAAAAAGAACTGAAAAGAAAAATCGAGAGGTGGGTGAAGTGTGCTTCTACTAAACAGCCCAAAACACAAAACAAAATAAACAAAGACGAATCTTTTTGTAATTTTTTCAATTTAATCCAAAATAAGACAAAAATAAGACTAGACATCCTATGGCACACTTCACCCTAACAAAATCGGAAGATTTCCCCACCCCACACTTAAAATCACACTTTGTCCCCAAAGTATAACTTAAAAGAAAGGATAGAAGTACTCCCTGAGGCCTCTAGGCCAAGCTAGCGGCATCAAATTCATCAAAGGGGTCCGAAGGACCCCACACTCAGTATTTTCCATGCTCCTTAGCTTAGATCTTAGGTAGTCAGACTTCCCTTTAACCTGTTGACACAACACAAAAGCAACACCAAAAGTGATATTAAATAAAACTAAAAAGAATAAAAATACTACCTTAACTTGGGTTGTCTCCCAAGCAGCCCCTGATTTACCATTGCAGCACGACCCAGATCACAACTTTCAGTCTCATTCTCTCATCCTCTTCCTCCTGCTCGGTGCCTATCTTATTATTCTTATTTTCTGACCTCTTGGATGCTCATGATCGAGGTCTGGAGCCTTTCTTGCCTTCACCTTCTCAGCATCTCGTTCAGGTCCTTCAGGTTCAGGCTCTTTTGGAACTTTGGGCAGCTTAATGTGAGTGTCCAAAGAGGCAATCAGAGGTACGCTCTTATCCACCCCACACTCATCCACTTCTATAGCTGTGATCATGCATAAATCCTTGTAGTCTGAGGGTGTGTTGAGTGTTGTGTACACTCTGAAGGTCACCTCTTCATCATTCAGCCTCATCTTGAGTGTTCCCTCTCTTACATCAATTAGTGCTCCACTGGTAGCCAAGAATGGATGTCCCAATATGATTGGCACCCTTTCATCTGCATCATAATCAAGAACAATAAAGTCAGCAGGAATAGTGAACTTACCAACCTTGATTAGAATATTCTCAATGATTCCTTCTGGGACCACTCTAGTCCTGTCCACCATCTGTAGCACAATAGAGGAAGGCCTTGGCTTCCCCAACCTAAGAGTTTTGAACAATGAAAGAGGAATTAAATTTATGCACGCCCCCAAATCACTCAAATCCTGGACCATATCAATTTCACCGATTTATATAGGTAGGGTGAAACTCCCAAGGTCCTTCAGCTTTTTGGGCATCTTGCTCATAACCACAGAACTGCACTCTTCAGTAAGTGTTACAGTCTCAATGTACACCAACTTTTGCTTGTTCGCCAACACATCTTTCATGTATTTCACATACTTAGGCATTCCATGCAAAACATCTAACAAAGGAAGGTTAATGTGAAGTTCTCTAAACATGTCAAAAAACTTCTTAAAATAGGCATCCTCTGTTACTTTCTTAAGCATCTGTGGGAATGGTGGTGGTGGTCTGTTGCGAGGCTGCTCAATCGACTTCTTAATAGGGTACTCAGACTTTCCTTTTTTGCTAGCTTATTTCAACTCAGCCTGTTTCTCTGTCTTCTTGGAAGTGATCAACTTTTCTTGCACCTCATGATTTTTCTTTGGAGGTGCATTATTAAAATCTTTCCCGCTTCTCAAGGTGATTGCCATCACTTGCTTTGGCTTTTATGTATCACTAGGCAAACCCCCTTGAGGTCTTGTATTATGTTCCTGAGCTAGCTATCCCATTTGCACTTCCAATGTCTTAGTGGCTAATCGCTGATTTTTTATGTCAGCCACCATCTTTGTTTGCTTTGCAGCAATCTGTTCTTGATTAACCATGATCTTCTTCAACATGTCCTCAATATTGCTGGCCTGAGTGTTATTCTGCGTAGCTTGCTGTGGTTGAGCCTGATTACTGCCCCAAGAGTAGTTGGGCTGACCCTGCCAATTTCGGTTGTAGGAATTCCTATAGTTTAGATTTCCTTTCTGTGCATTACCTACAAAGTTTACCGACTCAGGATTTTCTTTGCATAAGTCTACTGAATGAACACTCAGACCACAGGTTTCACACCAAGTCTGGGCTTACTGTACTGCATTAACTTGAGCCTGAGGTTGAGTCGCACTCAACTTGTTGAACTGAGCCATCATCTGAGTCTGAAAACTGGCTAACTGTGCTGCTAATGTAGTGACACTATCTAACTCAATCGTACCTGCAGCCTTCTTCACTGTATTTCTGGACATGTTACCATTCTATTTTGGATTCCCTTATGCGATTCGGTTGAGGAGAGTATACAACTCATCATAAGTTTTCTCCCACGCTTAACCACTTGCCGCTGAATCTAGCAAAATCTTTGTATTATAGTCAATACTTTCTACAAAAGTATGAGCTAATACCTCATTGGTCTGCTGGTGATGCGGGCGATCCCGTAGAAGAGACTTGAATCTCTCCCATGCATGATAGAGATTTTCGTCTAGTTTCTGCTTGAAGCTTAGAATCTCACTCCTCAACTTTGCAATTTTGCCTGATAGGAAGAATCGAATGAGGAACTTCTTTGCTAAATCATCCCATGTTGTGATCAAATTTGAAGGTTCTACCTTCAACCATTTCTTCGCTTCTCCCAATAGTGAGAATGGAAAAGGCGTGAGACTCACGTAGTCTGTGGATACTCCCTCAGGGATGAAAGTATCACTAATCTCCAGAAATTTCTGTAGATTAACCTGTGGATCCTCGTGTGACAAGCCTATAAATTTCCCGCTTGTGTGCAGTAATTGCACCATATTCTGCTTCAGTTCAAATCTGCCTCCTGCGTCTGGCTTCTGAATGCAAGAGATCACATTAGTTGCGAGTGGGATTGCTTCTTCGCACACTGTCCTATGAGTTGGTGGTGGTTCCTCCGCCATATCTGCAGGAATAATCTCAGCCGGTTGAACTTGCTTGTCTTGATTGAGAAGTGTTGCTTCTTTCAATGCTTGGTGCAAGTGTTGCTCAGGTTCAGAAAGTGGGTCAACTAGTTCCTTATTCCTTGCCAGCTTGCTCAAGATTAGAACCTGTGCCTGCAAGTTCAGTAGCTAAGATCAAGTTGTTAGCACTTATAGAACAAAATAGTAAAAACAAAAATCATACGGTTGCTTATTTTCAAGTCCCCAGCAATGGCGCCAAAAATTTATTGCGTCCCAGTGCACACATAAGTGTACATGGTCGTGCAAGTAATACAATGCCTTTTGCAAGCCGAATATCGATCCCACAGGGACTTATGCTTAGAAATCAATCTAATCTCAGTTAATACTATTGAAGTTAAACAAATGCTATTCGTAACCAAGAGTTGAACTTTATTTGTAACTAAAAAAAAGAATTAACGACTATGTAACACTTTGGATTGTAAACAATGGAGAAATCCAGGGTCGAGGCAATCACTACACATTCATGCTTAACTATGGTTTATAGCTGGTGTTGGTGTTTATCGTGATCGTTGGTCTACGAGGTTGATATTATAACCTGGGAATGGTCATCCTCTAAGTCATCTATCTAAATTAATCTCACAACTACATCATTGAGCGGGGATGTGAGTCTTTAACTTGGATGCATTCATCTATCTTCCTATTTTATTAACCAATTGGGGTGTTTAGGTATATTTCTATCCTAACCGCAAATCATACTTCATAATTGCTAACTAACAACAAAATATATGATCAACACCTCCTACGTTCTTCATTCCGTCTCTTAACTCTTATGGTCAATTTGTTTTGAGACTTAGATTTATCTTAAAGTTCATGATGCTTTAGAATAGTAATAATAAGAATGTAAGAACAATCACAAGACAAGATAAACAATCAAACCAACCATAAAACCATAATCAAACATTCATGTTGTAGCCTCAACCCTAGAATGAGGGTGTTTAGCCACTCATGTTCAAATTCATGATTTCTAAAGTATTGTAGTTCGTACAAGAATTAAGTAAAGATAAAGAAAAGAAAAAGAACCCTAAGGCAGCCTTCTCCTTATGTTTTTCAATCCCAAAGTCGTTCAAGGTGTTTACAATTGAAACCAAGTGTTCCATTTATAGTGGGAGGCAAAATCTACTCGCCGAGAACGAAGTCCGTGACACGCTGCCCATAGCCCTGACTAGGTAGCATGTCACGCTTCCTGTAGCCTTGACTGGCTTGCCTGTCAAGCCCTTGACGTGGACCCTCACTAGATTTTGCAGCTGCAAAGCTTCCCATCTCCGTGTCATGCCTCTCATTGTGGAGGCTAGCTTCCGTGGCAGGGGGGTGGGTGTTTTGACATCTATTTTCGCTTCTATGAACTCTTTTTACCTTGCTTTGTGTCCCAATGGTTTGTAGCATGTTTGTAGGCTTAAATTAGCTTTCATAACTCCTCCAAATGTCTCCTACAAGATCTCACAACACACATAAGTCCACACAACAAAACAAAGCTCATACAAGTACGCTAGAATAGGTATAGCTCAACCTAGCAAAGCTAGTTTCCTCGTCTAAACTTCAGTTGATTCTTTTAGCTTATTATTTGGTCCAATTGCTACCCAAAAACTATAAACAAGTACGTTAGCCACAAAGTATACCCTTTACACAATAAATACCTCAATAGTATATCAAGTTGTCCTCAAAACTAAGCTAAACATGCAAGGATAACGACATTTAGGTGTATAAATATACCTAAGATCACAAGTCTTCCTCCTATTTCTTCTGAGGTTATTCACCAGGTGCTGACATTCCTGAGTGGGTTGGCTAGTACTGGAGATGCTCCCACTATGTCGGCTACTCAAGTTCTGGGTACCCATCCCACTGCCGCTTTAGCTCCTAAGATGGATAAGGCCTCAGATACAGATGTATTCTTTCATTCGGTGTTAGGCCCTGTTATGATCGGGACCGAGAGTAAGTTGTTGACTAAGTTCCTAAAGATGAAACCTCTGTCATTCCATGGTACAGAAGATGAGGATGCTTTTGAGTTCATCTTAGATTGCTATGAGAGGTTTCGCAAGTTGGGGATTGTACAACAACATGGGGTTGAATTTACCTTCCAACTGCAAGGTGATGCCAAGCAGTGGTGGAGGGCCCATATGGAGTATTGTTCATCAGCTTTGCCTCAGATAACTTGGGCTTAGTTATATGCCCTATTTTTGGAGAAATATGTACCTCTCACTCTGAGGGATCACAAGAAGGATGAATTTCTGGTTCTTGAGCAAGGTAATATGTCTGTTACCGCTTATGAGGCTAAGTTTCATGCCTTGTCTTGCTATGCTACCCAACTATTGGGCACTTAGGAGGAGAGGATCCAGTTGTATGTTAAAGGTCTGAATACTAAATGCAAGTACTATCTGTTCACATGACTTGTGCAAGGAAGAGTTTCAATGAGGTGACTGACTATATGAAGAAACTGGAGGGAAATAAGAAAGTTCGAAAGGCTAAGGTATTAACCAAGAAGTCCCAGAGCATGGGTAATTTTAGTGGTTCTTATTCCAATGGTACCAGCCAGCAGATCTATTTGGCTCGTCCTATTCATTCAACCTTTCCATCGTCTGTTGGTGGTCATTCAGGAGCTAATCAGCAGTCTCCAGGTGCTAGAGACCAGGGGGATTCTTGTTCTTCAGGCACAAGGCCCTCTCTTGATCGAGGTTGTTTTAATTATGGAGATGTGGATCACTTCAAGAGAGAGTTCCTTCTAAGGCAGGCATGTAATCAGGCGCAGCAATAGGCAAAGGTTGTGGTTCTAGCAAGTGGAGGTGGCAATGGCAGGGGTCATCCACAGGGTGGGCGAGGTAACAATTAGGGAGGTCGTGGTGGTAACAAAGGTAATGGTATCATAGGGAAAGGTGGAGCACAACCTGCTAGAGAGGTTGCCCAGATTGATGATAGAGCTCACTTTTACGCCTTCCCAAGCAAGTCTGAGGCTGAGGCATCTGATGTTGTGATAACAAGTACTATTCTCATCTTTGATCAGATGACTTCTATTTTATTTTATCCGAGTTTCACTTAATCCTATGTATCTGTTAGAGTTTCCTTGGGTTTGGACTTGATCTGTCATATTATTGATTCTCCTATTCATGTTTCTACTCCGATTGGTAAATCTGTGGTAGTGACCTATGTGTATCGTTTATTCTCTATTGTGTTTATGGATTTTTTGACTTAGGTAGATTTGGTCATATTGGACATGCTGGATTTTGATATTATTTTGGGTATGAATTGGTTGTCCCCTTATCACACTGTATTGAACTATATTCTAAGACAGTAACTCTAGAGATTCCATATATGGATAGACTAGAGTGGGAGGGTATGTATAAGCCTAAGCCAATGAAAATTATATCCTTCATTCAGCCTAGAAAACTAGTGGGGAAAGGGTGTTCAGCCTTCTTGGAACATCTTTGAGATGTTAGTATGGAATCCCTATCTATTGAGTCAGTCCTTGTGGTTTTTGAATTGCAGGAGGTATTTTTGTAACACCCCAAAAATTAGACCACCATTCAAAACCAAGAACCCAGAGAAAAACTCAGAAAAAAATTCATCTCCAGGCAAGCGCCACGGGCGTTGTGGACATGACAGCCCGTCGGGGTCCACGTGGGAAGAACCCAGAGGCCTTGACAGCAGAACTCAGCCAGACGGGAGTCCCCACGGGCATCGAAGGTCCAATAGGCCATGGGGCATCTCGTAGGAAACTACCAATGCCCATCCCAACTTCCTTAGTCCCGACATGCGTCACCATGGTCATCGTGGATGCGATGGGCTATAGGAGCCATCGTGGGGACAATATAGAGGAGAAATGCTAGCCTGGTCCATTCAAATTCCTGGGTTGTAGGGCCGTCATAGGACCGACGCCCGTCGGGTAGCCTGTCCGACGAAGGATTTTCTACAATTTCTGTTTTAAGTTAGGGGCATTCTAGTCTTTTCCTAATTCATTTAACTCCAATCCTAAGTTATTTTAGGGGTAATTAAAGGTTTTTTTTTTATGCTTTTTCCCTCATAACTCCTAAACTAAATCGACACATAGCAAATTCTAAAAGAAAAGAAGCGTTTCCTCTCAAGAACAAGCAGGAGGGTTTTCTTCAAGTTCAGCCCCAAACCAAAGGTTCAACCATAGAATCTTCTTCCAGGTATGTGGTATTTCATCAGTGGGTTCCTTTCACCCATTGAGTCCCTAGACCTACTTAGTTCTTCAGATGTCAACTAGTTCTTCATACCTAAGGTTCCTAATTCTTATGTAAGCAGTGTAATTCAGATTCTATTGCTTGTATGATATTGTTTACATGTTTTCTTGGGGACCTAGGATAACTATATGTAAAGATTTTAGTAACCCTAGCATGTGTTAATTTCAGTACTCATAAATTAACTTGTCAGCTAGACAATTCAGTCAGTTGTACTTCAGAATTAGAATGCTATCAGTTTCAGTATTATTATTGCATTCTCAGATGATTATCATTATTTGAGCTATCCAGCATTCCAGTTGCATCCCTGGCTTATGTATTTAGTTGGGAGTAGGCTTAGTACCAAGTGGATGAAGGCTCTGCTGTCAGCTTTAGGCTGAGATCTTTATTAGCATTCCCTAAGTCCCAGAACTACGGCGCCACCGTAGGTATAAAAAGGGGTCAGCTATCAGCTTTACACTGGTCACCCTTGTCCCTTGTGGACATCAGTTTAGTAGATCCATATCAGAATAGTTTGTACCTTTGGCATGGTATGAGCACCTTTCTATCCAATGTTACATATTGGCCCCACAGCCAGCTCAGCGTGGGGTATATTAGTTAATAGTAGCTCTGACAGTTAGACTCAGTATTGCATTGACCTTGTATTCAGTTATTCAATTCATCTTAGCATGTTATGATACTCATGATCACTTACTTGGTCACTGTATTCAGATACTCTTCAGTTCATGTTTCAGTATATACTCCTATGTCAGTATTCACATTTTACAGCTTTGGTTATATATCCTGCATGCTTATTACATCCGAAGTACTGATGCATACTTTTGTGCTATATCATTTTACGATGTAGGTTCAGGCTTCCAACATCTACACTGTGCTTAGTACGATTCTACAGTCCCCACTCACCAACATTAGTGGTGAGTCCTCATAGCCCGAGGATGATAATTTATCTTTATTCTTTTAGCATTATATTCTAGTTTCAGACTTTTAGAGTTAGCTGGGACTTGTCCCAACAACTCACTTCAGTTAGAGGCTTTCAGACATAAACTAGAATCAGCTCTTGATTTAGTTTACTTTCAGACTTATCATATTTTCAGATACTTATATATATTCAGTCATGTTTGGATTTCTTTTCCAACTCTTATATTATGAATCAGTTAAGTTTTTCGCAAAATTTAAATTTATCAAAAATTATCTAGACATGCTAGACCATAGGTTATTTTAGGGTCACTTGTGGCACTAAGCACCATGTTACGTCCAGCGGGTATCCTCATGGCATGCCAAACTTGGTATCAGAGCATAAGGTTCAAGTATTCTAGGGTGTCTGAAACCCGCATCGAATAGAGTCTTCTTCATGGGTGTGAAGCGTGCCACAGTTATGGGGGAGAAGCTATGAGATTTCATTAGGAAAAACTTCACTTCATTCTGTTCCATCTCGTTCTATAGAGTATGAACTCTATTTAATCTCCTTTTAACTTATGCTCTATGCGTTTCAAAAAAATACCTCCCAAAATTGCCAACGCAAGGAATCAGCCGGCACCAACAGCTCCGGTAGACCCTCTGAATGAGCAAGTTACCCATGTTGAATTTAGGGATGCATTGCAAGTGCTTGCTCAGGCCATGACCGCTCAGGTCAACCAGCAGGCAGTGGCACCTGCTCCACCTCAGACCAACACTGCTGCAGCTAGAATCTGAGACTTCACTCGGATGAATCCTCAGGAGTTTCATGGGTCCAAGTCAGAAGAGGATCCACAGGAGTTTCTTAACAACATTCAGAAAGTGACAGAGATTAGGGTTGTCACTCTAGTCGAAAGTGCAGACTTAGCCGCTTACCAGCTGAAAGGAGTGGCTTACAATTGGTACCTGCAATAGAAGGAATACCATTGTGCTAATGCAGGTTCGGTGACTTGGAACCACTTCAAGACTGTATTTCTGGATAGATTTTTCCCACTTGAGCTCTGGGAAGTCAAGGTCCAAGAGTTCTTCAATCTAAAGCAAAATGATATGAGTGTGCAGGAGTAGACACTCAAATTTACCCAGATGTCTAAGTATGCTCCGACAATGGTAGCTGACTCCAGAGCCCACATAAGTAAGTTTGTGTCAGGGGTATCCGATGATGTGGTTAAGGAGTAAAAGACTGCTATACTGGTAAAGGAGATGGATATATCCAGGTTGGTTACTTATCCTCAATAGATCAAAGAGAAAAAGATTAAGAAAAGGGGAAGAGACGGTAAGAGAGCTAGAACAGGTGACTTTACTTACTCTCAACAAAGGTCAGAGGGTGGTAACCACTCTCAATTCTGCCAGAAATTTTCAGCTCCATCCCCATCTTCTGCTAGTGCTCTAATGCCTAAGTTCAGACAAGACCGACGGTATAGGGCACTAGGCTCTAGGTCCCAAGTTAGTGTCACTAGAGGGAGCACTCATCCAACTTGCAATAAGTGTGGTAAGAACCACCAAGGTGAGTGTATGGCAGGTAGCGGGAATTGTTTTGGGTGTGGCAAGCCAGGACACAAAATGAAGGATAGTCTAGCAGCTTCTAAAAAGGGCAAGGATGCTCGCCCATAGAATCAAGCTATTTATATAGCAGCTCCAACAGGTTGCCCAACTCAGCAGGTTGCCTCTTCTAATACAGGTGGTGGTCAGTACCAAAATAGGTTTTATTCTCTACATGCTAGACAAGACCAGGAGGATTCTCCCGATGTGGTCATGGGTACGTTATGAGTTTTTAATACTGATGTTTATGCATTGTTAGATCTCAGAGCTACACTTTACTTTATGACTTTTTATATAGCAGTAGGGTTGGTGTCACTCCAGAAGCCTTCCAATAACCCTTCTCAGTCTCTACCCCAGTTGGTGATTCAATTATAGCTAGACGGGTATACAAAAATTGCCCTGTCACAGTTTCCTAGAAAGTCACCTCAATCGATCTTGTAGAGTTAGAAATGTTTGATTTTGATATCATTTTAGGCATGGATTGTTTACACTCATGTTATGCCTTAGTTGATTATAGAACTAGGATCGTTCGTTTCTAGTTTCCAAATGAGCCAGTCTTAGAGTGGAAGGGAAATACCACAGTGCCTATAGGTCAATTCATCTCTTACCTTAAGGCTAAAAAAATGATTTCCAAATGGTATATCTACCATCTTGTTCAGGTTAAGGATTTAAACTCCAAGACTCCAACTCTTGAGTCAGTCCCTGTAGTGAATGAATTCCCAGAAGATCTTCTCAGAGTTCCACCCGAAAGGAAAATTAACTTCAGAATAGATCTCCTTCCAGATACCCAACGTATTTCAATTCCTCCTTATAGAATGGCTCTAGCTGAGCTTAAGGAATTGAAAGAACAGTTGAAAGACCTTTTAGATAAGGGATTCATTAGACCCTACATCTCTCTATGGGGTGCTCCAGTATTGTTCATGCGTAAGAAAGACGGTTCTCTCAGGATGTGCATCGACTACCATCAGTTGAACAAGGTCACAATAAAAAATAAGTATCCCATTCCCAGGATTGATGACTTGTTCGACCAGCTTCATGGTGCTAGTTGCTTCTCTAAGAAAGACCTCATATCAGGGTATCATCACCTCAAATTCAAAAACTGTGACATTTTGAAGACAACCTTCAGAACTCGGTATGGTTACTATGAATTTGTAGGTATTTCTTTTGAACTAACAAATGCTCCTGCAACTTTCATGGATTTGATGAATAGAGTGTTCAAGCAGTACATAGACATATTCATCATTATCTTCATTGATGATACACTCATATACTCTCGAAGTGAGGAAGAGCATGCAAACCATTTGAGAGTGGTGTTGCATATTCTCAAAGATCACGAGTTATTTGCCAAGTTTAGTAAGTATGAATTATGGTTGAAGTCAGTTGCTTTTCTTGGTCATGTTGTGTCTTTTGAGGGCATCCGAGTTTTTCCCTGCAATGTCATTATGGAGCTATATGAAGGATAGAGGTGTTAGACCTGCAGCATCGACTTATGATTCTATCATACTCGGTTTGATCAAGCAAGAATATATAGCAGAGGGGGTAGATTGGTTGAGCAGTATGATGAAGAGTAAGCTCAGACCATGGAGAAAAACTTTCGAGAAACTGATTTATCATCTTTCTCAAGCAGATAAGTTGGATGACTCTTTATCTATTTTAGATTACATGCTTAGGTTAGGTCATTTTGTCAGCGAATGTATTTTCCGTTCTCTAGTAGATAAACTTTGCAAAGATAGTTCCCTCCATATTAAGATGCAAATGGGAAGTATTATCTAAGCAATTCAAGATGGTTTATGTCTTATAAAGATTGTAACTCCTTTATCTTGTCTAAGGCCAAATGGGAAGAGAAGATTTTTTTTGCTTTAAAAAAGAAAAAGAAAAAAAAAGAGGGCATCCGAGTTGATTCTCAAAAGATTAAGGCAGTGAAGAACTGGCCCAGACCCACCTCTCCCACAGACATCAGAAGTTTCTTAGGTTTGGCTGGTTATTACCGGAGGTTTGTTGAGGGATCTTCCTTCATATCTTCCCCATTGACCAAGTTGACTTAGAAAAAAGATTAAGTTTCAGTGGTCAGATGATTGTGAGAAGAGTTTCCTAGAGTTGAAGACCAGGTTGACTACATCTTCCTTTTTAACTTTGCCAGAGGGTTTAGACAGTTTTATGGTGTATTGTGATGCATCCAGAGTCAGCTTGGGTTGTGTTCTGATGTAGAATGGTAAGGTCATAGCTTATGCATCCAGACAACTTAAGATTCATGATAAGAATTACCCAACTCATGACCTTGAGCTTGAAGAAGTTGTTTTTGCCCTAAAGATTTGGAGACACTACTTGAATAGTATTCATGTAGATGTGTTCACAGACCATAAGAGCCTCCAGTATGTGTTCACCCAGAAAGAGTTGAATCTTCATCAGAGAAGGTGGCTTGAATTCCTCAAAGATTATGATATGCATATGCTCTACCATCTGGGTAAAGACAATGTAGTGGTTGATTCCCTCAGCATACTGTCCATGGGTAGTGTGTCCCATATTGAGAAAGAAAAGAAAGAGTTTGTCAAGCATGTTCATAGGCTTGCTCGCCTAGGAGTTTGCCTCATGGATACAATAGATGGTGGTGTGATAGTCCAGAATGGGTCAGAATATTCTTTGATAGCGAAAGTGAAAGAGAAACAAGACAATGATCTGATCCTAGGCGTATTTATACACCAAAGTGTCATTATCTATGCACGTTTAGCTTGTTTTTGAGGATAACTTATTGTACTATTGAGGGATGTAGTGTGTAATGGGTGTACTTTGTGACTAACGTATTTGTTTATAGTGTTTAGGTTGCATTCGGAACAAATAATAAGTTAAAAGAATCAAATAGAGTTTAGATGAGGAAACTAGCTTTGCTAGCTTGGGCTATGCCTATTCTAGTTTAGATGAGATTTATTGTGTTGTATGGACTTATGTGCATTTTGAGATTTTGTAGGAGACACTTAGAGGAGTTATGGAAGCTAATTGGAGCCTACGAACAAGCCACAAGACATGGGAAATCAATGCAAGGTATAAAGTGTTCATGGGAGCAAATATGGACATCAAAGGAATCAGCCCTATGCCACGGAGGCTAGCCTCCACTGTGGGAGGCGTGAGATAGAGGTGAGGCAGCTTGAAGCTGCCGATTTCTAGTGGAGATTCGCATTGGGGCCGTGGAACGTCAGCTGCTTGGTGTGTTGGAGGCCGTGGCATGCTGCCTATCCTCCAAGTTTTGCAGGGTGTCACGGACCTTGTTCCCGATGAGTGAATTTTGTCTCACACTATAAATAGAACACCTAGTTTCAATTACAAAAATCTTTGGATGACTTTGGATTGCAAAAACACAAGGAGAAGGCTGCCTTAGGGTTTATATTCTCTTCTTTTTCTTTACTTAATTCTTGTATGAACTACAACACTTTTGTAATAGTAGAGTAGAGTATGAGTGGCTAAACACCCTCGTTCTAGGGTTGAGGCTACAACATGACTGCTAAATTATGGATCTTTAGTTGGTTTATTGTTTATCATATCTTGTGATTGTTATTATGCTCTTAGTTTAACAATTGTAAAGCGTCATGAACCTTAGGATACAACCAAGTATCAAAACAAATTGACCATAGGAGTTAAGAGACGGAATGAAGAACGTAGGAGGTGAGGATCATATCTTTTGTTGTTAGTTAGCAATTGTGAAGTATGATTTGCGGTTAAGATAGATATATATCTAGATGCCCCACTTGGTTAATAAAATGGGAAGAATGTTGAATGCATCCAAGTTAAAGACTCACATCCCCGCTCAACGGTGTAGTTGTCAGATTAATTTGGATAGATGACTTAGAGGATGACCATTCCTGGGTTATAATATCAACCCTGTAAACCAACGATCACGATAAACATTAACACCAACTATGAACCATAGTTAAGCATGATTGTGTAGTAATTGCCTCGACATTGGATTCCTCCATATATTGTGTACAATCCAAAGTTTCACATCATCTTTAATTCTAGTCCTTAGTTATAAAACAAAGTTCAACTCTTGGTTACGAATCACATTTGCTTAACGTCAATAGTATTATAGATTATTTGCTAAGCACAAGTCCCTGTGGGATCGATATTTGGCTCAAAAAGAGCCACTATATTACTTGCATGACCACGTATACTTGCGTGTGCACTGGGATGCAACAAGTTTTTGGTGCCGTTGACGGGGATTTAAAATTAGCAACCGTCTGATTTTTGTTTTTACTATTTTGTTCTATAAGTGCTAACAACTTGATCTTAGCTACTGAACTTACAGGTACAGGTTATAATCTTGGGCAAGCTAGAAAGGGATCAGGAACTGGTTGAACCACTTCCTGAACCTGAGCAACACTTGCACCAAGCGTTGAGAGAAGCAATACTTCTCGAGTCAGATCGATAAGTTCAATCAACTGAGACTGTTCTTGCAATTATGGCAGAGGAACCACTACCAATTTGTAGGATAGTGCGTGAAGTGGCAATCCCACTCGCAAATAATATGACCTCTGGCATTCAGAAGCCAACCGCAGGAGGCAGATTTGAACTGAAGCAAAATAAGGTGCAATTATTGCACACAAGCGGGCAATTTATAGGCTTGTCACACGAGGATCCATAGGTTATCTATAGAACTTTCTAGAGATTAGTGATGCTTTCATCCCTGTAAGAGTCTTCTCAGACTATGTGAGGCTCACGCTTTTTGCATTCTCACTATTGGGAGAAGCAAAGAAATGGTTGAAGGCAGAACCTTCAAATTCAATCACAACATGGGATGATTTAGTAAAGAAGTTCCTCATCCAATTCTTCCTATCAGGCAAAACTACAAAGTTGAGGAGTGAGATTCTAAGCTTCAAATAGAAACCAGACGAGAATCTCTATCATGTATGGGAGAGATTCAAGTCTCTTCTATGGGATTTCCCGCATCACCAGCAGACTAATGAGGTATTAGCTCACACCTGTGTTGAAAGTCTTGATCACAATACAAAGATTTTGCTAGATTCAACGGCAGGTGGTCAAGCTTTGGAGAAGACATATGATGAGATATATACTCTCCTTAATCGTATTGCACAAGGGAATCCAAAGTGGAATGGTGACATTTCCTGAAATACGATGAAGAAAGCTGCTGGTATGATTGAGTTAGATAGTGTCAACGCTCTAGCAGCACTGTTGGCAAGTTTTCAGACTCAAATGATGGCTCAATTCAATAAGTTGAGTGCGACTTAACCTCAAGCTCAAGTTATTGTATTGCAGCAGGTTCAGACTTAGTGCAAAACTTGCGGTTTGAGTGGTCATTCGGCAGACTAATGTGGAGCAAATACGAAGTCAGTAAACTTTTTAGGTAAAGCACAGAAAGGAAATTTAAACTATGGGAATGCCTACAACCAAAATTGGCAAGGTCAGCCCAAATACTCTTGGGGTAGTAATCAGGCTCAACCACAACAAGTTACGCAGCATAACACTCAGGCCAGCAATATTGAGGACATGTTGAAGAAGATTATGGCTGATCAAGAATAGATTGCTGTGGAACAAACGAAGATGGTGGCTGACATAAAGAATAAAAAATTAGCCACGAAGACATTAGAAGTGCAAATGTGATAGCTAGATTAGACACCAAATATGAGACCTCAAGGGGGTTTGCCTAGTGATATAGAAAAGCCAAAGCAAGTGATGGAAATCACCTTGAGGAGTGGTAGAGATCTGATTGATGCACTTCCAAAGAAAAATCTTGAGGTGCAAGAAGAATTGATCACTTCCAGGCAGCAAGAGAAGCAGGCTGAGTGTAAGGAAGCTAGGAGAAAGGGAAGTCTGAGTGCCCTAATGATAAGATGATTGAACAACCTCGCAATAGAACACCACCACCCTTCCCACAGAGGCTTAAGAAAGCAATGGAAGATGCCTATTTTAAGAAGTTCTTTAACACGTTCAGAGAACTTCACATTAACCTTCCTTTGTTAGATATTTTGCAAGGAATGCCAAAGTATGCAAAGTACTTGAAGGATGTTGTGGTGAACAAAAGAAGGCTAGGGGATATGAGAATATGACACTTACTGAGGAGTGCAATTCAGTGGTGATGAGAAAAATGCCCAAAAGCTCAAGGCTTTGAGTGATTTCTGGGTAAGCATCAATTTGATGCCCTTATCATTATTTAAAACTCCTGGGTTAGAAATCCAAGGCCTTCCTTAGTTGTGTTACATATGGCGGACAAAACCAGAGTTGCCCCCGAAGGAATCATAGAGGATGTTCTAATCAAGGTTGGTAAGTTCATTATTCCTGCTGACTTTATTATTCTTGATTATGAGGCAGATGAAAGGGTACCAATCATATTGGGACATCCATTCTTGGCTACCGATGGAGCACTGATTGATGTAAGAGAGGGCACACTCAAGATGAGGCTGAATGATGAAGAGGTGACTTTCATAGTGCACACAACACTCAACAAACCCTCACACTATAAGGATCTATGCATGATCACATCTATGGAAGTGGATGAGTGTGAGGTGGATAAGAGCATACCTCTGATTGCCTCTTCGGACTCTCTCATGGAGATGCCAAATTTGCCAAAAGAGCCTGAATCTCAAGGACCTAAATGAAATACTGAAAAGGTAGGTGTGAGAAAGGCCCCACGACGGTAAATCAGGCGCTGTTTGGAAGGCAACCCAAGTTTAGGTAGTATTTTTATTCTTTTTAGTTTTTGTTTAGTATCACTTTTGGTGTTGTTTTTGTATAGTGTCAACAGGTTGAAGGGAAGTCTGAGTACCTGAGATATAAGCTAAGAAGCATGGAAAACACTAAGTGTGGGGTCCTGTGGACCTCTTTGATGGACATGATGCTACAAGCTAAGCCTAGAGGCCTCAGGGAGTATTTCTTGCTTTACTTTTAATTTACACTTTAGGGACAAAGTATGGTTTTAAGTGTGGGGTGGGAATCTTCCAATTTGTTTAGGGTGAAGTGCATTGTAGGGTGTATATTTTTATTTATTTACACATTTTTTATTAAATTGAAAAAAAATCATTTTCTTTTTATCTTTGTTGGTTTGTTTTCTGTTTGGTCTATTTAGTAGAAGCACACTTCACCCACCCCTCGATTTTTCTCTTTGATTCTTTTTCGGGGGGAAGCCCTTTGAACCCAGTATCCTTTTATGATTTCTAGGAGTAAATTTAAATTTTTTGTTTTTAGGACTAATTAGAGATGCTCTTGCTAGGTTCTACACATGAACACTTGTTGCAAGTTGGATTTGAATTCTACGACATGATTTGAAAAATTGAATGACTACTGTGAGACACTTAAGGATCTTTTATTTGACTCTTGTGTGATGTTGGGTTAAATATGAATTCATGTGATTGCTTGGCTAAGAGTCTATAGGTAGCCTACTTGATTTGAACATGTGCCATGTGTGAGTGAGGATTTTATTATTCCATGATTGCATTTTGGTGTCTAGAAGTTGCCCTGTGTGTTTGCAAAGTTAAGTAAAGATTGTTGATTTTAGGAGATGATATAGGCATTTCTTTGATAGCCATGTTTTATACACTCTTTTTCTACCCTTGTGCAAAACCTTAGCTACCCACCTTGAGCCTTTAGCCTATTCTTTGGTAGCCTCATGTAGAGCTTATTCCTTTTCTTTCAATTACCCACAATTTGATCAAAAACTCCTAATCGCTTTAGTGAATAAATTAAGATGTTAAGGAGTAGAGAATTGAAAAAGGGAAAAGTGAAGTGAAACCCAATGAATTAGCTGTTGGTGTTCTGATTTTTTTTGATATGTTGGTTGGTAGGGATTAACGAAATGAAAGAAAAAGTGATTCACGTGTTGATAGCAAATACTCTCTACCTAAGATGTGTAGCTAACTTAAAAAGATGGGGTAAAACAAAAGAAAGTTGGGAAGATTATAATGGTGTAAAATAGATTGATTGAAGATGAGTTCAATGTAAAGTGTGATGCATTAAAGCGCTTAGGGAAGAGAGTCACTATTATTGACCAAATGGTTCCTACCCCTCCCTTAGCCAACATTACAACCTTTAAAGTCCTACTTGATCTTGAGCTTTGATATTCTGACATTAGTGGAGTACTACACTACAAGCAAGCCTATGGTTCATCTTATGTTACATGTGAATTCTTTGTGAGAGTGAGTGAAATTTGATTCCTCCACCCATTCTTGTGATAACTTGCATTTATATGAGTAAATATGGGTAACTCTCTTGGGTAACTCTCTTGTGGTGAGGCCGCTTGTTTGATGATAGATAGTGGCTTATATGATCTCTTTGTTGAACATTATGTATGAGTTTGTCAACTAATAAGAGACAATTCTTGAGGCTAGGAGGTCTTGAAGTAGTATTCATGTGATTCTATGTGTAATATGGAATGCCGAACATAGAACTTGCTATTCTTGTGGTCCTTGTAGTTCTAGCTTGAGTGTCTTAGTTTTAATGAAGTCTTCCTTAATTGTGACTAGTGTAGAGGGTTGTTCGAGGATGAACAAGGCTTTAAGTATAGGGTGGTGATCTTAGGCGTATTTATACACCTAAGTGTCATTATGTATGCACGTTTAGCTTGGTTTTGAGGATAACTTGATGTACTAATGAGGGATGTAGTGTGCATTTGGAACAAATAATAAGTTAAAAGAATTAAATAGAGTTTAGACGAGGAAACTAGCTTTGCTAGCTTGGGCTATGCCTATTCTAGTTTATTTTGATGAGATTTATTGTGTCGTATGAACTTATGTGCATTGTGAGCTATTGTAGGAGACCTTTGGAGGAGTTATGTAAGGTAATTGGATCCTATGAAGAAGACACAAGCCATGGGAAATCAAACCAAGGTAGAAAGAGTTCATGGGAGTAAAAATGGACATCAAAGTAACCACCCCTGTGCCACGGAGGCTAGCCTCTACTGTGGGAGGCGTGACACGGAGGTGAGGCAGCTTGGAGATACCAATTTCCAGTGGAGCTCCACAATGGGGCCATGGCACACCAGCTTCTTGGCACGTTGGAGGACGTGGCACGCTGCCTAGCCTCTGCGTTTGGCAGGGTGTCACGGACCTTGTTCCCGGCGAGTCAATTTTGTCTCACACTATAAATAGGACACCTAGTTTCAATTACAAACATCTTTGGACGACTTTGGATTGAAAAAACACATGGAGAAGGCTGCCTTAGGGTTCTTATTCTCTAATTTTTCTTTACTTAATTCTTGTATGAACCACAACACTTTTGTAATTGTAGAGTAGAGTATGAGTGGCTAAGCACCCTCGTTCTAGGGTTGAGGCTACAACATGATTTCTTGATTATGGATATTTAGTTGGTTTATTATTTATCATGTCTTGTGATTGTTCTTATGTTCTTAGTTTAACTATTCTATAGCGTCATGAACTTTAGGATATAACAAAGTATCAAAACAAATTGACCATAGGAGTTAAGAGACGTAATGAAGAACGTAGGAGGTGAGGATCATATCTTTTGTTGTTAGTTAGAATTTGTGTAGTATGATTTGCTGTAAGGATATATATCTACCTAAAAGCCCCACTTGGTTAATAAATATAGAAGAATGTTGAATGCATCCAAGTTAAAGACTCACATCCCCGCTCAACGATGTTGTTGTGAGATTAATTTGGATAGATGACTTAGAGGATGACCATTCCCGGGTTATAAAATCAACCCCGTAAACCAACGATCACGATAAACATTAACACCGGCTATGAACCATAGTTAAGCATGATTGTGCATTAATTTCCTAGATTTTGGATTTCTCCATATATTGTTTACAATCCGAAGTTTCACATCATCATTAATTCTAGTCCTTAGTTATAAAACAAAGTTCAACTCTTGGTTACGAATCACATTTATTTAACGTCAATAGTATTAATTAAGATTAGATTGTTTGCCAAGAACAAGTACCTGTGGGATCGATATTCGGCTCGCAAGAGCCACTATATTACTTGCACGACCACGTACACTTGCGTGTGCACTGGGATGCAATAAGTTTTTGGCGCTGTTTCCAGGGACTTGAAAATTAGCAATCGTCTGATTTTTGTTTTTACTATTTTGTTCTATAAGTGCTAACAACTTCATCTTAGCTACTGAACTTGCAGGTACATGTTATAATCTTGGGAAAGCTAGCAAGGGATAAGGAACAGGGTGACCCACTTCCTGAACCTGAGAAAAACTTGCACCAAGCATTGAGAAAAACATCATTTCTCGAGAAAAACTGACAAGTTCAACCGACTGAGCCTATTCATGCAGTTATGGCAGAGGAACGACCACCAGCTCGTAAGACAATGTGCAAAGTGGCAATCCCACTCATAACTAATGTGACCTCCTGCATTCAGAAGCCAGCCGCAAGAGGCAGATTTGAACTGAAGCAAAATATGGTGAAATTATTGCACACAAGCGGGCAATTTACAGGCTTGTCACATGAGGATCCACAGGTTCATCTATAGAACTTTCTGGAGATTAGTGACACTTTCATCCTCGCAGGAGTCTCCATAGAGTACGTGAGGCTTACACTTTTCCCATTATCACTATTTGGTGAAGCGAAGAAATGGTTGAAGGCAAAATTTTCAAATTTGATCACAACATGGGATGATTTAGCAAAGAAGTTCCTCATCCGATTCTTCCCATCAGGAAAAACTACAAAGTTGAGGAGTGAGATTCTAAGCTTCAAGCAGAAACTAGATGAGAATCGCTATCATGCATGGGAGAGATTCAAGTCTCTTCTACGGGATTTCCCGCATCACCAGCAGACTAATGAGGTATTAGTTCACACCTTTGTTGAGAGTCTTGATCACAATACAAAGATTTTGCTAGATTCAGCAGAAGGTGGTCAGGCTTTAGAGTATACATATGATTAGATATATACTCTCCTCAATCGTATCAAACAAGGGAATCTAAAGTGGAATGGTGACATGTCCCTAAATACGGTGAAGAAAGTTGTAGGTATGATTGAGTTAGATAGTGTCACCGCTCTAGCAGCACATTTGGCCAGTTTTCACACTCGAATGATGGCTCAATTTAATAAGTTGAGTGCGATTTAACCTCAGGCTCAAGTTAATGTAGTGCAATAGGTTCAGACTTGGAGCAAAACTTGCGGTTTGAGTGGTCATTCAACATACTTATATGGAGCGAATCCGGAGTCGGTAAACTTTGTAGGTAATGTACATAAAGGAAATTTAAACTATGGTAATGCCTATAACAAAAATTGGCAGGGTCAGCCCAACTACTCTTGGGGAAGTAATTAGGCTCAACCGCAGCAAGTTAAGTAGCATAACACTCAGTCCAGCAATATTGAGGACATGTTGAAGAAGATCATGACTGATCAAGATCAGATTGCTGCGGAGCAAACAAAGATGGTGGCTGACATAAAAAATCAGCAATTAGCCATGAAGACATTAGAAGTGCAAATGGGACAGCTAGCTCAGTCATAGAATACGAGATCTCAAGGGGGTTTGCCTAGTGATACAAAAAAGCCAAAGAAAGTGATGGCAATTACCTTGAGGAGTGGTAAAGATCTGATTGATGCACCTCCAAAGAAAAATCATGAGGTGCAAGAAGAGTTGATCACTTCCAGGCAGACAAAAAGCAGGTTGAGTCTAAGGAAGCTAGCAAAAAGGGGAAGTCTGAGATCCCTAATGAGAAGACGATTGAACAACCTCGCAACAGACCACCACCATCCTTCCCACAGAGACTTAAGAAAGCAATGGAAGGTTCCTATTTTAAGAAGTTCTTAAACACATTCAGAGAACTTTACATAAACCTTCCTTTGTTAGATGTTTTTCTGGAATGCCTAAATATACAAAGTACTTGAAGGATGTGGTGGCGAACAAAAGAAGGCTAGCGAATATTGAGACTGTGGCACTTACTGAGGAGTGCAATTGAGTGGTGATGAGAAAGATGCCCAAAAAGCTCAAGGATCCTGGGAGTTTCACCCTCCTTATACAAATTGGTGAATGTGATGTGGTCCAGGCGTTGAGTGATTTCGGGGCAAGCATCAATTTGATGCCCTTATCATTATTTCAAACTCTTGGGTTGGGGAAGCCAAGGACTTCTTCAGTTGTGTTACAGATGGCGGACAGAACCAGAGTGGTCCCCGAAGGAATCATTAAGGATATTCTAATCAAGGTTGGTAAGTTCATTATTCCTATTGACTTTATTGTTCTTGATTATGAGGCAGATGAAATGTTACCAATCATATTGGGATGTCCATTCTTGGCTACCGATAGAGCACTGATTGATGTAAGAGAGGGCACACTCAAGATGAGGCTGAATGATGAAGAGGTGACCATTAGAGTGTACACAAAACTCAACACACCCTCACATTATAAGGATCTATACATGATCACAACTATGTAAGTGGATGAGTGTGGGGTGGATAAGAGTGTACCTCTGATTTCCTCTTCAGACTCTCTCATGGAGATGCCAAATTTGCCAAAAGAGCCTGAATCTCAAGGACTTAAATGAAATACTGAAAAGGTAGGTGTGAGGAAGGCCCCAGACCTTGAGCATGAGCACCCAAGAGGTCTGGAAAGAAGAAAAAGATGGGCCTCGAGCAAGAGGAAGAGGATAAGAGAATGGGACTGAGAGTTGTGATCTTGGTTGTGCCACGATGGTAAATCAGGTGCTGCTTGGAAGGCCACCCAAGTTTAGGTAGTATATTTATTCTTTTTAGTTTTTCTTTTGTCACACCCCGAGGTTACCTCCTAGACGTAACACGGGACTTAGGACCACAAGGATCCCAAGCTAACCCTTGGTCATAGCATTCTCAAGCATAACAAAAGATAAGCGGAAGCATAATAAATAAAGTTGGAATAACATACTTATAGAATCAAGTCAAATAAGAATACAAGATCCGTAAGAGGACTCGAATACTGTCTATGTCTGAAAAGCCTCTACTCATGACATAAGGAGTTGCTAGGACATGACCCTAGATAACTCGAAGTACGGATATGAAAGCTAACAAAACTAGAAACATCACTAGTCCTCGACCTAAGAGGACTCACCAACAACTGTCTGGGAGTAGCCGGGAAACTCTAGCCATGAATCTTAGGAGGTACACCTGAATCTACATCATCAAAGGATGCATCACAAGATATGCGTCAGTTCTATAGGATGTACCGAATATGTGAGCGATGCATGAACATGATAAACAGTTTAAAACATACTGAGTATGCCTTTAGCAATTAAAATCATACTTTAAAAGTAAAACTGGATGCAAATGACTCTATGAAACACCATAAGCTGAAAACATGATCATAAACAAGAGTCTAAAATCTGAGTACGAGTCAAGTTCACTTTTAAAGCATAAAATGTTTATGTGGGAGGTTCTCTAACGAACATAGACCATGTGAGCTACATGAAATCTGATGTATACGCCCCATCAAGAGGACCCAATATACCTTGCCAGGGAATAAAGGCATGACTGTGGCATGATCACTAAAAACTGATGCCCAACAGAAGGGACTTGCAAACCTATGTGGGCACGTAGTTCTAGGACTAAGGGTACTCTCACCCGATCCAACTCGGTGCTAAATACTACTCCCAAAACATATACATATATCTCATATAATACTGGGGCATATTCGATGCCAAAACTATTCATAACTGGTGACATATCTAATGTCAAAACTATTCATAACTGGTGACAAATCTGATGTCAAATATAACTGGTGACATATCTGATGTCAAAACTGTTTGAAAAGCAATAGGACGTATCCGATGTTATGCAATTCAAAATCATGCATCTAAAGAATGTGCATAGCCATAACTCAAAATATACTTTTCCTTTCTAAATTCATACTTGAATAGGTGGGCATGCAATTTCATAAAATACATAAGGACATGTTATCTAAACATGTAAACTTTCACTTAAAATCATGCAATTTAATGGAATCATGCTAGAATTCAACTTTAATACATGGGCTTTTGAAACCAATTAAGGTGTCTTAGTAAAATCATAGATAAACCATAAGAAACCATGGATTGATGCATAGAAACTGATTCCATAAGTTTTCCCAAATTTTAATCAAAACCCTAATTTCACAAGTTCATAATTCAAAGTAAGAATTGGGGGTTTTGGGCACAAGGGTGAAAGAAACCTATTGTTGAATACCCACATACCTTGATTGGAGCTAACCCACTAGAATTGGAAAGACTTAGGAGACTTGAACTTGAAGCTTGAGACCTTGAGCTTGGGGGAATTCTTTTCCTTTTTGGGAGGTGAATGAAGGATTTAGAAGAGACTTGGGATAATAAGGGTGAAAACCCTTCTTGAAATAGTCAAAACGACCTCACTTAGGAGTTAAAAGGGTAGGTAATGAATAAAATACCCCCAGGACTTAATTTAGAAAAACTGTTATAAAGGGTCGGCTTCAGGTTCCACGGGTGGAGTCTACGACTTGTAGACCCAACTACGACCCGTGGTTCTTTCTTGTGGATACTGCCTAAGATTTAAAGATGCTGAAGGTTTTCTACGACTCAACAAGATGACTCGTGGAAGCTTCCATGAGTCGTAGAACTAAGTCGTGGAAATCAGGGAACTTGACCACTCTCTGTCTGAGTTCCACGATTTGGTTCCATGACCCGTGGAAACCTTCACGAGTCGTGAAACTGACTCATAGTTCTCAAACCTGAGGATGGTCTACAGAACTAGAATCACGAGTCACTTCCATGACTCATGGAACCACCCACGACTCATGGACTTGACCCGTGATTCCTGGAAGTTCAAAAATTCCTGCAAGTCCCGAGTTTAAAAGCTGGGTCTATTTTTGGGGTGTTACAATATATCCCCCTTGGGATCATTTATCCTCGAATGAAGACTAAACAAGGGAAAGCTGAAGAGAAAATAGCCCAACTAGCAACAGAACATGGAAATCAAAGAGTAAACATAAAAACTGAACCTTTCAACTTGAAAACATGATAAACTAAATTCGTAAAACATGGATTCATCCTAGAATCATGAGAGGAACTAATGGAATAGAATCGGAGGGACATACTAAGGAGGAAACTAGTACCTCAAGCTGGAACAGAATTGGAAGGAAAGAGATGAGGATATTTAGCCTTCATAGCCTCTTCCGCTTTCCAAGTAGCTCCTTCAACAAGCTGATTTCTCCAAAGAACCTTTACTGAAGCGACTTCCTTGTTCCTCAACCTTCGAATCTAAAGATCAAGGATCTCCATGGGAACCTCCTCATAAGTGAGACTATCGTTCACACCCACGTCTTCCAAAGGAACAATCAAGGTTGGATCACCAACACACTTCTTCAACAAGGAAACATGGAAAACTGGATGAACCACTTCCAACTCCGTTGGCAACTCCAACTCATAAGAAACACTACCAACTCTCCTCGAAATCCGATAAGGACCTACAAAATGGGGACTAAGCTTTCCTTTCTTGCCAAACCTCATCACACCCTTTATGGGTGAAACCTTAAGGAAAACCCAATCATCAACTTCAAATTCCAACTCCCTTCTCCTCACATCCGTATAAGATTTTTGTCGACTCTGAACGGTCTTCAACCTCTCCCGAATAAGATTAACTTTCTCCATGGTCTCATGTATAGAACCTCGACCAATCAAGGCTGCCTCACCAACCTCGAACCAACCAATAGGAGATCTACATATCCGGCCATAAAGTGTCTCATACAGAGCCATCTATATGCTAGAGTGAAAGATGTTGTTGTAGGAAAACTCGATAAGAGGTAAGTGATCATCCCAATTACCTTTGAAATCAATCACACACGCTCTCAACATATCCTCCAAAGTCTGAATAGTACGCTCCGCTTGGCCGTCTATCTGAGGATGAAAAGTTGTGCTAAGCTTCACCTTGGTACCAAGACCTTTCTTAAATGACTTCCAAAACTGAGATGTAAACTAAGGACCCCTATCAGAAATGATAGTCAAAGAAACACCATACAATCGGACTACCTCCTAAATGTAGAGTCTGGCATAATCATCCGCTGTATCCATAGTCTTAACAGCCAAGAAATAGGATGACTTAGTCATTCGGTCAACAATCACCCAAATCAAATCATGTTGCCTTCGAGTACGAGGCAAACCCATAATAAAATCCATATTGATTGCTTCCCATTTCCAAGTGGGAAGGTCAATATCTTGAATCATTCCACCCGTCCTTTGATGCTCCACCTTTACTTGTTGACAGTTGGGACACTTAGCCACAAACCCGGCTATGTCCCTCTTCATACCATTCTACCAAAAGACTTCCCATAGATCACGGTATATCTTAGTAGAACCCGGATGGACGGAATATCTAGAACTGTGAGCCTCAATCAGAATCTGTTTTCTCAATCCATCTATATCTGGCACACATAAGCGACCTTGATAACAAAGCACACCATCTCCCCCTTGGGAGAAAACTTCCACCCGCTGCTGATGAACTGCACCCTTAAGCTGAAGTAAAAAGGGATCATTGTCTTTCTTTGCCTTCACCTCAGCTACCAAATATGATTTAGCACCATTTTGTACAATCACACCACCTTCTGTCAAGTACATAAGGCAAACTCCCAACCGAGCTAGCCTATGAACCTCTTTAACCAATTCCTTTTCCCATCATCAACGAAAGACACACTTTCCATGGACAATCTACTCAAAGTATCCTCCACGACATTGGCCTTACCCAGATGGTAAAGTACACTCATATCGTAATCCTTAAGAAGCTCAAGCCATCTCCTTTGTCACAAATTCAACTCCTTCTGAGTGAACACATACTAAAGACTCTTATGATCGGTGAATACATCCACATGTACAACATACAAGTAATGTCTCAAAATCTTCAAAGAAAATACCACGACTGCCAACTCAAGATCATGAGTAGGATAGTTCTTCTCATGAGTCTTAAGCTGTCTCGAAGCATAAGAAATCACCTTACCACGCTGCATCAAAACACAACCCAAACCAATCCTAGAAGCATCATAATAAACAACAAAATCATCTAAGCCCTTGGGTAGAGCTAACACTGGAGCTGTGGTCAATCTAGTCTTCAATTCCTGAAAGTTCTTCTCACACAAGTCGGACCACTAAAATTTTAACTTCTTCTAAGTCAATCGGGTCAAAGGGGCAGCAATGGAAGAAAATCCTTCCATAAACCTTCTGTAGTAACCAGTCAAACCCAAAAAGCTCCTAATATCAGACGGGGAAGTAGGTCTAGGCTAGTTCTTTACTGCCTCTATCTTTTGAGAATCCACCAGAATACCATCTTTAGTCACAATATGACCCAAAAAAGAAATAGAATGCATCCAAAACTCACACTTGCTAAACTTAGCAAACAACTGTCTATCCTTGAGAGTTTGCAACACAACCCTTAAGTGGTCTGTATGCTCCTCCTCACTCCGAGAGTAGATGAGGATATCATCAACGAAAACAACCACAAACATATCCAAATACTTTTTGAACACACGGTTCATCAAATCCATAAAAGTTGCAGAAGCATTCGTCAGACCAAAAGATATAACAACAAACTCATAATGACCATAACGAGTTTTGAAGGCTGTCTTCAGAATATCACCCTCTCTAGCATGAAGCTGATGATAACTGGATCTAAGGTCAATTTTGGATAAGAAGCTAGCACCTTGAATCTGATCGAACAAGTCATCAATCCTAGAAATGGGGTACTTATTCTTGATTGTGACCTTGTTCAACTGACGGTAATCAATACACATTCTAAGGGAACCATCTTTCTTTCGAACAAACAAAACTGGGGCACCCCATGAATAAATGCTAGGCCTGATGAAACCATTATCAAGAAGATCCTTCAACTCTTTAAGTTCTGCGGAAGCCGTTCTATAGGGAGGAATAGAGATAGGATTTGTATCTGGAAGAAGATATATCCCTAAGTCTATCTCCTGCTCGGGAGGGACTCCGGGTAAATCATCGAGAAACACTTCTGGGAATTCATTCACAACAGGAACAGACTGAAGGGATGGGGTTTCAGACTCCGTGTCCATAACCCGCACTATGTGATAAACATACCCTTTTGAAATCATCTTCCTAGCCTTAAGATAAGATATGAAATGACCTTTCAAGGAAGGGGGACTACCTTGCCATTCTAAAACGGGTTCATTAGGAAACTTGAAACTGACAACCCGAGTACGACAATAAACAGAAGCATAACATGCATACAACTAAGCCATACCAAGAATGACATCAAAATCAGTCATCTCCAACTCTACTAGATCCGCTTAAGTGACTTTATGAAGGACTAAGATAGGGACATTACGGTAGATTATTTTGGTTAAGACTGACTCACCAACATGAGTAGAAACACAAAAGGGTTCTAAAAGCAATTCAGGACATACTTCAAATTTGCATGCTATATAAAAGGTCACAAAAGATAAGGAAGCACTGGGATCCAACAAAGCATATACATCGAAAGAGAAGACTTTCAACATACCAGTGACCACATCTGAGGAACTCTCCTGATCCTGACGGGAGGACATAGCATAGAGATGGTTCTGGCGTTGACCACCAGAACTAGAAGCTGCGCCCTGCTAGGCTGGTCTACCTCCTGAAGCTGTTGGGGTAGGCTGAGTCCTACCTCCTTATCCTTTCCTAGATGAAGGGCAATCTCTGATACGGTGCCTAGTCTGACCACACCCAAAACAACCCTCTTTACCAGCCAAACACTGACCGGGGTGATTCTTCCCACACTTAACACAAGCTGGGTAGGAAGATCCCTTAGCAACGCTACCTTGAGACTGGGAATAGGAACCAAATCCTCTACCACCCTGATCATAGCGAGGCCTCGGGGCCTGAGTAGGAGCACTAGAAGATGAATGAATAGGAACTGATGACTTTTTCTGGAAAGAAGAATGATGTCCACATCCGGACTTGTGACAACCAAAACCCAATCCCTCGAATCTAACCCTCTTGTTCTCCCTTGCCATCTCCCTAAGCTTGTCACCCTTAATCTGGTGGGCATGAGTCATGAGTCGAGAAATGTTCATGTCACTCAATAACAGAGCAGACCTACACTCTTTCTTCACCAAATCTAAAACTCCATAGATGAACTTGCTCATTTGATCATGCACGTCTGCCACCATAGAGGTCATCTTGCTAGTCTTAAGATAAGATATGAAACGACCTTTCGAGGATGGGGGACTACCTTGCCATTCTAAGACGGGCTCATTAGGAAACTTGAATCTGACAACCCGAGTACGACAATCAACAGAAGCATAACATGCATACAACCAATCCATACCAAGAATGATATCAAAATCAGTCATCTTAAACTCTACTAAATTTGCTGAAGAGACTCTATAAAGGACTGGGATAGGGCAATTCTGATAGATTCTTTTGGCTAGGACTGACTCACCAACAGGAGTAGAAACATAAAATGGTTCTAAAATCACTTCAGAACAAAATTCGAACTTGCATACTACATAAGAAGTCACAAAAGATAAGGAAGCACCAGGATCCAATAAAGCATACATGTCAAAAGAGAAAACCCTCAACATACCAGTAACAACATCTGGGGAACCCTCCTGATCATAACAAAAGGACATATCATAAAGACGATTCTGGCGTTGTCCACCAGAACTAGAAGCTGCACCCTGCTGGGCTGGTCGACCTCTTGAAGCTGATGTGGTAGGCTGAGTCCTACATCTCTATCCCTTCTTAGATGAAGGGCAATCCCGAACCCTATGGCTAACCTGACCACATCCAAATCAACCCTCTCTGCCGGCTAGACACTCACTGACGTGATTCTTTCCACACTTAACACAAGCTGGGTAGGAAGGTCCCTTAGTAACACTGCCCTGAGACTGGGACTAGGAACCAGATCCTTTACCACCTTGATCATAGCGAGGCCTCGGGGCCTGAGTAGGAGCACTAGCAGATGAATGAACAAGACCTGATGACTTTTTTTAGAAAGAAGAGCGATGTCCACATCCGAATCTGTGACAACTAAAACCCAATCCCTCGGATCTAACCTTCTTGTTCTCCCTTGCCATCTCCCTAATCTTGTCACCCTAAATCTGGTGGGCATGAGTCATGAGTTAGGAAATGTTCATGTCACTCAATAACAGAGCAGACCTACACTCTTTCTTCACCAAATCTGAAACTCCATAGATGAACTTTCTCATTTGATCATGCACGTCCGCCACCATAAAGGGAGAATATCTAGAAAACTGAGTGAACTTTAGACTATACTCTTGCACTGACATCGAACCTTGTCTCAAGTTCACAAATTACTCAACCTTCGCTTGCCTCAACTCTTGGGGAAAAAACCTATCAAGGAAGGCCCTTTCAAGACACTCCCAAGTCGAGGGGATCGCATCCCTCACTCTAGTCTTTTTCCATTGAGTGAACCAAATATGAGCACATCCTTGTGTTGATAGGATGCAAGCTCAACACACTCAACTCCAACTACTTGCATAACTTTGAAGATCTTCTCCACTTCATCAATAAATTTGAGTGGGTCCTTACTCACTTTCGAACCCCAAAACTCTGGCGGGTTCAAATGGATAAAGTCATGAACTTGGGCTTCTACCCCACCCTGAGGGAGGACTGGGGCATGAGCCTGTTGATTTGACAAAGTCTGGGCTAGTAAATGGATAACATTCCTAAACTAATCATTCGTGACATCGGGAACCAGAACTTGAGGAGCAATATTTCGAGCGGCTCTAGGAGGCATGGCACGTTGTGGAGGCATAATCTAAAATGTTCAAGGCAAAGATTAGAGGAAAATTAGAGTTAAGCTTTATCGCACGATATGATCATGGAAGAAATGAAGTTTTCTAAGACATCTAATAGCTCCCCTCTTATATATATGGCATGCTTCACACACATGAAAGAGACTCTACTCGATGCAGCTTTTAGACATTCTAGGACTTTTGAACCTGAGGCTCTAATACCAAGTTTGTCATGCCCCAAGGTTATCCCCTAGACGTAATATGGGACTTGGGACCACAAGTGCCCCAAGCTAACCCTTGGTCATTGCATTCTCAATCATAACAAAACATAAGCAGAAGCATAATAGATAGATTCGGAATAACATAACTGAATAATCAAGTCAAAATAGGAGTACAAGATCCAAAAGAAGACTCAAATACTGTCTATGTTTGAAAGCCTCTACTCATAATATAAGAGTTTCTAGGACAAGACCCTAGCTAACTCAAAGTAGGAAAATAGGAAACTACATACTAAAGACATAACTAGCCCTCGATCTAAGAGGACTCACCAACTGGAGTAAGATATGGCCTGAAAACTCTAGCCACACACCTGAGGAGTAACACCTGAGTCTGCATCATCAAAGGATACGCCACAACATATGCATCAGTACTATGGAATATACCGAGTATGTGAGAAATGCATAATCATGAAGAAAACATGCTAAGTATACTTTAATAACTGAAATCATGCTTTTAAAGTAAAACTGGATGCAAAGACCCTCAGAAATACCATAAGATGATACATGATATAAACAATGAATCTGAAATCTGAATAAGAGTTAAATGCAAGTTAAAAGCATAAATTGTTTCTATGGGAGGTTCTCTAACCGACATAGACCATGTGATCTACATGGAATCCGATGTATACGCCCATCGAGAGGACCCAATATACCTTGCCAGGGTATAGAGGCATGACTGTAGCATGATCACTAAATATGATGCCCAACAGAGGGGACTTAGAACCTACGGGGGCACATAGTTCTGGGACTATGGGTACTCTCACCCTATTCAACTCGGTGCTAATACTACTCCCAAAACATACATGTATAGCTCATAGAATACTGGAGCATATCTGATGCCAAACTAGTCATAACTGATGACATATCTAATGTCATATCTGTTTATAAATCATGGGGCATATCTGATGCCAAAACTAGTCATAACTGGTGACATATGTGATGTCAAATCTCTTCAAACTTTGCAAAACCATAATTCAAGATATATGTTTGTTTCTAAATTCATACTTGAAGAATTAGGCATGCAATTTTATAAATACATAAAGTCCATGATATCTAATCATACCAACTTTCTCTTGAAAACATGCAATTTCATAAATACATAAAGGCCATGATGTCTAATCATGCCAACTTTCTTTTGAAAACATGCAATTTCATGGGTTCATGCTAGAAATCAACTTTCATGCTTGGGCCTTTAAAACCAATGAAGGAACCATAATCAAATCATGAATAACCATTAAGAAACCATGAATTTAAACATAGGAACTGATTTCATAAACTTTCCCCAAATTTTGATCAAACCCTAATTTCACAAATTCATAATTCAACATAAGAATTGGGGATTTTGGGCACAAGGGTGAAAGGAACCCGTTGTTGGAAACCCATATACCTTAGGAGAAGATAACCCACTTCAATGGAGAAGACTTAGGAGGCTTGAACTTGAAGCTTGGGAGGAACTTTTTCCTTTTTGGGAGGTGAATGAACAATTTAGGAGGAACTTAGGCTAATGAGGGTGAAAACCCCACTTGAAATAGCTAAAACGACATCACTTAGAAGTTAAAAGAGTGGGTAATCTCTAAAATACCCCTGAGAATTAATTAGGAAAAACTTTCTTAAAATCTCGGCTTCAGGTTCCACGAGTCCATCCCACGAGTCGTAGAACGAATCACAACTCGTGGAATAGAGTCGTGGTTAGAAAAAATCCAACTCTCTGAAGTTTTTCTACGATTCAAGTTGACGACTCGTGGAAAGTTCCACGAGTCGTAGAACACTATCGTGGTTCTGAGGGAACTGGTCTGGTCTCAGGTTTAGTTCCACGAGTCAAGTTCATAACTCATAGGAACTTCCACGAGTCGTGGAATCGACTCGTGGTTCCTGGGAGATTGAACCACTTCTCTGTTTCTGTTCCACGAATTGGTTCCACAAATCGTAGGAACTACCACGAGTCATGAGACTGATCCGTGGTTCTTAAAACTGAGAACAAATTTTGACAAGTCTGCAGGACTGAAATCACGAGTCACTTTCACGACTCGTGGAACCATCCACGGCTCGTGGACTTGACTCGTGATTCCTGGAATGTTTAGAATTTTCTGCAAGTTTGAATTTAAAAGCTGAATACATTTCCAGGGTGTTACATGTGTTATGAAATGGGAAAAACTGAGAGGATTTTCGAGTTTCTATTTCATCACACTTGCTATAGCGAGTGATAGGCTGCTACCGCGATGCTGCTATAATGGATAAATTCCCACTATAGCAAGAGTCAGAGTCAGTCAACTCTGCTATAGTGGGAGGCTTCCGCTATGGCGGTGCCGCTATAGAGGGATTGGGCTTCTATAGCATGGTTAATCGCTGTAAATACGGAAACTTCCCTAAAAACATTCATTATTTTACAAGAACATTTTGGAGAAGGCTGTGGCAATTTTGGGCAAACTCCATCAATTTTCCATCAAAATTCTTTGTTAAGGTAAGTATTTGATCCCCCTGAACTAGTACTTCGATTCTTATGGCTTAGAATCATTAGTTACAGGCTTTAGGGAGGATTTAACTTAACCTAGGTTGAATTTTCTGGTGTAAAAAGGGAATGTTAGGATGTAAAATCCTAGATTCTTGGTTTAAGTTGTTTATTTAGGATTTCGTTACCTTAATTCACTAGTGTAACCATGGAATTGGTAGTAATTAGGTGAAATTATGGTGGGAAGGCCTTAGAACGGGGGAAATGATTATGAAATTGGCCTTGGGATTAAGTTGTAATCCGCGATATTATAGTTCATTTTGGCTGATTATGTATTACATTCTTGTTCTCAAATGCAATCAAGCTAAAGTTGCAAGCAATGGGAAAGCTCAGGTTTAATAGAGCATTCAGGCTTGGATTGAGGTAGGTGATGGTTGTTTGTAATCCAATTGTGTTATGTGTGCATAATAATTGTCTCAGTAGTATTACTTGCATAATGTTTGTTTAAAGAAAAGGGAATGAATGCTAAATGATATTGTCACACCCCGAGACTACACCCTGGACGTAACACGATGCTTAGAGCCATAAGTGACCCCAAGCTAACCTATGACATGGTATAACACTGAACATTCTGTATAAATAAAATTGAGTGGAAACTAAACTGAAAAAACATAAGTTTTAGGATGTATCTGAAAACCTCTGAAGATAACATACATCTGAAAAGTAAGACCCAATCTGAAAACAAGCTGAATATCTAACTCTATGTATGGAAGCCTCTTTTACTAACGAGCAGCAGGGACAAGTCCCCAGCTAATTCTAAATACTAAAACTGAAAAATACTAAAGAAGAATGTCATAAAAGTTTGTCCTCAAATGATGAGGATTCACCCCTGGTAACTGCTGATGTAGCGATGGATCACACTAACTGTGATGCTGAGACTTAGAGCCTAAACCTGATATCATAATACAATATAGCACAAAGAAGTATGCGGTCAGTACTTTGAATATACTGAGTATGTTAGATATGGACTAACTTAAAAATCATGAGAAAACATGTATATACTGAGAACATGACTAAAAATTGGACTAAGTATAGATGTCTGAGAATACACAAGTTAAACTATAGAATATAGACACTTTTGC
Source organism: Jaltomata sinuosa (assembly GCA_003996215.1). NCBI lineage: Eukaryota > Viridiplantae > Streptophyta > Magnoliopsida > Solanales > Solanaceae > Jaltomata > Jaltomata sinuosa. The sequence goes on from QJPP01000640.1 coordinate 119,468, forward strand.
TGAAGAGGGTGTAAATTATGTTTCTGAACTATAACTGTGATATCATGATATTTAAACATACATAAAACTGTTACTTAGAGATCCATAGACTAAAAAGATAAATTATGTGTGTAAGTGATGAATTAGTGCAACTGAGCTGAAAACCATGAGTCATGTTCAGAGTAAATCCTTAGGGGAGTTTCTTCTACTGAACATGCTGAAAATACTGATATATTGTACTAAATGCAAACTGAAAGTTATAAGCTGATGCAATGATCAAGTATATAAACTTGCAACTGTATAATACTAAACTGAACTGAATAACTGAATACAAGGTCATGCAATAATGAATCTGAACTGTAGGAGCTACTGTTAACATACATACCCCAAGATAAGCTAACTATGGGGCCAACTTGTAACCCTAGTTGGGAGGGTGTTCATACCCTATCAAGGGTACAAACATTTTTTGGCATGGATTCACTAATCTGATATCCAAAAAGGACTAGCGTGTCAAGCCTAATCTGACGGGTGGCCCATTTAAACCTATGATGGCACCATAGTTCTGGGACTTAGAGACTTCTACTAAAGGTCTCAACCTAAACCGATGGGTGAGACTTCATCCCCTCATCCATTGGGTGCTAAGTACTATTCCCACCTGAATAAATAGATAATCTGACATACTGGATAGCTCAAAATACTGACTCTCTGAGAATGCAAAATATTATGGAGACTGAAGCATTCTAATCATGTAATTCTGGCTGACTGAGTATCTGACTAATAATGCATGAGAATGGTTTGTATTATGTGACATATCTGAATGTCAAAAATGTTCATATTTAAAACATATTTTGTGGATCATACTAAAGGTAGGGCGAAGCCTGCTAAATCATGTATAGTTCTTTCATACTTAAAACAATTGGACTGAAGTGATTGGGAATAATGCATACTTGTCTGGAAGCAAAACCCATAGTTAAAATCATCATGAGGATACTTAAACTTTTTTAGACTGAATGCTGACAAGATGAACTGAATTTTAAAATGAGAGCTAAATTCTGAGAAAATATTGTAAAATCAGGCTAAAGCTTGCTTCTCCCAAAAATCTTGGGTTATGAAATCTATTGCGAGAATTCATGTAAAAATCATTCTAACAAATTCATGGTAGTCATGTAGATTCGTCAAGAAATCAAATTCATAGCAAAACACATGTTTGGGTAAGAACCCTAGAATCATAACTTGTAAAATCATATGAAAATCTGAAACTTTGGGCATGAGGGTGAAAGAGAACCCTCATTGAAATCCCACATACCTTTTTAATAGAGAATCTTTAACTATCTTGAAGGTTTGAAGCTTTGGAGAAGAAACCTAGTTGGAAACCTGAGAGAATACTTTTTTTTCTTTTCTTTTCTGACTTAAGATTTCTAATTGAGAGAATGAGGGAACTTAGTCAACTAATTCCCCTTTAATCCCATCTAAAAAGGCTAAAATTACTTAGTACATATCTTAAAAGGTGGAGAAAAATACTAATTTACCCCCATTAAATGAATGAGAAAAATTGAAATCAGTGGATTTAGTGATGGGTTGACTGGTCGTGGAATGGGTTGAGTGGTCGTCAACCTATTCATGGAATTTATAGGTCTTGGTACCTTTCTAAAGGTGATTCCACGGGTAACAGGATGGACCGTCATTCGAAATGATGACCCATGAAGTCACCCATGAAAACCTAGAAGAAAGGCTGAAATTGACAAACCACGGGTCACTCTACTGACTGTGGTTTTGATTGATGGGTCATGAACCAACCAATGATTTTGATGGTGAAAATTTTAAGCTTCAGGTTTGTTTTCATGAGTCACAGTATGAACCGTGGTTTTGTTCTACGGGTCGTCATCCCCTCCGTGGAAACTAACAGTGCTGCAGTAAACTACCCATAACTTTTTACTTTGAACTTGGATTAACAAATGGTCAGTGGCGTTGGAAAGAAGATTCGAAAAACTTACATTTGGTGGGTACTAGGCCACCTAAATCTTCAAATTTTAGGAGTTATGATTGTTTAAATTTGACCCTAGTTTAGTCTTACATGAAAACTTTTTTGGTTGGGGTGCTTTCAACTTAACTTGTTGATAGGAGTTTCTTATGAACATGATTCGCATCCAAAGCACTTACCATACTAGGGAAATGGTCATTACACTCATGAAAATGGTTCGAGTCTTAGCTTAGAATTTTTGGGTGTTACAGATATCTTAATATGAATCTCATGCAATGAACCTATTTTAAATGCTTTTTGGTTGTACAAATATGGTGTGTTAGTCATTGTGGTTTTGATTTGTGATATCTATGATTTTTCAATTGGCTAAGGTACCACGCCTAGTACAGATCATTGGTTGGCTAAGGTATCACACCTAGTACAAATTCTATCATGGTTGGCTCGGGTACCACACCTAGTACATGTTTGTTTGTTACTATGTGTATTGGTTCTATGAGTGAACAGAGAATATCTATTATGATGTTATTATTACATGTTGTTGCATGAGTGGCCGGGTTAGTGTGTTTAAGTGCTAAGGTGGTTTCTTGTGTAAACCGGGATTGCATGTTGAACACCAGTAGATGATGTCCTAGGAATCCTTGAGTGGTCCGGGTTACTTGAAGGATGTGACAAAATCGTATGTGGTCTATTAGATGTGGGTTTTGGACATATCTTATATGGTGGTTAAGTCAGGTTGATGACTGGGAGTCTTACCTATATTCACTTGACTTTATTTATACGTGTTTGTCCTGTTTTACTAAGTTATAGTTGTATGTTCATATTTTATATTTTGGAGCTGGCCGATAATCCTACCAGTACACCGTTATTCTTATGTACTGATATTTCACTTCTTTTATTGAGTACATGGAATATTCTGGCGGTGGCTGCGAGACCTCGGTTGTAGTTCAGATACGATTTTCGAATTCAAGGGTGAGCTGCATCTTTTGGGCTACCATGGATTATTCTGCTAGTTCTAGTCCTTTGTTCAGACTTAGAATTTTTAGTTTTTGGGGTTGCATCCCCATATTTCTAACATGATTAGAGTTTTGGTAAATGACTTTCAGATTCTAGGGGTTGTTTTTGCAGGTTTTCTAGTTTTGCCTTTTTAGATGTGAATCTTGGATTATTTATAGAATTTTGTTTTAGTTGCTTCATTTTTGGGTTAAGTATTGGTTGGTTACTTAGTTCTCCCACCAGTGGTTTAGTGTGGGTTCCACTCATGGCGGTTTAGGTCGTGACTTGTAGCCTGAGAAGTAGTGCTCACCCTTGGATCTGAAGTCAACTCCTCTACTCTAGATGAGGTCGCGTCTCAGCCTCTGGAACACGGTCTGCACCCAACAAAAGAAGTGCACAGAGTAGTATCAGTACAAAATAGTATATACTGGTAGGTATTATAGACCGATTTAAGCTAAAACATGAATATACCAAAATCACATAACAAGTAAAATGAACCTTAACATTTAGAACTTAAATCAGTCAACAGATAATCATATCAAATTCAATTCAACAACAATAATATCAAGTTCATAGAATTCACTGAGTACCATCATGAAAGGTAAGAGTTTACTTTCAAGTCATATCACATGGAACTTCTGTCCATCTATCTCTTAGTAACATGTCTAGTCTCTCTAGTCTTATTAAGCTTATAACACCAACTCACTATGAATAAACATACAATGATGCAATGCTAATAGAAGAGTGTACACACATGCTAAAGGGACTTCTTTCATCCCAACTAGACATGACCTACAGGGAACCCAAGGTGTCCATGTACTATACTGGCATGGTATCCGATCCATAACAACTGTATCAACATTAGTATTAATATAACCAGGCTCTCAGACCTATCCTGATGAATACACACAGTGCCCAAGGCACAATTACACTTAGCTATTTCAGCTCACTTATCACTTCATATTCATCTAGCTTATTCATTCAAGCATAAAAGGAAAACATATACAGTTCAACCATGTCCGAAGACCAATCACAACTTACATAATTCTACCATATAACATGTAGTAAAATGAGTCTCAACTCCAATTCAAACCATAAGCTACCTCGAGTGAAGAATTACCACCCGCAAGCTAACTCTCAACTTCTTTGCCTTTTCCTAACTCTTTGGAATTCTCAAGGTCTATAAACAACAAATATATAAGAGTAATTAATCATTTACTTTTCATTTAAAGCTTTAGGAATTTAACCAATCAGTTCTACCTTGAACAAGGTTTCTAGTGTTCCCCAAGGTTCAGTTGATCAACTACTAGGCTCCTAAGTTTCCTAGAATCAATACCCAAAGGGATTTTAACCAAGTTCATCCCCTTTTAGCCATTTTTATGCCTAAAGGTTTCACCTTTATGGAACCCAAGGTTCCCCATTAGCCTTGATCATGTTAAAAACAATTAATTTCATGATAGGAGTCAAAAATATACATCCTAGGATCAATTCTAGGTGAAATTACACCTACCCATAGGGTTCTTCCCCAAGTTCATGTTTCTAGGGCTCAAATACAAGAATTCCACTATTAATTCCCACCTTAAAGGTCTTACAAAGATTAATAATCAATAACAAAGAGGTTTTACAAAGTAATGACCTCAAACGATGAGAATGCCCTAGTTTTCTTAGAAGAACCACTTCTTAGAGCTCTAGAACAAAATAGAGTTACACAAAAAATACCTCCGAAAAGCTGAAAATGCACAGGTATACTACCTTTTCACCTCGTCACAGTGGAGTGTTTCTCATTGCGATGAGCCATTGCGATAAGGATAGGATTATTGTGATGGATCATCGTGATGAGCCATCCCTTTGTAACGGTAGATGTAAATTTATAGAACATCAATTTATCACCACATACTCTCATTTCATAACACACCTTCTTTTCTAAATAACACATATTAATCTCGATACGACAATTATCATATCTGGAGTTATATGAACCCATTTTCCATCCCAAAACTTTCTACGGGACTCTACGGCAGTCAGTTATCCATAAACAGACTCCTCACTACCATATTATGAAACAAGAGACACCAAATGCCTCTAAGACACAAAACACTATATTTTTGTCTAAGCTCTCTCTAGCCTGAGAGTTTTCAACTTTCACATTAGGGACTTTTCTAGCCGGGTACTTATGCCCTTACTTTCAATATAACAATGGAATAAGTCATTACATTAGATACCAATTAAACAATGGTTCATCCCCGAATGACAATAAGAAGGAAATAGGATAAAAAGAGGTTTACCTAAATAAGTGAGCAAATGATTATACTTTCTCTGAATATCTGCCTCAGTCTCCCAAGTAGCCTCCTCAACAAGATGGTTCTTCCACTGGACTTTCACAGAAGCAATATCCTTATACCTCAATTTTTGGACATCTCTATCAAGAAAAGAAATAGCCTCCTCTTCATAAGAGAGGTTTTCATCCAACAGAACTGAATCCTAGTGAATAATGTAGTCACTATCTCTATGGTACTTCTGAAGCATCGAAACAGGGAACATGGGATAAACTCCTGACAAACAAGGAGGCAATGCCAACCCATAATCCACTGGCCCCACACTTTTAAGGATATCTAAGGGCCCAATATACCTCAGACTCAACTTGCCACGCTTTCCAAAATGCAGAACACCCTTCGTGGGTGAAACCTTAAGCAAAACTTTCTCACCTTCCATAATGTGCATGTCTCTTACCTTTGTGTCTGCATGCTCCTTTTTCTAGCTTTGAGCCGCTAGGAGCTTCCCTTGAATGAACTTTGCCCTTTTTATAGAGTTTAGGAGAAGGTCTATACTCCATGGCCTTACTTTGAATGAGTCAAACCAGCCAATAGAAGATCTACACCTCCTCCAATATAATGCTTCAAATGGAGCCATGTCTATACTAGACTGATAACTGTTATAATAAGAAAACACAACCAATGGTAGATACTGGTCCTAATGACCCCCAAAATTCATCACACATGCGTTATGTGCCCAAATTACACCTCTAAAAGGAGTGCAAGCGGTCGCTGTTCAAATATAGAACCCAACTAAAGGTTGGGGTCGATCCCAGAGGGAATATGGAAGGACTATGGTCAATTATGTTTACTTCAAGCTTTTAGTCAATTATTTCCCGCAAGGGGGGGGGGTTAAAGTAAACAAGTAAAGATCGTAATGTGAATAAGTAACAAGTAACAGAGATTAATTTCAACAATTGTTATCAATAAGAGAAGTGACTTGGGTCGTGTTCTCCATGAGATCATAACTTAGTAAGGCTTTTGTACTTGGTTAACTAGTTTAGTGCTTAGCATGCAGAATCGGTAAGTTAGGTTCACCTAATTCCTTGGTCTAGAAACTAGGTGAATTTCACTACACGCCTTGGTCTGGCCGCGATTGTCGCTTTACTAACCCTTACCCTTGATCCCAGATTAGCTATTCCCAGACAAGGTCAAGCTATTAGATGAGGGTTGATAGCCTCGAATCTCATTGTTTACAAACCTTTTCCCATCCGTTATCTCCTTGGTCTGACAAGTAAGGATAAGGCGAGTTCTAACGTTGTACACAGTTAAAAAGCAATCAAAGCGAAGGGAAGAACAATACATGCATAAACACCTTCCTATATTACCTAAGTACTTTGCCTACTTCGTTAATCCTTCATGGTTCCCACAACCCTAGTTGTGGACTTAGTTACTCATGCTCATAAGTAAACAATCAAGAATTATTTGTGTGATCATGATCATGTACTTACAATAAGAGTTAAAGAAATCCAGAATCTTGAATGGATGAAGATGGAAGTAAGAACAACGAACTATCAATGAATTAAACTCTCAAAAACAATAATAAACCAATATCACAAGGTTACGAATATGTTTCCTACAAAATATCATGCATAAAATGTAAAAGAAAACCTAGGGAAAGTATATAGAGATAATGGAAATAATGTCCTAACAAAACTAGGAAAACTGGAATCGGCAGCTTCCACGAGATCATTCCACGATTCGTGGAAGCTCCTACGGTTTGTCACATGTTCTCGTGAAACTCAGACAATTTTGCTCTTCTGCAGGTTCTTTTCCACGAAGGCAGTCTACAACTCGTGACTTGAATTACCACTCGTGGGGCTGAGTCATAGAACTCAGGCTTTGTCTCCTTCTCTGATCAGGTTCCACGAGTAAGGCCCATGACTCGTGAACACGTTTACGACTCGTGGAAACCTTTCATTGAACTCAGGCCCCAATTGCATCTGCAGTAACCTTTCCACGACTGACTTTCACGATTCATGGAAGGGTCGACGACTCATGGTAATGAGTCGTAGAAGTCAGTTCAAGCTCCATCTGCAATATTCTTTTCACGACTGACTTCCACAACTCGTGAAATGATTGACGACTTGTGGTAATGAGTCGTAGAAGTCAATTTTAGTCCTGAATTGCTGTCCTTTTCTGCAATTAGGCTTCGAACCCTGTTTTCCTGCACAAGACTCCAAAACACATAAAATCTACTAAAAATCTCTAAGGAACATACCCCAATTCTAAGTTTTAAGCGTCGAAAGTGCCGCAAACTCACGGCACATCAACACCCTCAACTTAAAACTATTGCTTGTCCTCAAGCGACAAAACAAAACTATCCTAGAACAACGCTTTAGCAAAAGAAACTTAGGAACTATGGCAGTCACATGATTTAGCAATTTAGTTCATAACAAGTATCCCCCTCCTTTTTCAACGCAAAACCAGTGCATATGTTTCATCTATCAAGACAACACAGGAGGATCCATGGATTGACATTATACTATCAACTAATGACCTAGCATACACACATGAGATTCACCCTAACAGTCCGCAGTCAAAGTTGCTCTAGTGACCTCACCTCAAAGAAGTCCCAATCACACAATAATATAATAAAAAATTCGAGGACTGAACAAAGACACTCGCACTCATAATAGATATTCAAGCAATGGGTGCACAATACCATAGGCTTGCCCTTATTTTCTCTGCCTCGGCTTTTGAACAATTGGATTAGGATCACTATATGACTTCTTTTATCTTGTAACGTAGGCTTGGGGACGGGTATGGTAGATATAGAAATCAGTGACTAGGCCCTCCTTGACACTACGCTATTTTTTTCTCCACTTATCGGACCAACTCTATTATTTTCCTCCTTTTTTCTCCCTTTTCATTTTTGAACAAGTGACAGGTGCGGCTTTTGGTTCAAATTCAACTCTTTTTCACCTTTTCTTTTTCTTTCTTTCTTTTCTTTTCTTTTTCTTTGTTTTTCTCTTTCTTTTTATTTTCTTTATCATGCCCGCCGCACCCGTTATTTTCCTTTTTCATTACTAACCTTCTCTTTTCATATCCCTACTCCTCACTCACCTCTACAGTAGCCACCCTCAACTTAGGTGATTTGCCTGAGTTGAGGTACACGATGTCCAAGGAGGGACCATGGTCAAACTAAAGGTTTTGCAAAAAGATAGTGAATGTGATTAGTCTAAACAACAAAACGGGTCAATTTAGGCTCAAAATCAGGGATCAAAGGATATTTACTTCATTTGGTTGGTCATTTGGATAAAGTGGAATAATTCAAAATGGCCTATGATCCTTTCCTAACCAACCATCCTAGAACCTAAGCAAGACTAACTGGGAAAGTTCTAGATTGGCACACAATGCAAGAACACGTCAAAATAAGCTCACACACTCATGGCACAGAGTCAAACAATTACATGCTAACTATCAGGTTCAAGCTCTAGCTTAAGCCATTTATCAAGTCGATTACATTACAATGTCATGCACAGATCCATAACGGTTAGTCTATCAAGAACAGATAATACCATGTCAAACAAAATTTAGAGGGGTTCTCCATTCAAAATTCCAGTTCCAAAAATCATATCACACACTGCGCAAAGTTACTTTTCTTCTTCTACTACATACAATCTATACTAAACGTGTCGGTTCAATAGAAATAAAAATCCTTAGGGAAAGAACACAGGCAAGAAAACCCTAAGGACTCGGGTACCTTTTGAGTACCCTCATGGGTTGCCTCCCATGTAGCGCCTGATTTAACGTCGCGTCACGACACAGGTCTTTTGGCTACTCAGACTTCGCCAAAATACCCATTAAAATACGGACAAATACTGCCCCCACCCTACGAAAAAGTAATGTGCATAGTCCTCAATGCATCAAGAAAAGTAGAATCATAGGGAGGCAGGAACATACATGTGGCGCCTAAGCGCCAGCGTCCGATGAAGTGTGCGGGGCTGGTAATATGGAACCCATCGCAGTGTCAGTGGCAATGGTGGTGGCTGTCGCGCTCAATGTATCAATGATAGGAGGGACATCAGTAGATACCCTCTCAGTAGCAACCAAATCTGGACTCCCAATAATAGAGGGTGCGGCTCCTTCACCTCCGGGAGCTGAACTAGATGATGCACCCCTATGCCTCTGCCGCTCTGTCTCCTCACGGAGACGCATATAATCCAAGGAGAGCTGTGTGGACATAGCAATGTCTCTCTTATATCTCTTAGAGTCCTCCGCAACCCCAGGGGTGCTCTCAGAATGCACTTTCTTGGCTCTCTCACCAGTGGGTGTCAGCGCTGCCTCTGCAAATAAATCAACTACATGGAGCATGGGCACTGAAACCTCAATTGAAAAGGATGGAATAGCCGGAGTTTGAATGATGTCCATGAGCAGGTCGGGTCGGGTCGGGTGAAGCGGGTGAACAGTAAAAAAAAAGAAAAAAAATTCAAAACTTACCTGGGTCCACGAGTCCTATTCAAGAATCGTGGAACTAACCACGACTCGTAGAATGGTCTCGTGGAACAAGTCCTGCCACCAAATTTACTCTGATTTCCACGACTGGCAATCATGATTCGTGATTATGTTCATGAATCATGGAACCAGTTCGTGGAAGTTGTTCTGCACTTGGCCATTACCACCTGAGTTCCACGAGTTGGTTCGACGACCCGTGGAATGGTCCACGATCCGTGAACCATACTCGTGGAGTCTGACTTACCCATTTTCTGAGTTTGATTTTCTCCCGCACTTTTCTTCCACCTGTTTTTGCACATATAGCAAACATTAGCCTTGGGTTTCCTCCTAATCAACGCTTGATTTAACGTCGCGGCATGACGTAAGTGTTTTGGTTACTCAGACTTCACCAAAACACTCCCCAGTCTTTACACTACAACTAACATAAAGTAAATTAAAAAATCATGGATTGCCTCCCATGCAATGCCTGATTTAACGTCATGGCATGACGCAGGCTGCTTGATTACTCAGACTTCAACAAGCTCTTTTGGTGGGACGAACTCATCTATGCTCCAAGCCTCAATAGTCTTGATCTCCTCTGATGTGCACAAATAAGCTTTAATCCGCTGCCCATTTGCTTTGAATATCTTTCCATCAAGGTTTTCAAGTTCAATAGCCTTGTGAGGGAAAACTTGCACCACCTTGAAGGGTCCAATCCACTTGGACTTCAACTTGCCAGGAACAAGCGAAGTCTATAATTGAAAAGTAGGACCAAGTCACCTGGCTGAAAATCTCTCTTCTCTATCTTCCGGTCATGGTACATCTTTATTCTCTCCTTGTACAGAGCTGAAATTTCATATGCATTCAGTCGGAACTCATCCAACTCATTCAGTTGCCCTAGCCTTTGCAATGATGCTGCACCCCAATCCAAGTTCAGCTACTTTAAGGCCCACATGGCCTTGTGCTCTAGTTTAACCGGAAGATTGCATGCCTTACCAAACACAAGCTGGTATGGAGACATACCTATTGGAGTCTTGTACGCAGTTCGGTACGCCCACAATGCATCTTCAAGCTTCCAAGACTAATCCTTTATATTTGCATTAACGGTCTTGGACAAGATTGACTTGATTTCTCTGTTGGAGACCTCCACTTGCCCACTCCTCTGAGCATGATAAAGGGTTGCAACTCTGTGTTTCACTCCATATTTCTCAAGCAAAGCGCGAAACAACTTGTTGCAAAAGTGAGAGCCTTCATCACTAATAATGGCCCTTGGCGTACCGAATCTGGAGAAGATGTTCTTTTTCAAGAACGCTATGACACATTTACCTTCATTGCTTGGAAGCGCAATTGCTTTCACCCACTTAGACACATAGTCAATAGCCACCAATATTTACCGGTTCCCATCAAACAGCACGAACGGACCCATGAAGTCAATGCCCCAAACATCGAACAACTCAATCACAAGAATAGGGTTCATAGGAAGCTCATGTCTCCTTGATATGCCTCCTTCCCTCTGACATTTGTTGCACGCCTTAGCAAACTCGTGGGCATCTTTATAAATAATCAGCCAATAATAGCCGCATTGCAAGATCTTATGGGCAGCCCAGATACCACTATGATGACCTCCCATAGAGGAGGAATGGCATGCTTCCAATATCTCCATCATCTCAGCTTCCGGCACACATCTTCGGATCATAGTGTCCACACACACACGAAACAAGAATGGCTCTTCCCAAAAATATTTCTTCACATCAGACATGAACTTTCTCCTTTAGTGAACGGATATATCATCAGGCACTAAATCACTTGCCAAGTAGTTGGTAATGTCCGCGAACCATAGGATCAAGTCCTGAGAAGCAGCCAATACCTATTCATCAAGAAACCAATCATCAATCTCGAACTCATCATTCAGCTTCAACATAGCTTCTTCTTCCAACCTAGATAAATGATCTGCCACCTGATTTTCAGTACCCTTGCGGTCCTTAACTTCAAAGTCAAACTCCTGCAGAAGCAACACCCATCTAATCAACCTTGGTTTAGCATCCTTTTTTTCCATCAAATAGCGAAGAGCTGAATGGTCAGTATGCACCAATACCTTGGTGCCAAGCAAATAAGATCTGAATTTTTCGAAGGCAAAGACCACAGCAAGGAGTTCCTGTTCAGTCACTGTATAGTTCTTCTGAGCTCGGTTAAGTGCCTTGCTAGGGTAGTAAATAGGATGAAGAATCTTCTCGCGCCTTTGGCCTAGAACTGCTCCTAGCGCCACCCCACTAGCATCACACATAACTTCAAACGGTTGCGACCAATCAGGAGCAATAATAATAGGAGTTGTAACCAACTTCTCTTTGAGGCACTTGAATGTGTTGATACAAGCATCATCAAATACAAATTTTACCTCTTTCTCCAACAACTTGCACAACGTATTTGCAATTTTGGAGAAGTCCTTGATAAATTGCTGATAAAACCTTGTATGACCCAAGAAACTCTGGATACCTTTCACAGAAACTGGTGGGGGGAATTTTTCAATCACCTCAATCTTTGCTCTATCAACTTCTATGCCCTTCTTCAAAATTCGGTGACCAAGTACGATGCCTTCTTTGATCATGAAGTGAGACTTTCCCCAATTTAGCACTAGGTTACACTCTTCACACCGTTTTAACACACAGCCCAGATGATCTAGAAAATATTCAAACGAGTTACCTACCACCGAAAATTCATCCATAAAGACCTCTATAGTGTCATCCACCATATCTGAAAATATAGACATCATACATCGCTGAAAAGTTGTTGGCGCATTGCAAAGACCGAACGGCATCCTCTTGAAGGCAAAAGTCCCATACAGGCATGTGAATGTGGTTTTCTATTGGTCTTCGGGGGAAATAGAGATTTGATTATACCCCGAATAACCATCAAGAAAACAGTACCAACATCTACCTGTAAGATGGTCTAGCATCTGATCCATGAATGGCATTGGAAAATGGTCCTTCTTGGTCCACGCATTCAACTTTCTGTAATCCATGCATATGCGCCAGCCTGTCACTGGCCTCATTAGAATCAGCTCATTCTTAGTATTAGGAACAACAGTAATCCCTCCTTTCTTAGGTACGCACTGAACTGAGCTCACCCACTTGTTGTCAGAAATCGGGTAAACCATGCCTGCATCCTGCCACTTTATGATCTCTTTCTTGATGACTTCTTGCATATGTTGATTCAACCTACGTTGATGCTCAATATATGGAACACAATCAGGCTCGAGCTGGATTTTTTGAGTACAGATTCCAGGCAGAATCCCAATAATGTCTGCGATGGTCCACCCAATAGCTCTCTTAAACTTTCTCAATACTGCAACTAGAGCCTCAACCTGTGCTTCACCCAAATCTGCAGCAATGATTACCGGCAAAGTCTCATTATCTCCCAAAAATACATACCAAAGATGAGCTGGCAGTGCTTTAAGCTCTAAGACTGGCGGCTCCTCAATAGATGGACGAGCCGATAGTGTCATCCTATTCTTCAAATCCAAATGCAGCTTCTTTGGTGCATAAGTGTAAGATCCCAAACCTGTAAGTGCTGCAACCATCTCTTCATATTCATCAATATCGTCACCCTCAAAATTCATGATGACTGTTGCAAGGGCTTACACACCAAGTCGCTCCTCAACAGGTACAACTAGCTGGTCATCATCAACTACATCAATCACTGATACCACTCTCATATCATCATGGTGCTTTATCGAATTGCACACATTGAAGGTCACCTCTTCATCATTTAGCCTGAATTTTATCTGACCCATCTCCAAATCAACCGAAGCATGCCCAGTATCCAAGAATAGTCGCCCCAAGATAATGGGCATCTCAAAGTCAATGTCATAATCTAGGATAACAAAATCTGTAGGAAAGATGAAAGTGTAAACCTTTACCAACACTTTGTACAGAATTCCCACAGGCCTCTTCACCGTCCGGTCAGCCATAAGTAGCCGCATTATAGTCGGAGAGGGGGCTCCCAAGCCTAACTGATTGTAAACTGCAAGTGGCATTAGATTTATACTAGCACCCAGATCACACAAAGCTTTGGCAAAATAGAATGCTCCAATAGTGCACGGGATGGTGAAGGCTCCAGGATCTTCTTTCTTCTGTACCATAGAATGAGATGCTATTGCACTGCAGTGGTGCAAGTTATTTACTGGCTCAAAGTTGATCGTTCTCTTCCTCGTCACCAGATCCTTCATAAATTTTGCATAACCAGGCATCTGTTCCAATGCTTCGACCAAAGGAATATTTACTGATAACTGCTTCAGCATCGAGATAAACTTGTGGAATTTGCCATCCTCAACCTTCTTATTTAACCTCTAGGGATAAGGTGGAGGAGGTAATGGCATGAGTTTCAGGACCGGTGCAACTTCTTTGCTTTTCGCCTTTGACTCGGTAGACGGTCTCTCAGGTGACCCTTCACAACAAGCTTTCTCTTCTAAATTGGCTACAATCTCAGCATCATCCTTCTCAGCTTTGGCTAGATTGTCAACAACAATAGGCACATGAGGATCAACAGTTTGCTTTCCGCTCCGAGTGGTCACTGCCATAACATGTCATTCATTTTTTGAATTCTGAACTGTGTCACTTGGGAGGGTACTTTTTTGGCGTGGATTCTAGTTGGTTGACAACTGATGCATCTGTGTCTCAAGCTGTTTTATGGAGACAGCGTGAGACTCCACCTTCTGATTAATACTTGAAAGTTTAGCTTTTATCTCCTTCATACTCACATCCGTGGAGTCAACCTTTTGGAACACTTTATTGATCAGCTCTCTCATGGTGGGTTGTCCAGCCCGCTCTTCTCGAGTTGTAGGCAGAATGTAGAGATTACTTCTATATTTCTTGTACCCATCCTTCTTCTGCCAGTCACCATCTGCTCTATCTCTGTAACCGGACCGATTGTAGTAGTCATCCCTATCTCTGTTTTGACTTTGATTTCCTTGGCCAGAGGCCCAGAAACCTGCCCCTTGATCATTCAGATAACCAATTTTTTCTTCAGATGAGTACCCATCTGACCTTGGTGCTCTGCCTTGAGAACCTACCGCTTTAACTTTTTCTACTCCCTCCGCCAGGAATTTCTTTGCCAGAAACCCAAGTGTCGTGTTCATTTCAGCCTGTGTCTGCTTAATATCTTCTATCTCATTAGGATCCATGGACTTTCCAACTGCATAAGTACCTACTGACGTTTCCGCATCTCTCGTATGCCATACTCGATTTATCTTTGCGACCCTATCCAAACTCTCTGCAGCTTCAGGGTATGTTTTTTCCATGAATGCATCTCCAGTCACAGTATCAGCTACAGCTTTAGTATTTGCATTCAGGGCCTTATAGAATATCTCCATCAGATGCCTGGGAGGGATTCCGTGTCTCAGAACTTGCTTCATCTTCTTCTTGAACCTAAGCCACGCCTCATATAGAGATTCTGTAGGTAGCTGCCTGAAATTATATATCTCCTGCTTCAGCTGCAACATCCTTGATGGAGGAAAGAACCTCTCTAGGAACTTAGTCTTTAGCTCATACCACGAGTATATGGAACTATCAGGCAGTTCTGAGAGCCATGCAGTTGCTTCATCAGTCAATGAAAATAGGAAAGCCTTAGTCTGATAGCTTCTTGACCCACTCCTGGCATGTTATATGATTTGCTGACTCTTACAAAGTTATTCACATGTAGAATTGCATCTTCAGTGGGCTTTCCTGAATATAGTCCTTTCATGGTCAATAATTGAATCATGGCACTAGTAATGTCAAACTTTGTCCCGTCAGCCAATGGTGGTAGCACTATAGGCCCAGTGGAGCCATATTCCTCCTCATCATAATCATCTACATCATAATACAGAGGAGCCTGCCTTTGCTGATGCATTTGTCGACCCCTATTATATGGGGCGCGATGAGGTATTGCCTCATCCTGGACCGCTTGTTTCCTTCCATGTATTGCTCGCTCAGCTACAATATTTCGAGCTGCATGATCTTGTGCAATTTTCTCATATTCGGCAGCAAGAGCATCTTCGCGTTCCTTTTGGCGTGCTGCTTCTTCCTTTTTCTTTTGCTCGGCCTCAACTAGTAACCGAGTTGTAATCTTCTCTTGAGTTTCATGCTCTCCATCCTTAGACATGTTTCGTAATGTTTTGGAGAGCTTTGGATCATAAGGGATCAAGGGATTGCCTTGACTCCTTGTGCTGGGCACGCACAAGTGTGCAACCTGTGATCAAAACCAAAATAACAGAAAAAGTAAAATCAGGAAATAAGGACTATAAGTGAAATAAACACAATCTCTCTTAGTCCTAAGCCGTATTCCCCGGCAATGGCGCCAAAATTTGATGCACCCAAATTACACATCTAAAAGAAGCGCAAGCGGTCGCTGTTTAAATATAGAACTTAACTAAAGGTTGGGTCGATCCCACAGGGAATATGGAAGGACTATGGTCGATTAGTGTTTACTTCAAGCTTTTAGTCAATTATTTCTCGCAAGGGGGGGGGGTTTAAAGTAATAAGTAAAGATCATAATGTGAATTAGTAACAAGTAATAGAGATCAATTTCAACAGTTGCTATCAATAAGAGAAGTGACTAGGGTCGTGTTCCCCATGAGATCATAACTTAGTAAGGCTTTTGTACTTGGTTAACTAGTTTAGTGCTTAGCATATAGAATCGGTAAGTTAGGTTCACATAATTCCTTGGTCTGGAAACTAGGTGAATTTCACCACACGCCTTGGTCTGGCCGCGAGTGTCGCTTTACTAACCCTTACCCTTGATCCCAGATTAACTATTCCCGGACAAGGTCAAGCTATTAGATGAGGGTTGATAGCCTCGAATCTCATTGTTTACAAACCTTTTCCCATCTGTTACCTCCTTGGTCCGACAAGTAAGGATAAGGCGAGTTCTAACGTTGTACACAGTTAAAAAGCAATCAAAGTGAAGGGAAGAACAATACATACATAAACACCTTCCTATATTACCTAAGTACTTTGCCTACTTCGTTAATCCTTCATGGTTCCCACAACCCTAGTTGTGGACTTAGTTACTCATGCTCATAAGTAAACAATCAAGAATTATGTGTGTGATCATGATCATGTACTTACAATAAGAGTTAAAGAAATCCAGAATCTTGAATGGATGAAGATGGAAGTAAGAACAACGAACTATGAATGAATTAAACTCTCAAAACCAATAATAAACCAATATCGCAAGGTTACGAATCTGTTTCCTACAAAATATCATGCATAAAACGTAAAAGAAAACCTAGGGAAAGTATTTAGAGACAATGGAAATCATGTCCTAACAAAACTAGGAAACCTGGAATCGGCAGCTTCCACGAGATCATTCCACGATTCGTGGAAGCTCCTACGGTTTATCACATGTTCTCGTGAAACTCAGACAATTTTGCTCTTCTGCAGGTTCTTTTCCACGAAGGTAGTCTACGACTCATGACTTTAATTACCACTCGTGGGGCTGAGTCATAGAACTCAGGCTTTGTCTCCTTCTCTGATCAGGTTTTATGAGTAAGGCCCATGACTCGTGAACACGTTTACGACTCGTGGAAACCTTTCATTGAACTCAGGCCCCAATTGCATCTGCAGTAACCTTTCCACGACTGACTTTCACGATTCATGGAAGGGTCGACGACTCATGGTAATGAGTCATAGAAGTCAGTTCAAGCTCCATCTGCAACATTCTTTTCACGACTGACTTCCACAACTCGTGAAATGATTGACGACTCATGGTAATGAGTCTTAGAAGTCAGTTTCAGTCCTGAATTGCTGTCCTTTTCTGCAATTAGTCTCCGAACCCTATTTTCCTGCACAAGACTCCAAAACACATCAAATCTACTAAAAAATGCTAAAGAACATACTCCAATTCCAAGTTTTAAGCGTCGAAAGTGTCGCAAACTCACGGCACATCAATGCGCGGAGCATGTGTTCCTATACCTGAATCATATGCTCAGATTGCCCGTCAGTCTAAGGATGAAAAGTTGTACTCAGGTCCAACCTAGTACTCAACTCCTTATGCAACTTCTTCCAAAAGTTAGAGATAAACCGAGTACTCTTATCAGAAATGATGGAGATAGGCACTCCATGCAGTCGAATGACTTTCTTAAGATAAATCGTGGCTAACTTAGCTGCATTATACATCAACTAAATCATAATGAAGTGCACAAATTTTGTCAACCTATCTATAATAACCCAAATCGAATCATATTTCTTAAAGTCTTGGGAAGGCCATCCACAAAATTCATGGCTATTCTCTCCTACTTCTACTTAGGAATGGGCATTATCTGAAGAGGACCACTAGGATTCTGGTTCTCAAACTTTACTTACTGATAGTTTTGGAACTTAGCCATAAAATCCATTATGTCTCTCTTTATTCCACCCTACCAATAGTGTTTCATCAAGTCTCGGTACATCTTGGCTACACCAAGATGTATAAAATACTTAGAACAATTAGCTTCTGCTAAGATGTTAGGTTTTAAGTCATTAAAATGGGGCATACAAACTCGCCCTTTACTCCGAAGGACACATTCAGCATAAATCATAGCCTTCTTGGCCTCACCCCACAACACTTTATCATGAATCTTGCTCAATTTCTGATTATCAAATTGCTTACCCTTGATCTTATCAATAAAAGAGGAACTCTCCTCCACACATGCCAACAATATACCTGTAACATCATAAATATTCAAACAGATATCAAACTTAGAAACTTGAAAACATTCTGCAACTATTGGACCCCATGGGCAGCCTCCACATGCGTCAGAGTACGGACAGGCCATGGGGTACGTCATGGGAGACAGCCAGTGGCTTGAGCCAAGTCCTCTCTAGCTCGACGGGCTACACCACGGGAATCATGGCTGTGACGGCCCATGTGAGCAAGCCGTCGAAATGTTCCAGAGGGTTTCCCCCACCTTTCCCTCTCCTCCGACGGGAAATTCCACGGGTTTCGCGTCTGCGATAGGCCATGGGAGGGCATCGTCAAAAACCTCCAAAACCGCAAGTCTCAGAAATATGACCCGACGCCTTGGCCGATGGGCCATCGTGGGCATGACACTTGTCGGGCAGCCCGCAAGGCAAAGGAATTCCTGCAGTTTTCTATTTTTAAGTCAGGGGTAAATTGGTCCTTTCCCCTATTCTTTAACTCCAAAGTGAGGTCATTTTGACCATTTTTAGTAGGGTTTTATCCCCTAATAGCCTAAGCTATTTTCATTTCAAGTCATTCTATTCCAAAAGAAGAAAGGGTTCCTCCTCTCCAAGTCTCAAGCTCCAAGATCAAGCCTCCATTCCTTTTCATCTTAAGATCAAGCTAGCTTCAATAAGGAATGTGGGTATTCAATTAGGGATTCCTTTCACCCTTTGCCCAAAACCGAAATAAACTCAAATTTAAGTTTTATATGCCATGTAATCAATAATTTTACTTTCAAGAATAATTAATATTGAGAGCAAAATAGAAAAAGATAATTCATTATATCTTAATTTTTTTTTAAATGATTATTATTTTGGACTAGTTATTTTTAATAACCACAACAACATAGCTAAAATTGACCGGAGGGAGTATATTAATTAGATACACGTACAATGATTGTCACTGTTAATTAACTAATGATGCAAAGAAGAATAAGAAGCATAAAAGGAGGAGAGGAACTCGTGATCCATCCATCTCTTCTTGTTCTGATAATTTAGGCAGAATGTTTCTCCATATTTTTATAGTGGCAAACATCTCCTTTATGTTAAATAAAAATAAGGAATCAAGAGGCATTGTCCATTTAGTGACACTTCCAAGAAGAATATTGAAGTTTCCTTCGTAATTTTCAATTTGTATATATGCTTAAGTTTCTTATCCTTTCCGCTTGTCTGTTGTACAAAATGGTCGGGAGGTACATTATCAAGCCCCACATGGTATAAAACTACATTTTGTATTGGAGAGCCTTCTATATTCACTATGACATTTTGTATTGGTTCTTCCTAGGGGTGGCAGATGGGCTGTTTGGGCTAAAGTTGGGCGGATCAAGATGGATTGAACAAGCAAATGGGCTAATGTCCAATATAATAATGAATTGATATAATCAGTACAATTTCATACATTATATCCAAAATACATGTATCCATAATCAACTTAATCTAGTGTATCCAGTATAAATTTGACGTAACCAATATAAATTTCATACAGTGAATCCAAAATACTACTATAAGTTGCCCCATTGAAACTTTTGATGGATGTATATGTGCATAGATACATGCTTAAAAGAAGAAGAAGAAGAAGAAGAAGAAACACAAATCTGACAGAGATACATTCGTATGTACATGAACAAACACTAAGTTTCATATTCAATATGAATTAGTAAACTATGATACATGGGTACGCAGTACATTTATCCTCCTCCTTGCCACCCTACGACACCCGCCGCCCTACGACACCCACCATATCGACTATCTTCAGAAACAATACGAAATTTCATCAGAGAGAAATAAAAATATCACAAGGCAAAGCTTCTCAAACAGTAACAACATCCATGAAAATAAATAATACAGATCTGCCGGAGTTAGTATTTTCAGTCAGCAATAAAATTACAAAAAAATAATATATAAACTCCAGCCAAATCTGGAAATGAGCACAGAGGAGATGGAGTTTTTTGGTCAGATCTGGTCATTTTATTTCAATCAATTTTGGTCATTTCTTTCATCGTAACAGAAGCATTGTCTCCGATGGATATGGTGAAGAAGATTCTTGAAGTGGCGGCGGTAGAGTGCTTCAGAGATTGTAAATGGTGGAGGGGTTATTTGAGTTTGAATGGACTAGGAGGGGAGAAAAGATTAGATTTTTTGGGGGAAAAAAGAAAAAGGAGGTTTGGGATTGAGGGTTTTAGGAGGAGTTTTGAGAGAGTGAAGGAAGCAGAAACAGTAGTGCAACCATTATTGAGCTCTCTCTGTGTGTGCGTGAAGAAGAGAAGAGAAGGAAGAGAGGAAGATAGATTAACTGTGATTTGGGTGATTTAAATTGGTAGGAGCGTAATTTACTCCGTTGAAGAAGGGATCTGCTTTGGTGATGTATCTGACATAAAGAAGAGTTTTTTTTTGATAAAATATGGTATATTAAGTAATTAAAATAAGCTGATGGAAGGAATAATAGATATGATAGAGATGTTTAGTTCTTTAGGTAATTTATCCTTAAAAAAATAGGAAAAAAGACATAGGCTATCCACTCTAACAAGAAATGCCACCTAAAATGACATTTTTAAACTTATTTCACTATGTGGCCGTTCGGCCCATAATAATTCTCTCCCATGACCCTTTCACTTCTTGGGCCATTTCGGCCCATAGTTTTAGTTTTTTGTTTTTTCTTTCAGCCCCATTTTTAAATAGTTCGTTTTGAATTATTATTTTTCGCCACAATTTTTTTGGGGCTACAAAATCTGTTATTTCTGTTTTAAAAAAATAAATAATAATAATTAAATACAATTGTATAGAAACTGTATAATTATTGTATAAAATATGTATCTATATAGGATGTGTATAGAAATTATATAGGATATGTATAAAAATTATGTGATGTGTATAGAAATATGTATTTTGAATATATAATATGTATTTTGTATATGATGTGTATAGAAATTATATAATTATTGTATAAAATATGTATATGTATATGATGCATATAGAAATTATATCATTATTGTATAGAATATGTATTTGAATAATTATTGTAGCTAAAGGCTGTATAGAATATGTATAAAAATTGTATAATTATTGTTATGATGTGTATAGAAACTGTATCATTATTTGTGTAGATAGGATGTATATGAAAATTATATAATTATTGTCTAAAATTTGTATTTCTGGTATAAAAAATATATGCATCTGATATCTAACATGCATTGATACATTCTTTTTTAATTATATTTTAAAAATACACTCTTCTTGTATTTACTATTTTTAAAAAAGAGCAACAATTATAGTGCTACAAAATTGTATTTGAATGTTAAAAAGAAAAACAATAATTAGAAGATTTTTTTTTTTTTTTAAAAGTTAACAAAAAATAGAGCAGCATAAAAAAACATATTCTATTAAAAAAAGATTATAAAATTGTATTTGATTATTAAAAAATTTAATTAAAATAGTAAAAAAAAAATATAAAAGAAAAAAACATCAAAATCAAATAAATAAAGAACAACAAAAAATAAAATGACAACAAAAAAGAAAAGAAGATTAGAGCAACAACAATCAGCGAAAAGGAAAAGAAAAAAAAGTAATAACGAAGCAAAAGTCGACAAAGTTGACTACAAAATGAAAATATTTTGTTAAGGCTATACGCTGACATTTGTTTGGCCCAAAAAGTCATTTATGTCCTTTTTCCAAAAAAAATATTGGATGTTTGAAAGATTCTACGAGAAATCTAATGCTTTATATGCAATTTCGGTGTCTGCTATTTTTATGAGAAGGTTACAATTGTAACTAATGATTAGTCAATAATAATAGTGTTGTATTATTATAGTAATGATCACCAAAAGTAGAATTAAATTAGAATATAACAGCGATTTCGCTAGCATGAAAATGCTAAGAATGCAAAATCTTAGAAACTAATAAGCAATATTTGAAGCCTCTATTTTGACATTTTTATCCATTCTAAAAGTATCATATTTGGACAGTCATGTCAGGGATATTTTTTTGCCTCTAATTCATGGTTTAAGGTATGAGATATTAAAGTTTAACTTTAAACTTGAAATGTAGAGATATTGAGACTTGACTCCATTGATATGATTAATCAATAGTTTTGCATATACTGAGATCATTAGAAATTTTATGGTTAATATTCTACACATTGCAAGGTTGAAAAACTTGTCATTAGCAAAGTAAATAAAAATTTTAGTTTAGGTGCTTGCTTTTCAAACCTGCTTTACAAAATATTTTTTTTTGTCTAATTCATGTATTGGAACAAACAAGTGTGCTTGACAAAATTGATGGTCTTTGACTAACCGTGGATATATTATATTTTTTTGAAGAACACTAAAAATTATTCAATAAGTGATATGTGGTGGTACTTGCTGTGGTCTCATACAATGGTGTTGGAGCGTTGGATATCTTTCTTTCAATATCGTGATATAATTACTAGGGGCATACATAGCCGCCGTAATATGTTAGGGGCATACTTATATTGTCGTAATATGTTAGGGACATTGTACATGCTGCCTTATATACTTTTAGGATATTGTATATGTTGTCGTGAACTTGTCGGGGTGCTAGGATGATCTTCTTCACTGTCGTTTATGACAAGTCCTGAGAGCGGATTGAGTTGAGATATGTAGTGTCCTTTTTGAAAATTCGATTGGGCTTTATTGAGCATTATATTATATTATAAACTATATTTTTGTGCATATCATTTATGTATTTGTTGTGTAGTTGTATTATTTTAACACTTCTTTCAAGGGTATTAAAGTAGCGGATCAAAAATCTCACTGAGTTATATTTATATATAGATCACTCCTTACATGTGTTTATGCAGATATTATTGCGCGGAGGGTGAGACTAGTGGTTGATGAATCCGTTCGCGTAAATTCTGTTGCTGAGGTGAGCCTTCGCATTGTTCATAGATGCTACGGTTTCAGCTCTATCTATTTTATAGAATATATCTTCTTTTCTTGGGGTTTGCATGTCCAACAGTTGAACTGATCATGTAACTCTATTACCATGTTACGTTGCTGGAACAAAGAATCTATTCCTATCAAGTTTTATCCATACAGTTCTTTAGTTTGTAAAATAACTAGTTTCTTGGTGTGATTCCAAGACAGAATCTTAATTATATATTTTTTTATTGTAGTAGTTGTCATCTTGAGTTGTAAGGGGACTTTCTTGACTAGGTAAAGTCATTGAACAACAAGAGTAGAGAGGGTAGAGGAGACGAGATTATTGAGAACAACTCCTTAGGTGTACAAGGGCGATCGTAAACCTTAAATTTTAGTGGAGAGTAGAATCGTAGTTTTTGACTCCTCAGAAAAGAAAAAATTTCACGTTAAATGCTTGTTTGTATATACATTCCGCAATTTACCTTTTTGCATAGTTACTCAAAGAACCTGATTTTTTAAGTCTTTAGGACGCAGCCAAACGAACACACACATTTTTAATTAAGATCACAAGATTCATAAATCTTTCTTATTTTCTAAAATTTTATCAAATTCGAAATCCTTAATTTAAATCAATAATGAGTTTATTTATTTAACAGTATATTTTACTAAAATCTAATTAAGGAAACGTTAGCATGTTATTCAGAGAATCCACATTATTGTCCATGGAGGCCAAAATATTACATACAACTATTACTTGAAACTGTTTGACAAAGTGTAGTTTTTACTTTATCTGCTACTAGAGCATTCCAGACAAAATGAGGTGGTAGTTCTATAAACATAAAACTATAAGAATATATGTTTCTTCATAATTCCCCATCTCCTAAACTAGTAAATTCATTTTCTCTCCCTGAAGCTATTTATGATTTTTAGACTTCTTAGCTAGTGCATCTTTTATATATATAATTTTTTTTTCGGTCAAACTGGGGTGTTGCGTTTCATTATTGTTAAGAAACAAAAGAAGAGGCCGTAAGCCTGACCACCTAAAGATACAACACAAGAATAAATATATCCTTCAAAAAGTCCACTCAGGGTACAAAATATATATCGACCCAAAAAGAATGGAGGTTAACTAACAAAAAAAAAGTTGAAACTTATTATACATAGACCTAATTTTAGGTAGAGATCCTTTGACAGTTGCTTGAAGGAGTAGTATGCATCTGAAACATTATTGTTGGTTTTTTTAGCATAAAAATTAAGAAAATAACATAGAAAGGCTTAGATAATTACTGCAGTAGTGCTGTCAAAGAAAATTAATTCATTAATAATTCAAATATATACATTTTTAGCTATAATTCTTAACTAAAAAATAGAGAGAAATGTTACTAAACTTATCAGCAAATTCAAATAATAAATAAGGAGGAAACTAATTCCTTAATTCAAGCTACAAAGGACTCTAAGAAAAATAATTTAAGAATTCAAAAAGTTAGCTACTCATAAATTAATTTCTGTAAAAGACATTTTTTACAGATATTGTAGCTAGCTATTTTATTTGTGCAATATATCTTGAGACATATTTCAACACTTCTCCTTGAATAAGGAATTGTAGATCACTACTAGAAAAACAGGGAAAACCGACCTCAAAATACCGACATCCGGAGGTCGGTTTTCCCTGAAATACCGACTCAAAACCGACTCACAAGACCAAGTTGGAAAAGGCTTGGTTGGTTTCGTATACCGACATCGTGAGGTCGGTAAATACCGACATCGTGAGGTCGGTAAATACCGACCTCCGGATGTCGGTTTTAATTTTAATTCCAAAAATTAAGAATTTAATATATATTTTAATTTTCTTTTATTTTCGACTTCCTGAAGTCGGTTTCTTTTTTAAAAATATTATTAAAAATATAATATACTGACCTCCGGAGGTCGGTATTGTTTAATTTCTAATTTATTATCTTTTTGGTGTTCCGACCTCCGGAAGTCGGTATTACTGAATTTTTAATTTATTATTTTTTTGATTTTCCGACCTCCGGAAGTCGGTATTAATGAAATTTTAATTTATTATTTTTCTGATATTCCGACCTCTTGAGGTCGGTATTATTTAAATTTCATTTTTCTATTTCAGTTGATTCCGACTTCCTGATGTCGGTATTTTTGGAAAATTTACCAAAAATACCGACATCGTGATGTCGGTATTTCTGGAAAATTTATTAAAAATACCGACATCCTGATGTCGGTATTTCTGGAAAATTTATTAAAAATACCGACATCAGGAAGTCGGTTTTCTGGAAAATTTACCAAAAATACCGACCTCTGGAGGTCGGTTTGTTGTCGATATTTTGCCATAAAATTGGCAGTAAATTGCTGCAATTTGAATTGCCCACCTGCATATTTGATAATGCATATATTCAACCAAAACCAGCTCAAATAGCTATCAAAACGATATTTTTCTATATTTACGTTTCACTACTTCAAATTAAACTTAAAATACGATCAAACAATCTAAAAAGTGTACAAACTATATATACTAAGTTCAAAATGTCTAGTAGTTAGGTACAACACAACTACTCATCATTAGCATCCTCATCCTCTTCACCCTCCTCATCCTCTTCACCCTCCTCACCCTCGATATCAAACTCATCCACTAGGCATCGACGTTTATCACTAGCACAATGAGGAATAATCTTTCCCGACTCAAAAAGAGATTTTAACTGGGACTGAAGCTCCGCATACCTCTTGTTCTCTATCTCCTTTGATGCTGCAAGCTGTTCAATCTGCTCGTCTCTTTTCTTCTCCCTTTCGTTTGATGCAGCAAGCTCGGCAGTGAGCATAGATATCTTCTCCTTCATTACAGACACGACCGCTTTATCCACATTATCGAAGCCTGAAGATGATGGACAATAAAACCAGGGTTTCTTCTCCGCAAAAGTCTTTTGTGTGTAACCATAGACTGAACCTCTTACTGGTTCACCCGCACTCTCTCGCCAAAATTGTTCTACTTGTTCATCTGTAAGCGGTGTGTCCTGACTTTCAGGAGGTTGAGTACTACGGTACTCCTGAATTCTTTGCACAAACGACTCCTATATTTAAATGAATAACTCTTAGCATATGAATATAATAGATAAAAGAAAAAAAAGAATAAAAAAAATAGTTTGAATGCAGTTCTTACATGTGTCTGTTGAGCACGTGTCTCACACCAACTTTCATCTGTGGAATCTTTTGGCGTCTTTGTGTGACAAACTTTGAATAACTCTTCCTGTGTTACAGGCCTACCCAAGTCTTTTTCCTGCAAACAACATGCATATAATGTGATTATTAATCTCCAAAAGCTACTTATCAAAAAGGATAATTTTATTTAACTAAATTAAGAAAATATACCATTCTCTTCTTTCTAGTAAGCTGGCTAATGGCCCCACCAGTGTGCAAAGAGCCGCCCTTATCCGATGCTCGAGCCTTCTTCCCGATTTCCCTTCTCTTAAGAAATTTTTCATCACTTTTTTAGAAATTCAATAACTTGGCCCACATATCTGGCACCACAAAAGATGGAACTCTATTTTCTGCCCGACAATCAGAAAATAGGCCACTAAGCGCCTTCCCAGCTCTATATTTGAAGTTACTTTGAACTTTATTCTCATGCTCAGGAGCCCATACGTAATATTTCTGCAATAAAAAATAGTTAAATATTTATTCATGAATCATATCCGGCATTCTAGAATCTTGGACATAATTATGTTCCTCAGATCTACTACTTTCACCAACAACAAAGTTACTAAACCTATTAATGTTACTATCAACTTCACCATGACTAGTCCAAACTGTATATCCTGGTTTAAAACCCTTGAACATAAGATGCATAGAAACATTCTCTGTTGTTTGATATCTCACGTTGCTACAGTTAATACAAGGACACCTAATCAACTTTGAAGTTAAAAAAGGCTCAAGTGTCTTTGCATGATTTATAAAACGAGTGACACCTTCTGCAAATTCCGGAATCATACCCGCTCGACCAGGATTGTTTCTATTATACATCCAACTATGATCAGGTTCCATCTACACAAAGAATAAATCAAACTAGAGCTTAATTAAATCACATTTGAACTAATTCCAATAACTAAATCACACTTCACTATTTTAAGTCACTAGTTCAAAATTTCAACTAACAACTAACTACACTTTACTTATTTTAAGTCACTAGTTCAAATTTTAACTTACTACACTTCACTATTTTAAGTCATTAGTTCATAATTCCAAAATTTTAACTTACTACACTTTACTTATTTTAAGTCACTAGTTCAAAATTTTAACTAACTACACTTTACTTAATTTAAGTCACTAGTTCAAAATTTTAACTTACTACACTTCACTATTTTAACTCACTAGTTCAAAATTCCAACTAACAACTAACTACACTTTACTTATTTTAAGTCACTAGTTCAAAATTTTAACTTACTACACTTCACTATTTTAAGTCATTAGTTCATAATTCCAAAATTTTAACTTACTACACTTTACTTATTTTAAGTCACTAGTTCAAAATTTTAACTTACTACACTTCACTATTTAAAGTCATTAGTTCATAATTCCAAAATTTTAACTTACTACACTTTACTTATTTTAAGTCACTAGTTGAAAATTTTAACTTACTACACTTCACTATTTTAAGTCACTAGTTCAAAATTCCAACTAACAACTAACTACACTTTACTTATTTTAAGTCACTAATTCAAAATTCCAACTAAAAACTAACTACACTTTACTTATTTTAAGTCACTAATTCAAATTTTAACTTACTACACTTCACTATTTTAAGTCATTAGTTCATAATTCCAAAATTTTAACTTACTACACTTTACTTATTTTAAGTCACTAGTACAAAATTTTAACTTACTATGAGAAGAAACCAACTAGTATTTTTGTCTCTATTGGACTCCATGATTGTTAGAATACTTCATAGACCACTAGGCCATCCTTAGGTGCTAAAGAATTACTATGAAGTAGTCAGCTTCCATTTTGGAATCGGTCTAATTCCTGCATCATATCCACAGTGAGCCCGCTAATCCTAGTTAGCAGTTTCAGGTCCGTATCAAAATTACCTGTAACAAGGTCATGATCGATATTGTCTAGCATCAAGATGGTCACTAGCATGAAGATTGCTCAAATAACATAAGCAGAAATATCTTTGACATCAATTCACTTCCCAGATGGATGAAAAAACATCATTAAAGAGCAATAAGATAAGCAGAACAAGTATTACCAGAAGTCAGAACAGACATATCAAGCGTCAATGGAACCCAAACTTTCGTAGAGTTCTATATGATAATCTTCCCCTAGGAAGTTTGCACGAAAGTAACAAAGAGGATCGTCTGTATGATATTCGAATTCTGAAGCTAAATAAGTCATAAAAATGTTAACGCTAAACAGATGAGAATTTGAGATGGCGATGGCGCATAACTAACTCTGCATTGTATCACATCCGACCTATCCTATGGACCTAGACACCAGATGAACCATCTCAAACTGATCGTATTAAACAACACATATAATGGTTGAAACAGATGGAGAGAACTAGACATTTTCGGTAACTCCCTCTGCTGTCTTTTCTTGTTATCTGCAACAAGCACGGTCACTAAGCTTCCAAAAAACCTCTGTCCTCCATATAAGAAACTACTTGCCCCGCCATCTCATGTGGTGTAGGAACTATTCCGTCTTTAAGTTTTATTTCAATCTAACCAGAGAAGAAAAAGTTCGGAACAAAAGTTATTACAAGAAAACAGAAGGGAACTTATAATTTCTTGAATGCTTAGCAGCAGCAGAAGTAATATAATACATACCTCACAATTCAAAGGTGGTTCATAAGGATCATCTATTCCAGTAAAACCTGCAAAATGAGGTGCTAAAAATTCCATAAAATTTGAGGTACATTTCAGTAATAAAAGTTGAAAATTCGACTCAAATTGTCAGTCCTCTGATGAACATATTTCAAATTAGCAACTTATAACAGTTATCAACTAATAATTCCATGAAGCATGACAGCAAGGATTACTCAAGTAGTTAACATACAATTTTTTTAGCAGAACGGCTGTTGACAGATGCAATTTATTATTTACATTCCCACTTTGTGGGAATTTACTGGGTATGTTGTTGTTGTTTAGTGTTGTAAATTTGTGTATCTAATAACTGAGAAAATTAACTGCGTGATTACTCGAGTTAATCATCATTTGTAGGAACACAAATTTTATGCAGATGTGGAAGCAATATAGGTTACTACCCTGAAGCTACAACACACCTTTGATTTTACCCTCACGAGCTAGCTTGTAGAGACCTTTTGGATCTCTACCTTCACACAGTTGTAGAGGCATATTCATAAAAACCTGGAAAGTCACAAGAAAAGGAATGTTAAATAATGCAAAAGATTTCTACAATAGATCAATGAACATGAGACTTGCCTCAATGAACTTCTTATCTGGCAATAATGCGCGGCAAGCATCACGATCCTTTCTATAAGGAGATATCAAACTTGCAATGCAAATTAATCCAGCATCTGCAAAGAGATTTGCAACTTCACCTGAACAAGTTCACGGGTAGTACAGAATCAGGAAGTACAAAATATTTAACGTCTCATACAAAAACTGAAAAATATCTAGAATAATTTAAATTTTATCCACAAGAAACCAAAAGGTTCCGCTCAATCATGTAGCATTGAAGTTATCCAGAGACACACAATTCCCATAAGGCCAAAGCTATTCCCACCAGTTGCGGAACAACTAGGAATTCAAACAAGGGGATTCAAAAAGATGCAAAATTGTTATATCTAGAAACTTCGCGTATGTCAAGGAGATTCAACATTTTATATATGTAGAGAAAATTATTTTACCCTACTCGCAGTGTAATTTTCGGACGAAAGGGGTTCAATGGAGAACTCCCTTCCTTACCTTTATCTATGCCACTTATTCCCTCTCCATTACCACATTTATACACTCCATTTCCATGTAAATGAAAATGAAGAGTGGACATGAATGGAATGGCGGAAATAACTGTCACCTTTTTTCATCTTTTCCTTATTTCATTGTCCGTAACCTCCCTCCTCTTCTCAAAGTGTTTACTAGTAGTTTGTGCACAATTTGAAATAAGAAATCCTGGAGAGGTTGAAGACTATTCTTAAGTTCATCTACAGAGTCAAAGATATGCAACATAATGTTTGCTCAAGTTGTCTGCAAATCTCTTCCACACGCATCTCAAAAATCTTACCGATAGACAATTTAATAAACTCATGGTTGTTGTACTTAATTTGCAAGAATACACTTACCAGTCCTACGTATATTCTCAGTCCGGCTTTCTGGTGAGAACCCAAGATTCTTGTTCAGACCATGCCTAACTTCAGCAGCAACAGAGACGGCGATAGGCGGCAGCGGCAAGCGATAACAAACTTCAGCAGCAGCAGCAGCAGCGGCAGGAGAAGCGGCAGCAGCAGCGGCAGGAGAAGAGGCAGCGTCAGCAGCAGCAGCGGCAGCGGCAGCGGCAGGAGAAGCGGCAGCGTCAGCAGCAGCAGCGGCAGCGGCAGCGGTGGAAGGCACCCACAGCGTCAGCAGCAGCAGCGGCAGCGGCAGCGGTGGAAGACACCAACAGCGGCAGCAGCAGCGGTGGAAGGCACAACAGCGGCAGCAGCGGTGGAATGTTTTCGGAGGGAGGGGGCGCCGGTGGTGAGGGTGGTGTGAGTGTGAGTGTGAGTGTGAGTGTTAGGGTTTTAGGTAACAAAATTAAAAAAAAAAAAAAAACCGACCACTTGAGGTCGGTATTTTTAAAAATTAAAGTATTTTTTGATAAAACCGACCACTTGAGGTCGGTATTTTTAAAAAATAAAGTATTTTTTGATAAAACCGACCACTTGAGGTCGGTTTTTTTAAAAAAACTAAAAGTAATTAATAAAAATTATTTAATCATCAACATATTTCATAAACTCGGATACATTATTGATTCGTTACATTACTCAATGATTATGCTACTATACAATGTATTTCATACTACTTGAATGGATTATCAATCGATTAATTAATTAGCTTTTGAATACGTACTATATATGTACATCATGACTAGACGAGACATATATTTAAGACGACAGACCAGTAATATATAGGACTTGGTTAATTATATTACTCAACGATCGTCATCGTATAGTACCTCATATGTACGTAATACAATGTATTCCACTAGCTACTTGGATGAATTGTCGATTAGTTAATTAGTTTTTGAATATGTACTATATATATAAACATACATCACTAAAGACGAGACATATATATTCAAGATGATGGACCATTTAATATACAGGACTTGATTAATTATATTACTCTATGATCGTATATTACCTCATATATGTACGTAATACAATGTATTCCATACTACTTGGATGGATTATCAATTGGTTAATTAGCTTTTTAATACATACTATATATATACGTACAATATCGCAACAAAAAAACATATATTCAAGACGACGGATCATTATAGTACATAGAATAACTTGGTTAATTATATTCAATGATCGTATATTAACTCATATGTACGTAATATACAACATATTCCATACTACTTGGTTATGGATTATATATCGATTGGTTAATTAGCTTTTGAATACGTACTATGTAGATATGTAAATCACTAGACGAAACATATATTCAAGACGATGGATCATTATTATATATAATATATAGGACTTGGTTAATTACATTTCTCAATGATCGTATATTAACTCATATGTACGTAATATATGACGTATCCATACTACGTATTTGGATATGTATTATCGATCGGTTAATTAGCTTTTGAATACGTACTATATATATATATACGTATATACATCACTAGACGAGACATATGTATATTCAAGACGATGTATAAGTTATGAGGGAATCTATGTATTATCTTATACAGGATATAGAAGGTGGAATAAGTAATACTTGTATAATTAATACATGAATAACTAATCTCTACATAACTAATACATGTATAAATAATATATAGATTACCTCATAACTAATATCTACATTACTAATACCTATATAACTTTAACTAGCTACCAAACGACCCCTTAGTGTTATACACAATAGAAAAATAGTGATTATTACAAATATTTTAAAGGTAATACCGACATCCGGAGGTCGATTTTATTCAAAATAATTAAATAAAAGTAAAATACCGACCTCCGGAGGTCGGTATTACCTTTAAATTTAATGAAAATAACAGTAAAATACCGACCTCCGGAAGTCGGTATTACCTTTAATTTTAATGAAAATAAAAGTAAAATACCGACCTCCGGAGGTCGGTATTACTTTTAATTTTAATGAAAATAAAAGTAAAATACCGACCTCCGGAGGTCGGTATTGCCTTTAATTTTAATGAAAATAAAATTAATTATGTTAAATAAACAATACCGACCTCTGAATGTCGGTATTAATATTATTTTTATTTTATAATATAAATAAAAAATAAATACCGACTTCGGGAAGTCACTATGAGAATAATTTAAGGTAAATAAAATCAATTATGTAAATTTAATATTACCGACATCAGGAAGTCGGTATTAATTTGTTTTTTTGTTTTTTATCTTTCAAAAAACCGACATCCGGAGGTCGGTTTATTTAAAAGTTATTAAAAATATTTCTTTTTTTCATTTTTTTATATTTAATTGAGATAAATTTAAATTTTATTTTTTATTTACTAATTCGATACCGACTACAAGAGGTCGGTTTTTCTTTATTTTATTTTTTTCTGGGAAAGTTTTCGACCATCGGAGGTCGGTATTTGGTTTTCCCGCATTTTTTTTCCAAATAAACCGACATCTTGAAGTCGGTTTTCTTAAGAAAATAAAATAATTTTTTATTTTTAACAATACCGACTTCCGGAGGTCGGAAATTACCGACTTCCATAGGAGGTCGGTAATTTTGAGGTCGGTATTCGCAGTTTTTTTAGTAGTGATATATTTCGTACCAGGTGTGGTACCCGAGCCAATCGAATATCACACAAAATCTAACAGTCAATAATTAAATAAACAACAACACACTTGTAACACCAACAAGCAACAAAACCAAGTTTATTTCACATAATTAACACTCAGATACTTAGACACTTATAAACTCATTCTCTAAACATACAAGACACATACATTACTAAGTTAAGATTACATGCATACATATTGCATTTGGAAAATAATACCATCACCTACCTCAAAAAGCTTGAAGACTCTACTGGGCTGGAGCCTTTCCATTTTTCGAAGCCTTCGCTTGTTCTTGGTCTAACAATGATTACAACACACCATAATCAGTTCAATAGACTAAAATTACCCGGATTATACATAAATTCTAATCCCCAAGCCTAACCATAATCATTTCACCCATCCCAGGGCTTTTCCACTATTAATTCACCTAAAAACTACCATTAAAGGGTTACATTAAGTAAATAATGGTGATTTAATCATGAATGAGCGATAATAAATATAACCCAAAAATTCTATAACCTAGAATCTCCTTTTTCTCCGGATTCTACATTCTTAGGTTAACCAAAACCTCCCCCTCAAGCCCGCAAATAATGATTCTACTATGTAAAAATTATAGTACTAAGTTAGGGGAGCGAAATCCTTACCTCTAGGATGAAATTTAGTGAAAAACTGCCTTGGAATCGCCAAAATCGCCTCTGCCCTTTTCCAAAACGTTCTTGAAAAATTGTGAACGTTTTTGAAAAAGTTTATGTATTTATTCTGACTTATTCCGCTATAGCGGTCTGTAAATTGCTATAGTGGCATCGCCATAGCGGGACCGACCACTATGGCGGTGTTGACCGGCATTGACTTCCGCTATAGCAAGAATTTCTCCGCTATAGCGGTAGTCACTGTAGCACATACACAGGACAGAACCTCGAAAAATCTCCCAAAAGTGTCCATTTTACAACACACCTTAAATTCTGACATTCCGGATCAATCTCTTCACGTCAACGTCGATACCGAAAATTTTACTTACCCGAATTGATTTTCGAAAAGTCCTTCGAACTTCTTAATGTCTTAGCTAATGGAAAAACTAGCTCAACATAAGGTATATCACTCAATCCTCACCCGAATTTTTCTAAACTATACCTCGCTCAAAAACCATCCGAAACTAGCCTAGCCCAAAATTTTCAACTCTCAAACTCAAAAGTTTTCTAATCCAAAACTTTACACGAATAACTTACTCATAACAACGGACTCGATCGTTACAATTCTACATTTCACTTGAATATTAGTAGCCTAATAGTACTTCTTAAAAGCAGATGGTTACAACCCAAAGTCTAATGCAATTAAACTAGGACTAAGTATATATCGAGAGACACTACACAAGGGCCAATCTCTCAGATGGTAGTCTTCGTACTATTCAAGAACTATAAATACTTGAAAGCTCTACAACTTTTATTATTCCCTCAATGTATTAATAACTGATTTCCTGTAATAAATATATAATATGTATCTTTTTCATTATGAGTACATAAATAAGGAAATCATATACTTCAGAGATCCTTTCGGATAAGGAAATCAAAATCAAATCAAAGTCTATGACTGAAAGATCCTTCAAATGTGTTTTTTTCAAAAATATTTTCAATCACACAGAATTTCTTTTCAATCCAAATATTATGATTTTTTTTGTAAATCTCTTACAAAGTGTTGCACATATAAAATAAAAAATATATATAGATATCAAAAATATCTCAATACAAGGTGATTTCCATTTCAGTTGATCATCAGATACATACAAGTAGTAAAGACCCGATTCATAGCATGCTTTCTTCATGGAGTATATCGTGTTTGTTAATCACTAAAAGCCATTAATTATCTTAACACTAACCTAACCCAAAAGTGATCAAACCTCAATCACAACAAACCCCAAAATTTGTGAGAAAATAGAAAAAAGACAGAATGACGCATAAAAAAAAAGTAGAAAAAATTAAATTTTCTTTAGAAGAAAATATATGAAATATCATTCATCCCAATCATAGTTAAAACCTTGCTTTAATTTATTAAATTCTAACTATTAATTTTAAACTATAATATGTGTCTCACATGAGTCCAAGTAGGAGTATCAAATATGATCCAAAATTGATGGCCCGCCCAACTCGCTCAAAATATTATGAATTAAAATAAAATAATTTCATATTTGGTTGATTTTAGCCCAATCTAATATAACTCATTTTTTGAGTGATCTCCAATTTAGCTTAAACACTAGCCCATTTTAAGATTTACTTTAATGTAAATTTATTGTTTGAGATTTATTTTAATTTTTTTATGAGTTGGTGCTCGGGTGTCATGTCAAGGGAAGCAGATCCCCTCCAGTATATCTACTGTCCAGTTTGTCCAGTGGAGGAGTAATCTACTGACAACTGTCCACTTAGAGATTTAAGGAGTCATTTGATTGGGAACAAGTTATTTCGAGATTAATTATCTCTGGATTAGCTATTTTGGGATAAGTTATCCCACCATGTATATGTGATAACGTATCCCATCATTATGGTATAAATGATGGAATAAGTTATCCCAAACTTGACAATCAAATAAGAAACCAAAATTTTGTCCCTAGACTATTTATTTTATCCCTCATACCATACGACCTCTAAGGGTTAATAATTATTTAACTCAACAACCTTCTAAATCATGGTTAAGCAAAAGTATGGATTTCTGACTTAATATCAATTTGGCAAGATTAAAGTAGAATTAAACAATACCGCTAAGATTTTTGAAAGAGTTACAAAAAATCCAAAAAAATTGTTATGGAAATATGTTTCTGTTGAAAAAATAATTTCTTACCATGAAAAATAAATTTCAATAGATAATCGATGCAACAATCGACAAATAAAGAAAATTAAATTATTTACAAGGCACAACAACAGAAGATCACAAAAATACGAAAATCAGTTGATGAACAATTTTTTTTTCTCGAGAAGAAGTGATAACACAAAAATATGTTATTCATTACTTTTACACTCTTCTTATAGCTACAATTATCAATGTATAAAAAGTATCTACAATATATTTGATAAAATATCTCAACTAGACCTTTTGAGAATATTAAGAAAGATGAATAACAAAAAATGTGAGTATTTACGATCCTTAAAACATACACCATTAATTGAATAAAGTTTAAAGACTATTTCACACAAATGTGCCTGTAGTATAATGTGCCCTATGAAATTAACTGGTGTTTTTGAAGTAACTTAGAACTCAAACAATGTATTTAGGTTGTTAACTTCATTCTATTTATTATTTGATAATGAATTAGTAAGACTTTTCGTATATTATTCTGGATATTTTTCTTGGTTGATTCACTCCATATTTCTTTAGTGTATATGAATTATATTCTGGCTAGTAGGACAGGATGATATAATAACACCATAGAAGCACAACTCAAATAAGAGCTCTTATAAGCAGGAAAGTAGGACTGCTTATCGAGTGAATGGGGTGGATAGTTACGCTAAATAATTTACCTTATCGATTATCGATTTTTAAATATACTAATCAGCTAACTAACCGATAAGATATCAATTAATTCAGTATTGAATTAAAATTTTTTAGATGATTATTAGGCGATGTTTCGACTTAGCTTTTAGAGATAATGAAAATTAAAATCACAACATGTTAATCAATTATATGCTTTGATACTAGGCAGTTGCAACGTGCAAGCAATATTAAAAAATGCAAGTAGATTTGCGGAAACAAACATTGTACTGAACATATTCCTGATTCTATATCAAGTTTATCAGTAGCCTGCCTAATTATTAGCATGCATCAATGTAGCATTTTCTATAAGAATTTTTAAGGTTTATTCAATCCTAGAGTGATACTTATTTGGGCAGCTTGGCCTATGTAACAAACTGTGCTCGTTCTTAGAGTCGTAAACCTTGCACATATCTGTTTCTTCTTCCTCTTTTAGGTTCTCAAATCAACACCCTTCCATCTTTCTTCCAACCCTACACACATGACCTACATAGCATGTCCACATTAATCCCCAAGTTGAGTTGAACTTCTTTAATTTTCAGTGTCATGAAATAAATAGGTAATCCTTAAATAATTCACACAAACAAAAAATGGGCTTTAGCTTATGGGTCTACAATATATAACTTATATACATAGGGAAAGGCTAAGGCCAAGGTTTAGAAGAAGAGAGAATCTGGTGGATAATGTCACAATCAGAGGCGGAGTCAAAATTTTAAGTTTATGAGTTCGAAATTCTAATTTTTATAAGTTACTGGGATCTAAGCTAATAATTTATTCATATTCAATGAAATTCTTACTACAAATTCAAAGTTTGAACCAAAATTACTGGATTCGGTCGAACCCCCAATCAATACACTGGCTCCGCTCCTGGTCAAACCTGCCTACATGTACTACACAAATAGATAATTAAGTACTAATTTACTAGTATAGTCTGCAAAGATGACACAAAGAGCTTATACAACTGTCACGATCCAATCCGCCGTGAGTGGTACCCATCTGAAACCCCCGAATGAGTGAATCAATTACCAACCCAACACTTAGTAAGTCTAACAGCTCAAAACCACTATTGCATTAAAATAAACTATCATTTATATCATAACCAGAAAAGTTAATAATATCCTGCGGAAATACCCCTAGAACTGAAAGTCATCGTATCAAAACATCTACCAAATATCTAGAAACGGGGATGCAACTCCAGAAATAGGAAATTAAGTCCAAAACAAGTGGACTAAATGCTAAACTGGAAGAAACTATGGTATCCCGAAAGAAGCAGCTCACTCTTAAAATCTGGAATCGCTGGGACTAAATCTGAGGTCACGTCGGAGTGGCTGAAATATGCCATGTACTCACAAAAGAAAAGAAAGTGCAGAATTAGTATACAATCACAATGTACTGGTAGGATCATCGGTCATCTCCAACAAATAATATATGAACAAAACTATAAACGAGTAAAGCAGTGCAAACATGTAACAACAACCAGTAATATATCTACAGACTCTTAGTCTATCTTCTAACTTATCAATCACATGAAACATGTTTAGCAACCATTTGAACAATGAACAACAACAATAACACTTATCCCTTTTTTACAATACCCGGACCAACTAAGGATCCCTAGACCAACACCTAAGTGTCAACATGTAATGCTCGGTCCACCCCAGGATCAACCCCATATTTAAGTGTAACAACCCGGCCACTCAAGGACCAATATGTATAATCACAATTTTAGAAATCAACTCGGTCCACTGAACTATCGATAATATATAATCAATAATGTACAATTTAATCCATATCAGGCGTGGTACCCGAGCCAACCAGTATAGAATCTGTACCAGACGTGGTACTTGAGCTAATCGTTAGTATCCCGTACTAGGCATGATACCCGATCCAACCGATAGATATTTCGTACCAGGCGTGGTACCCGAGCCAATCGAATGTCACAGAAAACCAATAGTAAATAATTAAGTAAACAAAAATACACTTGTAAAACCAACAAGCAATAACCAAGTTCATTCACATAATTGACACCCAAACATTTGGACATTCATAACTTCATTCCCTAAGCATGCAAACACATACGTCATTAAGCTAAAGTTACATGAACATAGATTGCATTTGGTAAAACAATAACCATCACCTACCTCGAATAGCTTGGAAACTTTACTGGATCAGAGCCTTCCTATTTTCTGAAGCTTTCACTTGTTCTTGGTCTAAAAATAATTACAAATAACTATGATCAATCTAAATGGCCTACTAATACTTGAATTATACTCAAATTTTAATTCCTAGACCAACTCATGATCATTTTATCCATCTCAGGATTTTTCCACCATCAATTCCCCTAAAAATTACCGTTTAACAATTACATTAAGCAAATAATGATGATTTAATCATGAATAAGCGATAGAAATCATAACCCAATAATTACACAACCTAGAATCTCCTTTTTCTCTGGATTCTATATTTTTAAGTTAACCCAAACTTCCCTCCAAGCCTGTAATTAACAATTATACTACGTAGAAAATATAGTACTAAGTTAGGGAAGCAAAATCCTTACCTTTAGGATACAATTTGGTGGAAAACTGCCTTGAAATCGCCAAAATTGCCTTAGTCCTTCCACAAAATGTTCTTCAGAAATTCTAAATATTTTTGGGGAAGTTTCTGTATTAATCTCGACTTATTCCACTATAGCGGTCCGTATACCACTATAGTGTTGCCGCCATAGTGGAACAGACTGCTATGACGATGCTGACTGGCATTGACTTCTGCTATAGCGGGAATTTCTCTGCTATAGCAAAGTCGCTGTAGCGCAGTGTCAATCGCTATAGCAGTTGACAAGGGATAAAACCTCTAAAAATCCCCCAAAAGTGCCTATTTTATAATACACTTTAAAACCGAACATTTCGGATCAACCGCTTCACGTCAATCTTGATATCGAGAGTTCTACTCGCCTGAATTTACTCCTGAAAAGTTCTACGGACTCCTTAAGGTATTAGCTAACAAAAAAAATAGCTCGACCCAGAATATATTATCCAATCGTCACCCAGATTGCCCTAAACTATACCTCTCTTAAAATTCAATCGAGACTAGCCTAGTCTAAAATTTTAACTCCCAAACCCGAAAGTTTTATAACTCAAAATTTTGCATGAATGGTTTACCCATAACAACGAACTCCATCTTTACAACAGATACCAATTTACCCATTGTTCATCCCCGAATGATCAAACTCAAAAAAGATGATTTAAAAGAGGAAAAAAGTAGTACCTAAATCCTCAAACAAGTGAGGGTACTTGTCCCGCATGTACTTCTCGATTTTTCAAGTGGCTTTCTCAATAAGACAATATTTCCATTAAACTTTCTCTGACCTGATCTTCTTTGTCCTCAATTTTCGGACATCCCAATCAAGAATCACAACTGGCTCCTCTTCATATTAAAGATCCTTGTCTAGCAAAATGGAATCCCATTTGATAATATACTCCTAATTCCCATGGTATCACTTCAGCATGGATACGTGGAAGACTGGATGGACTCCGGATAAACTGGGCAGCAGTGCTAACCTGTAAGCCACTGGCCCTATAATCTCAAGAACCTCGAATAGACCGATGTATCGAGGGCTAAGCTTTCCCCTCTTGCCGAATCGCATTACTCCCTTCATTAGTGACACCTTCTGCAATACCTGTTCACCAACTTGAAATGCCATATCTCTTACCTTATGATCTGCATACTCTTTCTACATGCTTTGGGCTGCTAGTAGGTCTGAATTCCCCTTACATTTTCTTGAGCTTCCCTCACCAAGTCCATGCCCAATGGTTTCACATTGCCTGCCTCAAACCACCCTATGAGTGATCTACACCCTCTCTCATATAGTGCCTCAAATGGTGCCATGTCAATACTAGTATGATAGATGTTGTATGAGAACTCACACAAGAGTAGAAACTGGTCCCAATGACCCCCGAAATCAATCACACATGCTCTCAGCATGTCCTCCAATACTTGGATGGTCCTCTCTGACTGACCGTCTGTCTGAGGATGAAATGTTGTGCTGAAAGTGAGTTGGATGCCCAACTCTTCGTGCAACTTACCCCAGAACTTGGAAGTAAACTGCGTACCCCTATCTGAAATGATGGAGAGTGGCATATCATGCAATCTCACAATCTCCTTAACATATATCTTAGCCAACTACTGCGATTTATAATCCACCTTGACCAGAATAAAATAAGCTGACTTGGTCAGCCTG
The DNA here is from genome assembly GCA_003996215.1 of Jaltomata sinuosa. Classification (NCBI taxonomy): domain Eukaryota; kingdom Viridiplantae; phylum Streptophyta; class Magnoliopsida; order Solanales; family Solanaceae; genus Jaltomata; species Jaltomata sinuosa. Next base: position 160,490 of record QJPP01000640.1, read on the forward strand.
TCCGCGATTACCCATATAAAGTCATACTTTCCCAAGGTTTTAGGAAGACCCACCATAAAATCCATGGGCATTCTCTGAAGCAATTCTGTAGGACTTTGATGTTTATATTTAACCTGTTGACAGTTCTGATACTTAGACACATTGTCAGCTATGTCTCTTTTCATCCCAGGCCACTAATAGAGTCACCTCAATCTCGGTACATTTTAGTTATTCCCGGATGAATCGAATACCGTGAACCATGAGCCTCTGCCAATATATTCTGGATCAAGTCATCAACTCGAGGAACGTAAATCCTCCCTCTGAAGCTCATCACCCCGCCAGCATTCAACATGGCATCCCTGGACTCTCCAGATATCACTTTGCTCCGAAGCTTGTTCAACTGTGCATTCTGAAACTGTTTGGCTTTTATTTCCACTATAAACGTGGGTTTGACCTCAATACTGGACAACACCCCACCCTATTCTGAGATACCCAACTGCATGAATTTAGATTCCAGTGCCCAAATCTCCCTAGCAAAGGGTTATTTGGACTCCCCCAAGTAAGCCAAATTGCCCATGCTGATTGCCTTCCGACTCAATGCGTCTGCCATCATATTAGACTTGCCCGGATGGTACTGGATGGTCACATCGTAATCCTTCAATAATTCCATCCACCTCATCTGCCTCGGTTCAAATCCTTCTGAGTAAATAGATGTTGCAAGCTGCGATGGTCTGTGAACACTTCACACTTGACACCATAAAGGTAGTGTCTCCAAATCTTTAGTGCAAAGACCACCGCTGCCAATTCCAAATCGTGGGTTGGGTAATTTTTTTCATGAGGCTTTAACTGCCTTGAAGCATAAGCTATCACATTCCTGTCCTGCATCAAAACAACACCTAAACCCAAATATGAAGCATCACAATACATAATGAAATCCTTACCTTCAACTGGCAATGATAGAATGGGAGCTGTGGTAAGAAGTGTTTTGAGCCTTTAAAAGCTCTCCTCACACTTGTCGGACCAAACAAAAGGTACCTCCTTTTGAGTAAAACTCGTCAAGTGAGTAGCAATGGATGCAAAATCCTTAACAAACCTGCGGTAGTAGCCTTCAAGTCTCACAAAACTTCTAATCTCAGTCACTGAGCTAGGCCAAACCCAAATCTTAACTGCCTTAATCTTTTGGGGATCTACCATCACCCCCCTTTCTGACACCACATGCCCTAAGAAGGCAACCGAAGACAACCAAATTCGTACTTGAAAAATTTAGCATATAATTTTTGGTGCCTCAAAATATCCAAAACAATGTGAAGATGCTCTACATGCTCCTCCTTAATCTTGGAGTAAATCAGAATGTCATCTATGAAAACAATGATGAACAAATCTAGGTACAATTTGAAAACCCCATTCATCAAGCTCATGAATGCTGCTGGTGCATTGGTCAACCCAAACGACATTACCAGGAACTTATAATGCCCATACCGAGTCTAAAATGTCATCTTAGGGATATCCTCAGGCCTGATCTTTAGCTGATGGTACCCTGACCTTAAGTCAATTTTTGAAAACACAGACGCACCCTGCAACTGGTCAAAGAGGTCATCCATGCGGGGTAAGGGATACTTGTTTTGGATGGTGACCTTGTTCAGTTGCCTGTAGTCTATACACATCCTCATATTACCATCTTTCTTTTTCACAAATAAAATCGGAGCATCCCAAGGTGAAGCACTGGGATGAATAAAACCTTTACCTAGCAGTTCCTGAAGCTAAGTCTTAAGTTCTCTCAACTCTGTCGGATCCATACAATAAGGAGAAATAGAGATTGGGCGAGTGCCCGGCTCCAAGTCTATACAAAAATTAATGTCCCTATCCGGAGGCATGCCAGGCAAATCCGCTGGGAACACCTCCTGAAACTCAGAAATCATCAGAACTGACTCAATTGAAAGGGGTTCCACACTAACATCCCGCAAATGTACTAAGAAAGATAAACAACTCCTTCCCACTAACTTCCTATCCCAAACAAAGGATATAATCTTCGCCGACTTAGGCCTTATACACCTTTCTACTCTAGCCTATCCTTTCTCGAAATCTCTAGAGTCACTGTCTTGGAATTACAATTCAGTACAATATGATATAGAGATATCCAGGTCATACCCAAAATAATATCAAAGTCTAGCATGTCCAGAATAACCAAATTTACCTAAGTCTGAAATCCCACAATAACCACAGGGAAAGTATGATATACATGGGTTACTACCACGAACTCCCCAATCAGGGTAGAAACATGAATAGGGGAATCAAGGACATCACATACCAAATCCAGACCCTAAGAAAATTTCACAAAAACATATGAATAAGTAGAACCTGGGTCAAACAAAATAGAGGCCATCCTGTCACAGACTAGAATTGTACCTATGATCACAACATCTGACGCCTCAGCCTCAGACATTCCTGGGAATGCATAACAATGAGCCCGGTCATCAATCCAAGTACCTTCCTTGGCTAGCTGCGCGCACTCCCCTTCCTGTGCCACTATTTCCTCTGTTTACCCGGCCTACCTGAAAGTTACTTTGCCCAGCCTGTGGACGACCCCTGGCATAACCACCTCCACCTGTTGAAACCATAACCTTAGACTGCTGATGGGTCTAACTACCTACTTGTCTATGGGGGCACTCCCTTTTGATGTGACCTGGATCACCACAATGAAAGCATTCACGGTCAAGAGTAGGACTGCTAGTAGAAGTATAAGAAGCTCCTTGGCCTCTAGGAGCTGAAAACTGTTGACTGGCTCCCGGACGACCACCTGTAGAAACTGGCAGGGCTGACTGAATAGGACGAGCAGAATACACTTGCTGGTTGTGACCCCTGGAGTACGAACCGCTGAAATTACCATCATTTTGGGACTTCCTGGCTAGCACCTTAGCCTGCCCGACCTACCTAACCCCCTCCAGTTCCTTCACATAATCTGTCACTTCATTAAAACTTTTCCCTACTGAGGTCATATGCACAGACAACAACTGCAACTCAGTATTCAGGCTCATCACATATAGATGAATTCTCTCCTCCTCAGTACCCAGAAGCTGAGTAGCATAACGTGACAAGGTATGAAATTTGGCCTCATAAGCTAAAACTGACATGTTACCCTGCTCAAGATCCAAAAACTCATCCTTTTTATGACCCCTTAAGGTGCGAGGCACATACTTATCCAAGAACAGAGCATGGAACTGTGCCCAAGTCATTGAATACAAGGCTGATGGTCGACATTCTACATGAGGTCTCCACCACTATTTTGCATCACCCTAAAGCTGAAAAGTAACGAACTCTACCCCATGCTACTGTACAACGCCCAGCTTATGCAGCCTCTCATAATAGTCTAGGGTAAACTTGAAAGCATCTTCTTTCTCCTTACCCTAAAACATTGGAGGTTTCAATTTCAAAAACTTGGTCAGCATCTCATGTTCATTCCCAGTCATAATAGGACCTATCATCGGACGGAAGAAGTCATCAGTACCCAACACTGCATCCATCCTAGGAGCCACTGCAACTGTTAGCTAGGTTCTTAGAACCTGATCTGCATTACTCGTGGGGATGGCTCCTGCACTTACCAGCCCACTCAGAAAGGCCCACACTTGCTAAAATGCCTCGGGCATTATAGGGAGAAGGCCTACAACTCCAGCCAGTGTCGCCTCCTCCTGTTACGCACCTTCCTCAAGAGCAGCCTCAACTTCCTCCTCGACATGATCCTGGGGTGGGGGAAGGGTCGCCTCTCTTGTTTCAGAAGCTTTCTGAGCTTCACCCCCGGTGGGTGCTGCTCTTCCTCTGCCTCTACCTCTTCCCCTGCCCCTTCCTCGACCCTGGCTGCTAGTTTCACCATCAGAACAACCGCTCTCACTCTGTTGCATCTCGTGTTAACCATCTATGGACAAAAAAGTGAAAGATGTTAGATACCAATTTGTATCACCAGATACCAATTGGAATCAAGTTATAGAACGAAGGAATAAATAAGAGATAGTTTCCTAAAGTCATATAGCCTCTCAAAGAAAAGTACAGACGTCTTCGTATCATTCTGCAAGACTCTACTAGACCTGTTTTCATATGACGAGATCAACGAACCTAGGGCTCTGATACCATTTTTGTCACGATTAAACCCGCCGCGAGTGGCACCCACCCAAAACCCTCGGATGAGTGAACCAATTACCAACCCAACACTTAGTAAGTCTAACATCTCAAAACCAGTATTGCATTAAAATAAACTATCATTCATATCTAAACCAGAAAAGCTAATAATATCCTACGAAAATACCCCTAGAACTGAAAGTCATCGTATCAAAATATCTACCAAATGTCTAAAAACGGGGATGTAACCCCAAAAATAGGGAATTAAGTCCAAAACAAGTGGACTAAATGCTAAACTGGAAGAAACCATGATAGCCCAAAGGAAGCAGCTCACCCTTGAAATCTGGAATTGCTGAGACTAAATCTGAGGTGGTGTCGGAGCCGCTGGAATATGTTCTGTACTCACAAAAGAAAAGCAAATGCAGAATCAATACACAACCACAATGTACTAAAAGGATCATCGGCCAGCTCCAACAAACAATATATGAACAATAAACTATAACCGAGTAAAGAAGTACAAACATGTAACAACAACCAGTAATATATCTACAGACTCTCAGTCTACCTTCTAACTTATCAATCACATAAAACAGGTTCAACAACCATTTGAACAATAAACAACAACAATAACACTTACCCCTTTTTACATCACCCGCACAAACTAAGGATCCCTAGACCAACACTTAAGTGTCAACATGCAATGCTCGATCGACCCCAGGACCAACCCCACATTAAAGTGTAACATTTCGGTCCCTCAAGGACCAATATGCACAATCACAATTTCAAAAATCAACCCAGTCCACTCATGGAACTATCAATAAAATACAATCAATAATGTATAATTTAATCCCTACCAGGCGTGGTACCCGAGCCAATCGACATAGAATCTGTACCAAGCATGGTACCCAAGACAATCATTAGTATCTCGTATCAGGCGTGGTACCCGAGCCAATTGATAGATATTCCATACCAGGCATGGTACCCGAGCCAATCGAATATCATAGAAAACCAACAATAAACAACTAAGTGAATAGAAACACACTTGTAAAATCAACAAGCAATAACCAAGTTCATTTTACATAACTGACACTCAAATATTTGGACATTAATAACTTCATTTCCTAAGCATGCAAACACATACGTCACTAAACTAAAATTACATGAACATACATTGCATTTGGTAAAACAATAACCATCACCTACCTCGAATATCTTGGAAACTTTACTGGACCGGAGCCTTTCTATTTTTTGAAGCTTTCGCTTGTTCTTGTTCTAAAAATAATTACAAATAACTACAATCAATCCAAATGGCCTACTAATACCCGAATACTCAAATTCTAATCCCCAGGCCAACCCATGATCATTCCACCCATTCCAAGACTTTACCATAATCAATTCACCTAAAAACTATCATTTAACGGTTATATTAAGCAAATAATGGTGATTTAATCATGAATAAGCGATAGAAATCATAACCCAAGAATTACACAACCTAGAATCTTCTTTTTCTCCAAATTCTACATTCTTAGGTTAACCCAAACCTTCCCCCAAGCCCGTAGTTAATGATTCTACTACGTAGAAAATATTGTACTAAGTTAGGGGAGAGAAATCCTTATCTTTAGGATGAAATTTGGTGGAAAACTGCCTTAAAATTGTCAAAATTGCCTTAGACCTTCCCTAAAACATTCTTCACAAATTTTAAACATTTTTGGGAAAGTTTCTACATTAATCTCGACTTATTCTGCTATAGCAGTGCGTACACTGCTATAGTGGCTTCGCCGTAGTGGAACAAATCGTTATGGCAGTGTTGATCGGCGTTGACTTTTGCTATAGCAGAAATTTTCTTCGTTATAGAGAAAGCCGCTATAGCGTAGTGTCAACCACTATACCGCTATAGCGGTTGACACAGAACAGAATCTCAGAAAATCTCCCAAAAGTGCCCATTTTACAACACACTTTAAAAACCTAATATTTCGAATCAACCCTTTCACGTCAATCTTGATATCAGAAGTTTTACTAGCCTGAATTCACTTCTAAAAAGTTTTTCAGACTCCTTATAGTCTTAGATAACGGAAAAACTAGCTCTATCTAGGATATATTACCCAATCCTCACAAGGATTTTTCTAGACCATACCTCACTCAAAATCTAGTCGAGACTAGCCTTGTCCAAAATTTCTAACTCTCAAACCCGAAAGTATTTTAACTCAAAACTTCACACGTATGATTTATCCATAACGACGGACCCCATCGTTACAACAACAACTAAAATATTTTTGATTGCAACTTTCTATGCCTCTCTGCTCCTCTTCTGTCCCTCTTCTTTATTTTTTTTAAATATATAGAGACTAGTTTAAAACAAGGGTAAAGTTACCATTTAATTTCTCATCTCACCTATTATCCCCCCCTCCCCACATATGTAATATGGTTCATTATTCAAACTTATTTTATAATCAATTTTTTAAATTTCATATTACATTTCTTTTTAACTTTAAGATTACTGATTATTTTTCTTGTTTATATTCTTTGTATTTTAGATTTATGAAAATTGGATCTAGTGAGTTTCAAAGTGGATGTAATGTGCCTGTAAAATTTGGGATGAAATTTAGTACAGATGAACATACATATGAATATTATAGTCTATACACTAGTGTAATTGATTTTAGCGTTAGGAAAGAATATGCTAATAAAAATAAAGTCCAAGGGTATGTGACTTCAAGAAAATTAACATGTTATAAAAAATGATATAGATATAAAGACAAACGAGATATACCGATTGAAAAATATAGAAATAAAATTAAGACGGGGTGCTTAACTCATATTATTGTTAGTCGTCAATCAAATAAAATATTTTGCATCACTTCGTTTGAAGAGAAACATAATCATCCTCTTGTTTCTTCTTCTTTGGCTCATATGTTACCCTCATAAAGAAAGATAAAAGTTGCTTAAGCATATGAAATTGACCTATTAGATGATTCAGGGATACGTCCTAAAGCTTTATTTGATTATGCTGCTCGTTAAGTTGGAGGACAATCTTTTCTAAGTTACACAAAGAGAGATCAGAAGAAGTATCTTCGAGATTAAAAAAGGATAGTTTGAAACATAGAGTGGCTCGTAGTTTGGTTGATTAGTTTGAGAAAAAGATACTAGAAGATTCTGCTTTTTGATATTCTTTACAATTAGGTGATGAAGGTTTGATAACTAATATATTCTGGGCCGATGCAAAGATGATAAGAGGTCTTAAGATTTACGAAGATATTGTGTCTTTTGATACGACATATAGAACTAATAAAGAGTATCGACCTTTGACATTATTTATTGATTTAAATAATCTTAAAAAAATGATTATATTTGGTGCAGCTCTTCTATATGAAGAATCAACTGAATCTTTTGAATGATTTTTTTAATGAATTCTTTAAAATTATGTCTGCAGATAAATTATAAATATTTTTTACTGATCAAGATTTTACGATAGCTGCTGTTATCTCATTAGTAATGTCAAAGACATATCATCGCCTCTGTGTATGTCACTTGGAAAAGAATGCATTCAAACATTTTAATTATATCTTTAGAGCTAATGAATTATTTTTGTGAGATTTTAACAAATTGCTTTACGATTATGAGTATGGAGAAGATATTTAAGTGCATAACAAAAAATACTTGAAAATATGACCTTGAGAATAATAGTTGGTTGAAAAATACGTTTGCTATAAGGAAAAAATAGTCCATGATATATGAAAGAAATATATTCTTAGCAGGTATGTGAAGTACACAATTAAGTGAGAACTATAATGGATCTTTAAGCGAATATTTAAAATCTCATTTGGATATCGTTCAATTTTTTAAGCATTTTCTAAAATTAGTTGATGATAAATGTGCTAATAAGAATAAGTCAAATTTTGACATGACTCAAAGAAAATTTATTTTAAAGGTTAAACTTGCTTTATTGATTCACGCTAGAGAAGTATTCATCCCAACTATATTTGACATGTTCCAAAATAATGAAAAAGGTCATTACTGATTTCAATATAGGATTGTTATGATGAAGGAGAATTATGTACCTATAATGTTAGCACTCTTGAAAGTGTTAGGAAGCATGTCGTAATTGTTAAGTGATCAGTAACTCAAATTTCTTGCAGCTGTAAATTATTTAAAATTTTGGGTATATTATATAGACATGCTTTGAAGATCCTGGATATACTGAATATCAATGATATGATTTTGATACATCACATATTAAAGAGGTGGACAAAAGATGTTACAAATATGAGCAAGATGGATATCAGTCTAGTAGAAAAAAACATTGATCCAAAAGTTAAAGTTACTGTAAGGTATAGACATTTGTGTCACATTTTTGTCCAAATTTCAAGTAAAGCTTCAAAATCCAAAGAAGGATATGAATTGACTGCAAAAGATGCGAATAAGATAACTGTCAAGTTAAAGGATATTAAGAAGAGAAATGAATCACTTAAAAAGTTAGCTTCAAGCAATAATATTCAAAATGAATCGAGTGAAATAATATTTATTGATAATACAAATGTCGCAAAGATGATCGGGCTAAAAAGAAAGGAACTAACTCATCGTTCTAATACTCCGCCAAAGAGTTTTACAAAAAGTCCAAGAAGAAAAGTAGGACTTCATTGTCAAAATCTATTCAATGTCAAATTAACGAGTAGTTAGATCACCTTCCATGTCTTCAAGTCTCGTGTCCATCTTTATCAGATACATTAAACGCCATGGTATCTCACAATATTTTATCTTTCTCTTATTTATTATTATAACATAAAAGATTCATATTATCTTTTCAATAATAGGGTGTGACAGAAGGAAGTTTTCCTCCATAGTACTCTTCACAATTATCTCAAAGATCATCCAATGAAAGTCTGACTCAAATCTTAAGAATTAGTGAACAAAACTTTTACTACGTTGCATATGTATATATTTTTCTAGTAAGTAATGTTATTTATCACAAGATATCTTTTTATATCAATTGCAGGATATTTCTTTTCCTGATTTAAATAACTATTGTGGCATATTCGTGAAAGGAGAGATTACATGGTGATCTTAGTTGTAGCTTGGTTCAGTTCGTAGGCTTTGTATCCGTGCGCAATTGACATTCGCTTCTATGAATTAAAACTTTTTTATTTTTTTGGTGTCAAGAGGCTGTAATCGACATGTGGATGTTGAAATTTGTTTGCCCAATATTTTTTATTTTTGCGATAATCTAATTTTAGTTATTATGAATTATGTTGACAATTTTTAATTTGGTTGAGGATTTGGCTATTGTTCCTTGAGGCAACAATGGAGAAAATACTTATTTCAACATAAAAATATATTTGACTTCCTTTTCTCCGTTCCCATTTCCTTTAACATTATATTGAAGATATGAACAATCTTCTACTTTGAAACTAGCTCTATTAAATAATATTTTGACGTTTATTTGATTGTCCAACTGCAGTTGTATCTCTCTCTCTCTCTCTCTCTCTATATATATATATATATATATATACTTTTAGACTTTAAAAATTGTTTGGAATAAGAGTAAATGTGCGAAGAATGTTTGGTAACATGTAGATTGAAAAATGGCTAAAATCAAATGATGATGCCCTATTGAATAATAGCACTATAAACATCGTGGATGACTACAAAATGTAGAATCTAGAGAACTAGATTTAGAATTAGAGGGGAAGCTATTTGTAGTTTGAGAGAGAAACAGTGGTGAAGAAAAAGGATTTCTCTTGTTGGTTTGCTAATATAGCGATCTCAGTACAAATCTCTTTCCCAGTATTATTCTAATATATTTTTGCCATTCTCTTACAGGAAAAAGATGGAGAGAAATGGTTTTCTACTCTGTTATAAAATTATTTTAGTTTTGTGTCTTTTTATCAGAGATCTTCATTTTTGCACATAAGAGGTCTGAAAAGACTATATTTTCTTCTATTCAAATTGTAAGAGGGCGAGAGAGCTTATTTTCTCGAAAGATTAGGAAATATTACTATTAACATAACAAAAGCCTATATGAAGTCGTATATAAAAATTATCAACATAATTCATGATAATATAAAGAGATCTCGAAAGAGTTATGAAAATAATCTATAAAAATAATGGAGTATTTAATTTGAAAGAAGTTGAAATATGAAAATTATTTTTGTTATGGATAAAGAAAAATCAAATGTTTTGAGCGAGATTCTCGCCAACAAAATGCTGCCTATAAGGAAACAATAAAATATAAAATTCATCTGTGATTTAACAATGGTTTAGAAGGTTGTTGGGTTAAATAATTATTAACCCTTAGATCTCTAAGTGGACAACTGTCAGCAGATTACTCCTCCACTGGACAAACTGGATAGTAGATGTACTGGAGGGGAGCTGCTCCCTGTGTCAAGGTCAGGTCTCGGGTTCGGGGTCAGAATCGGTCTCGAATTTCAAGTCAAGGTTCGATCTCAGGTTCTTACTCAGGGTCGGGTCGGGTCTCAGGTCTCAAGTCAAGTTTGGGTCTCGAGTCCCAGATCAAGGTCAGATCTCAGATCTTGAGTCAAGGTAAGGTCTCAATCTCAAGTTAGGGATAAGTCTCGGGTCGGGGACAAGTCTCGAGTCAAGGTTGGGTCCTTAGTCTCGAGAAAAAATCTTGGGTCAGTCTCGTGTCTTAGATTCCAAGTCAAGGTTAGGTCTCATGTTCGGGGTAGGGTCTCGAGTCCTGGTCAAGGTCGGGCTCGAGCTCCTGCTTAGGATTGGAGTTGAATCCGGGGTCAAGGTCAGATCTCGATTTAGGGTTGAGTCTCAGGTTGGGGGACAAGTCTCAGGTCCCGTATTGGAATCTTGGGTTAGTCTCGGGTTTTAGGTCCCGTGTTAAGGTCGGGTCTTGAGTCTTGGGTCAGGATTAGGTCTCAATTAGAGACGAGTCCCGAGTCTCGAGTTAGGGTCGGGTCTCGGATCCCAAGTTAGGGTCGGGTCCCAAGTATGGTTTCCTGAGTACCAGGCTCGAAGGTTCGGGCTCAAGTCAGGGTTGGGTTGGGGTCAAGTCATAGGTCGAGTCCTAGATTGTGGTCAGGTCTCGTGTTTGAGTTAGGCCGAGGCTGGATAGGGCGAGAGCCAGAGTTGGGGGTCAGAACCGAAGGCTCAAGCCTTGATGGATAGGGGAGGGGTGGGATGTGGGGGGGGGGGGAGGGAAGGTGGACTGTTCAAAAACTTTTGGGACAACTTGGTTTAAAATGAGTAATGTTAACCATTCCATTATTCACACAAAACCTTCGATGACTTATCGGCTGCCTTGCTTGAGGAATAGTTTCACAAAAATGGAGACGAACCGGGATAACGTCCGATCTTGTTTCTGGATTGAGTAGAAAAAGGATATATGAAGTTCGTTCTCTTCCTCTGTGCATCTCTATGATGGGTAAATCTCCATAAAAAAGGGACAACTTTCGTGTAGTCAGTAAATTGTGCAGAGTTGCTGAAACCTGAGAAATTAGCCTGTTCAAGGAGATATTACCACCATACCTTCTTTTCTTTCTCCTCTTCCATAGCTCCCAGACAACTACACAGGGCAATGCTTGATATAAGGGCTTCAGATATACATTTGCAGGGTGTTTCCACCACCTTTGAAATACCTGCTGTAAGCTAACACCATGTGTAAGACCTGCACCCAAGGAAAAGTACTGCCATACCTTATCAGCACATTGACTCTTCAGAAAAAGATACTACTATCAAAAAGCTCCTATGAAGATAAATATTTCACATGGAGGAGTGTGCATCTTTATGTTGGGTGTTCTTCTGTCGTGCGACCGATCTTGGTTGGCCTTTCACCCCTAGCCACAAGTCATCCCCGTATTTTGCCACATACGTGGGTTCGGTCCTCCAAGGCCTGTTAGAGCTCTCTTCAACCTGCTCATGGCTAGATCGATCGGTTTTAACCGATTTCAGTTTAATCCATTTCAATCCATGTAACTTTTGGGCTGATTTTAGCCTAATCATTTATTAATTTAGCCCATTAACTTGTCCAATTTCAATCTAATCAGCCCATTTGACACCCCTAAATCCAAGTAAGAACTTGAGAAATAGAGACAATGAGAATGAAGAGGAGCCGGATCCATCTTTTACAATATCCGTGCGTAAAACTTATACAATATTAATTCACAAACGGCAAAACAAGTTTCAAGAGCTAGTGGAGATTTATTAGTCACCTGCAAATGGACTTTAAATCCTTAGAGCTGCTTGCTAATATAGACATGAAATTACTCCAAAGGTGTAAAAGCAAACTTGTTCTTTTGCTCAGTTGGCCCCAGATTTTACTCGCTCTCATACTTTTGGAAAGCCGCCTATTTATTATGTTTCAACCAACAACGAAAACAAATCCAATACTCCTCCTGTATAAATAAATGCCTCATTACTTCATCATTTGTACTAAACATCTCACAAACAAGAAAGAGTTCCTCAAATTATAGTTTAATTTTTCCCAATGACTAATCCAGGTTTTGCTATCACCTTGACTATTTGCCTAGCCGTGGTCATTGCAACTTTTGTAACTTACTCTGAGGGTGCACCTCGTGCTTTTTTTGTGTTTGGAGACTCACTTGTTGACAATGGAAACAACAACTACTTGGCAACCACTGCCCGAGCTGATTCTCCACCTTATGGCATTGATTATCCAACTCACCAACCTACTGGCCGTTTCTCCAATGGCTTAAACATTCCTGATCTTATAAGTGAGTACTGTCCGACTTTTTCTTTAATATGTCTTTCACTGTGACATTGTTATCTTGTGAATCCATTCGATCGCAAAACGTCAAGCATCAAAGAAACTCGGCATGATAAATTCGAAGTTTATGGAATGTTTTTGAAGTTTATTCATTTATGGGTTGGGTCTGGTATTTACATGGATCAATAAATCAGTCTCACCTAATTAATTGAAGTCCCGCATGTTTCATCTCATAATTCTGTTAAAAAAAGGGGGGGCATTGTAACCCGAAAATTAAGTTGACAATTGAAATTCAATAGGTGGAAGGATGAAAAATTTAAATCATTTTCAATACATTAAAAATATTTTTGACCATTTTCTATTTATTTATTATGAAAATGTGCATGAACAGGCGAACAGCTTGGCGCTGAGCCAACATTGCCGTACTTGGACCCTGAGCTTACAGGAGATAAGTTGCTGGTGGGAGCAAATTTTGCTTCTGCTGGTATCGGAATCCTTAACGATACTGGGATGCAGTTTGTAAGTCAAAATATTCTGCATACTTTTTTTCAACTCCTTTTTTTTCAGGGAAACTTCTATGGAATAGCAAAAATGATCCTCTATCATAAGTCAAAGGGAGCCAGTAAATGGTGTGCACCGTTAAATTCTTTAATTAGTATGGTTGGCACACTTTTTATGAGGTTTAATCTTCCCAACCATTGAATTAACTACGAATTTTTAGTCGATGTTTCATGCAGCAGGCGACACTTTTTGTTAATTGACAGCCACAAGAAAAAAGATTGTCTACACTCTCACGTATGAAACAAAAGAAAACAAAATTAATTACTTCTTGTGTAGCTATTAGTGAAAAATACTACTCATTCCGTTTTAATTAATTTTGTCTTGCTTTTCATTTTAGTCTGTTTTAGAAAGAATGTTTCTTTCCCTTCTTGAAAACTCTTTAATTTTGACTTTTCAGATGACATGTTTAAGATTACAAGATTAAATGACATTTTAGTTTAAGATCATAAGATTCAAAAGTCTACTTTACTATCTTAAACTTGGTATCAAATCAAAATCAGACAAACTAATTGAAATGGAGGAAGTACATGTTTACTTTATATTTGCTGTTTGGTTAAAAGTAAAGTCTAATTCCGTTTTGGTAAACTTGCTTTGGCGGTGTATGCAGATGAATATAATAACAATCCAGAGTCAACTAGATTACTTCCAACAATATCAGCAGCGGGTGAGTGCTCTTATAGGAGCCGAACAAACTGAGCGGCTAGTGAATGATGCGCTTGTCCTCATTACTCTGGGTGGCAATGACTATGTTAATAACTACTTCCTGACACCAGTTTCCGCCAGACAAATGCAGTACAACCTCGAGGATTACTCTCGGCTCGTTATTACCGAGTACCGCAAGATTTTGATGGTAATGAATTTATTACTCCATCCATCCATTTTTACTATATTCAGTATTGATTTTTAATTTTTTAATTAGAGTTCTATTTTACTAAACTAATTTTATTAATGATACTTTGAAACTCTAAATTTGATTACTACTACTATTTTATATACGTAATTATTCAACATTAAGGGTAGTATGAAAAAAAAGAAGAAGTAATAAAACACTCTTGATTTGCTAAAATGAACAACTAAAATGAAACATCTATTTTGGGTAGGGGTCAAGTAAAATGAAATGGATGGAGTATATCACCATTTGAATATAAATTCAATGATTTTGGGAAACCTATTTAGAAATGGTCACTGTAGTTAATAATGAAGGTAAAATATGAACTAAGTGATAAATTATCTTTTGGTTTTTTAAATTGAAGAAGTAAAAATGGACTTCTATTTTTTCCATAATGAACAAGTAAAAATGGATGAAAAAAATTATACGCTGAATTTAAATTCTAAAATCGATATATTTATATAATTAGATGGACATTTAAAAGGTAGTTATCAAATGACAGTATCTAATAAAATTGATTGATAACCTAAAATAAATAGTAAGTCACTTGTTATAATAGTTACTTACCTTGATTGGTGTAAAAATAATAGTTACATTTTTCAACGTATATAACTTATATCCTGCTTGACCAAACTTTTAAATTCTGCTTATCTTGAAAAGTATTTTTTTTTTGTTAGAAGTTCTTCTAAGAAAATAATTTTTTCTAGAGAGTAGCAATTTGTGTTTGACTAATGAATATAAAAAAACATATTTACTAATATTAGAGCAACCATTTGTGTTTGACCAAGATTCTATAAGAGTTTTAGGAAAAAAACAACTTTCTTAACTTTTAGAAAATAATTTCTGCTTCTGCTCAAAATCACTAACACGCCAACCGTCTAAAATACGCACTTCTTCAACAAAATAAACACTTTTTACTTTCTAAAAAACTTAGAACAAACAAACTATTAAATATATGTCCATACATTTTAACATGTAATATAGGTTAGTTATCCTGATCATTTTAATTGGGTTATCAATTAAGTACTTAAATATATAGGCCCATTGTTAAGAAGAGTATAGAAGTAGCTAGCTAGTGTCCAAATGCCAATTAGTTTTGTGAAGAAACGGGCATTTGATTATTTTCCATAAGTTCAATGTCAATATTGGCCTTCTATCTCAGCGTTTTACCAAGATTCTGTCTTTGACTCTTTGAAAATTAAAAGATTAGTAATGAACAAGAGTTCCACCATAAGATGCTAAGTATATAAAACAATATTTGATTTGGCACACCCCTTATGGTAAATTAGGATAAATTATCTCTTACTAAATTAGACAAGTAAAAATGGATTGAAGGAATAATATCATTTTGTTTTGTTGATAATGAAGTAGAGATTAAGTTTTGAGTAACTAGAAGAGTGGAATATTTTATGTACGTACAGAGACTACATGATCTGGGAGGTAGAAGAGTGCTAGTGACAGGAACTGGACCACTGGGTTGTGTCCCAGCAGAGCTTGCGTTGTGGAGCTCAGATGGAGAATGCGCCAAGGAACTTCAACAAGCTGCAACAATTTTCAACCCACTCCTTATCCAAATGACTACACGTCTCAATCAAGAACTTGGCTCTGATATCTTTGTTGCCGTCAATGCCATGGAAATGCAAAACGACTTCTTTGCCAATCCCAAAGACTACGGTACGTACGCTATGCGTTTATTTTTCTAACGATTTATTTACTCTCTCCCCTCCCCTCCACTAATAAGTGATTTTCTTTATTTGATCCCAAATGAATACATCACTTTCATTGTGTTCTTACTCCCTCCGTCCACTATTGACTTGACACATATGTTAAAAAATAATAAATAATAGAAATAATTTTACTATATCACCCTTTAAATATAATTAATTCAGTGCTTTGAAAAATATATTGGATAATAACTATAATTAATAACTAAGGATAAAATAGGTAGAAATGAGTAAATTACCCATTGATTTTTCAAACTGGATACCTATTTTTAGTAACATGAACAAGTATTATCCTTCATGTGAAATCAAAATGAATGAGATATGATAATCTTAATAAGTAAATTGACTAATCAACAAATTTTATATGGAGTAATTATTGAACAGGGTTTGTTACATCAAAAATAGCATGTTGTGGACAAGGACCTTACAATGGAATTGGACTATGCACAAGTCTATCAAATCTATGCCCCAACAGAGACGAATATGCATTTTGGGATCCTTTCCATCCATCAGAAAAGGCGAACAAGATCATTGTTAAAACAATTTTTACTGGTTCTGACAAGTACATGGCACCTATGAATTTAAGCACCATTATGGCCATCGATTCTGTGTAAAACTACTTCAAGAATTTGATATCAATAAAACATGTACTTTTAGGGCCACAAAATCTTATTTGATATCAATCAAATATGTGCCATGTTCTTTCGGGTTGTCTTGTTTCACCGTTCATGTGTTTTCTATATCAGAACGCGGTAGTACTCTTCAAGGTTCAAAATTCTAGTTCAACACCCACTTTCATCTTTAATTCTGTAATTTTGTTAATAGTCCCTCAGTTCATTTTTATTACTTTCTTGTTTTTCATTTTAATTGTTGCTTTAGTTTTGTCACGCCCATTAAGAAAAATAAAAATATAAAGTAATTTTACTAAGTTATCCTTATTTACTAGATGTTTTTTTTACACAAAATTGAACAGTATTAAAAAAGAACTACTTCTTTATATTAACGGGTAGTATGGGAAATAATTATTAAGTTTACTCTTGAATTTTTAAAGTGACAATTATTTGTTGGAATTTTTTGTTTAAGCTAAAGTGATAATTAAAATGGGACGGGGCGAGTAGTTCAATATTGACTTTGCACTCTCCATAAAAAATATTTATTAAATATTTATTTTAGTATTGGATATTTCAAAATACTTATTGGATAAAAGAGAGGCTTCTTACGCTTGTCAAAATTCTTGACAAATGTCTAAAAAGGTTATCAACAATGTGACACGTGTCAAATATCCGGACTTGTAGCAAGACTACTTTTGAGTGTCTAAAAAGGTTATCAACAATACGTGTCACGTCCTCATTGAGTGATTACTTTTTTGTACGCATATAAATACCTCATTATGACTTCTTCATTTCAACCAATTCAGAAGAGTTAGCCTAAACATCAGTCCAATCGCATAAAGCCTTTTTGAACAAGTAAACACCAATAGTGAAAGGAATGGTAAAAGCACCCGGATCTTCTCTTTTGGAGGACATATTACTTGTCATAACTGCGCTACAATTATGGGACACTTTCACCATTCCCACATCAATCACTCTTTTTTTTTTTCAAAAGTTCCTTCATGAATTTGGCATAGCCCGGCATTTGCATTAGAGCATCAACCAAGGAAATGTTTATAGACAATTTGCTTAACATATCCACAAAATTTTTGAATTGTTTGTCCTCTTTTTTCTTGATCAACCTTTTGAGGATACGGAGGAGGACATATAGGCAGTGACCTTGGCTCACTCGGGGTTTGCTCCTCCTTCCCCTCTTCCATATCAATCACAACTTGAGGAGGTAATTCAATCTCTTCCTTCTCCTTATATGGGCTTATCATCAACTTCCATAATCTTGTCATCAACATTTGTGTTGGGTTCACTAAGCTTCACCCTAACCTTTGGATTTCCATCACTTCTCTTTTTAATCTCAAACTTCTTTGCCACATTCTCATTCTTCTCAAACACAACTCCTTTGGATGGTTTGCTTACACTATCAAGCATCTTTCTATTTCGCGTGACAATTGCCATCACATGACTATCATTCTTTTGGGTTCAGAAGAGTGTCACTTGAAAGTGTGCCCTTCATCCTTGGGTTCATTTGAGATGATAAATTATTCATTTGGGCCTCAAGGTGCTTGATCGAGGCTGAATGAGAGCTCACGATTTGGGTAAGATTGAAAATATCTCTCTTCAAATCTCTAACCCCATCATTCGTGGACTCTACCCTTTTCAACACACGTGACAACATTTCTTCAATTTTCAAACTAGAGGGATCACTAACACTTGGTTGGAAGGTGAAACTATTTACCTTAGGTAGAGGTACACATGGTTAGCTCTTTGGTGATTGTAGTGATCACCATCTCTTTCACGATTTATCCATGGACTATCATGGTCTCTTTCTTGCTCATAATCTCTCCATTGATTACCTCTCTTCCTGTTCCAATCTTGATTCTCATCCCGAAGTCACCAAGGGACTTGATTTTCACCTTGGTATCCCGGGAGAGAACCCGCCAATAAATAACAAGCTTCCTCATCCACCAATGTGTAAGCAACACCCTCATCATGGATTTTGACCCCATAAGCTCCAATGGTGTTCACACTTTTAGTTACGACACCCGTTATGTGTTTGTCTAACAATTCGATTTGAGTCATTATCTTAGCCATAGCTTCATCCCATTCTTCTTTTTTTCTTCTTATTTCGTTGGTCATGAAGGAGAAGGTGACACCCGATGTCACCTCAGTCTCTCTCGTGTGCCAAACTCTATTTGTCTTGGTCATTTTATCCAAAATAGCCTTTGCAAGTTCAAATGTTTGGTCCATAATTGAACCACCCGCAATGTTGTTCACTACTCATTTGTTCATTGAGTCAAGTGATCGAAAAAAGATTTATAGTAGAACCCCATCCGATAGCTCATGGTTTGGACACAATAATAACTTTTTCTTGAATCTCAACCAGACTTCGTGCAAAGGTTTATCCAGCAATTGATGGAAGTTTGTGATTTTATCATGCAATTGCAACATCCTTGAAGGTGGGAAGAACTGGTCCAAAAAAGACTCGATTAATCCATTCTATGATGTGGTAGATCCCTCGGGGAGCTCTTCTAACCAAGTTGTCGCCTCTCCCGTGAGAGAGAATGGAAATATCCATAGTCAGATTGACTCTTGACTTATATTTTGGATGTTGAAGGGCTGAAAAATCTCAACAAAGTTTTAAATATGCTGATTTGCATCCTCATTGGCTAGACCGTCAAACTATCCCTTCATTTATATTAAATGCAGCATCATGCTTGACACGTGGAAGACTAAATTTCCAACGGTGGGAGGTAGCTCAATGGCACCCGCTGCACCATGAGCTACTGGCTCATCCTCCATATCCATAAATCCATCCACGTTGCCTTGTTCCCTAGCGTGGCTCATGAGTAACATGTTCACCATACCAAAAACAACAAAAACATAAAAGGAAATAAGACGCTAAGTTAAAGTGAATCAATAGATAATAAATGGCAATCAAAATTCAATCCCCAAAAATGATGCCATTTTTGAAGATGTTCAAAACAATTCTCCTAAAAGGAGGTGGCTACAATCATCGCAAAATAATAACCCAATGCGAGTTGAGGTCGAATTCACAAGGATTAGTACGAAGATTAACCACAATTTATAATTTGATTCATAGGAGCAAGTGCAATGTTCAATCAAGTAAAGTAAATGTGTGAATTGGTCTTGGGAACGTGAATTCAAATTGTAATAAAGCAATGGTGTAAACACGTGTATTTATATCAAGATTGAAAAGACTAGGGGTGTGCTTCCAATGGAGTCATGCATTGGGATTGGAGTTGATTATTCAAGCTATTTTCAATCAAAATATGGGTAGCCTTGGTTCAAGTCATGTTTAGTTATTTCTCAACCTACCAAACATGTATACACTATGGTTTCTCTCGAACCCCATAGTTTAGAACCAAAATAACCAATTGGCTTAGGTGAGCCAAGTTATTTCTAGCCTTAACTCTTAGGTGGGAATTTCTTAAATTAAGTTATTTCTAGTCTCAATTTATGGTGAAAATCACAAATCCCTACTATTGAATCCTTACCCAATTATTGAAGCTCTTTCTCAAGAAAGAACATAATTAGCAAGCTAAATTAATGTTTGCAACCATCAATTTTATAATTATAACATGAAGGATTCAATAGACTCACACATAATAATCAATTATAAATCCAAACAATCAATACCCTGTCATGACCCAACTACTGGGTCATGCGGGTACCTACTCTAAATCGCCTAAATAGGAGAACCCTTACCACCCAATGTAAAACAGGTAATGCGGAAGTAAATCAGAAACATGAAATATCATCTTAATAAAATAAAAATCAATCTCAATCTTTGATTACAATGAAATCTTTTCGAATACAACTAAACCCCTCCCTAGGAACTAGTCTAAACAGGTACAAGAGCTACTATGAGAAGTAAAACCAAAATGAAAATACAGCTCCTACCATGGGAAGATATAAGCAGAAGCTGCTGGAGATTACTATCCGAGTCACTGGGGAAACTTCAACTGATCCTGCAAGCAGACTATATCAAAAAGGCATAGCAAGAGTAGTATCAGTACAAATAATACATACTGGTAGGCATCATCAATCTACCTGAATCTACCACATATATCATATAAAAATCCAAAAGAAAGCATGCAACATGAAAGTTATACAGTCAAAATCCTTTATCAACCACTCTTACTACCCAGGTAAATTACCCATGGACTTTATACATTCTTTCCCAAGCCTCCCTACCTCATTCTGCTGCCAACTCCACCATTAGAGGCATTCCACCCCCTATCCCAGTCATAACTTGAACCCTTATAACACTAAGACTCTCCAAACCCACCGATCTTGCGAAACACTAAAAAGACCTTACTAGTTTCAACCCTATAATCCAATTGCTAACTATCCCTGTTAGCAGGTCCGTTACTCTCGCTTAAGACCTTAAGTCAAACAAATTGACCCATACCCCTTAGCCAAACTAATGGACAACCTACAAAATCTCAGTTACCAACTTGACTCAACCACCATATAAGCCATGTCCAAAGAAAACCAATACATAATAGCAACCCAGACCATCTAAGGATCCCTAAGACATCATCTATGGTGCTCAATATGTAACCCAGTTAACTCAAGGAACCACCTGAACACTTAAACATACTAGCTCGACCACTCATGGACCAACATGTAATGATACATCACAACAAATAAGCCCGATTCACTCATGAACCAATATGTAATAATACATCACAACAAATAAGCCTGGTTCACTCATAGAACCAACACATATATAAAAATCAAACTCGTACCAGGCGTGGTACCCAAACTAACCATAATAAATCTGTATCAGGCATGATACCCGAGCCAACTAATGAATACCTATACCAGACGTGATACCCGAGTGAATCAATAATCTGTACCAGGCGTGGTACCCGAGTCAACCAAATAATCACAAACATCACAACAATCACAACCACAATGAATACATGCCACACTTGTAACAACCAACACGAATTTAAATAGTTCATTGCATGCAATTGACACTTAAGACATCTCTAACACTTGTTCCTTTTTCCCGAAACACACATGGTGCAAGTAATACTAAAAAATAGTTATAATACACACATTCACGAATTTGGATTCAACAACCATCACCTACTATAAACAGACATGGTTCATTATTCTGTCATTGATGACCGATCCAAGGACTAACCCCCGGCCTATCCAAATAATCATACTAATTCATCTACCTTGAATCCTAGACTCGTTTAGAAATACACAAGCATCCATCAAAAACTCATTCCCTAATACCAAGAACTCAGGACCTTTCATGTTCATCCCATTCCCTTCATTTATACTAATCCCAGGAATTCGCTATGACCTAGCAACCCTTTCAATTTCCAACACTAGTTTCGTGAATACACCCAAAATCCATTTATCCCAGGATTAACAATCATACTTTAATCAATAAATCAAATACACGGTAATATTACTCATGACAGTAAATTTTCACCCTAACCTACAAGATTAAATATGTCTATCCATCCAGACTCCATGCACAAAGGCCTAAGCATGAAATCTCCCATTAATCTACAATATATTATGCATTTAAAAATAGTTCTAAACTACTCAGTTAAGCTTATCCTACATGGACGCTAAGCTGCTGCTTCAGAAGTCCAATCACAAACTTTGGCTACATGGGGGCGAATCTTGATAGAAAGTAGCCATGGAATCCATAGATTTTACCCCATTATAGAGAAAGTTCCTCCTCTCCAGTGCTTCCAAGCTATAGGGCAGCCTAGGAGAGGTTTTGGAGCAATCCTTGTCTTATTGAAACTAAAGAGGAGAAGTCCAAATATAAAATCTGTGTTTCTGAGTACTTTTTTTGTTAGCCCTCTAGAGCCGCCTGCCGGTCGCTACCGCAGTCGTGCTATAGCAGAGAAATTGTCGCTATAGCGGGATGATGCCAGCCCAAGCAAAACTTCAAATTCTCAAATTTTATCGTGTCACCCCAATTTAAATCAAGAACGTATTTCAATAGTTCCCACAACTCGAAATGAGGTGCCCTATTAATAATGACTGAATAGGTCATTACACACCCATTTTCAAATTCAAACGCTCATCATACACACACCCCTAGAACTAAATCTAGCTAATCATAATGAAGGAAAAAAAAGAATATACCAAGTGGGTAACCTTTAATTCCATTCATCTTCAATAACTATCTTTAATTCCAAGCTTAAATATTCAACAATGGTGTTTTTCTCAATTCAAGGAAGAAAACAGCTAAGAAAACTTGTACTCAACAGTGTACTCTAACAATAGCATCCTAATTGGTGAAAAAGTTGGTATATAATCCTTGCACAAATCCCAAAAAGGATCTTAGAAGCTTCTCAATTACACAATGACTTTTTAGACCATTTTACCCTTCGAGGAACTTGCGACTGGACCTTCGATGGCATTTGCGACTGCCCTTGATGACTTGCAACACGCAAGTGCCAAGTCTCTTAGGCAGTGTTAAATCTTCACCTGCGATACCATCTATGTGGGTACCTGCGGCCACCCTTGACAACTTGCGACATGGATGTGCCTATATTGCAAGGCAGTGATTCAGCTCTTCACTTGAGCTGGCATCTGCGAAATGTAGGTGCCATCTTATGGCTCATAGGTCTCTAACACACATTCATGAGCAGATCTTTTCTCTTCCGGTCATCTCTTGATTTAGCCTCCATTTAGGGCTCATTTAGGTTCAAATCCTCTTCTATCTTCATTCATCAAGAGTGCCTGCATTTAAGACAAATAAGGCCTAAAATCCTCCTAAATCACATCAAATCAAGACAATAACTCATTAATAAGAGCTAAATAAGTTGGTAGATTACCAACTTATCATAAGCCTATTAGCAATTCTACTTTTTCTATAGATTAAAACTTGTTCCAATCAAAGTGTAGAGAGTTTATCTCCCTTGATTTTGTAAATATTTTAGTTATTTATGAAAAATCATTCACTCATGGGAGTATTTGATACTCAATTTTTTCTCTCCACTATCAAATTAATTATTGAGCTTTTAAATTTTTAAAATAATTTTCAATAATTAATTTTACAATTAAAAGGATTTTTAAAAAATTAATCACAGAATATTCTATAATCTTCATGAATAATTATACGTCTACGTATATTCATAATATATCGATGTATATTATTTTGTGAATTTTTTAATAGATATTCAAAAAAAATTCCCCAAAATTGTTTCAAAATAATCAAAATTGTCAGTTTTTGTCAAAAAAAATTAAACCGAGAAAATAAATTATGAAATCAGTCTTTAAAATGCATAATTGAATATAATGGCAATGTAATTATTTTTACTTGTTTAAATAATAAACGCTCAATTAATTAGTTCATATTTAGTTAATCTTTATTCTAATTACGACCTATTTTCTTAATCGATTCAATTTGGTAACCTTTTAAATTGAATTTGGCCACAATCAAAATAAAAGTGGCCAGTTCTTAAATAGCCACATTTATAAAATTGGCCAAATTAAATACTTATTCTTAAAATCCATTCCTGACCATTTTTTCTTAGCCCAAAATAAATAATTTCTAGCCCAATTTACCCGCATGACCCGGCTCAATTCTCTCATCAGCCCTCAATATACACACCCATACATAAAAACTCACATATTATTCCCCCAAACACTCTTATGCACCTCACACGTGCCTAAAGGACGCAATGTCCTTTTTGTACGCTCCCCCCCACCCCTCACCTTCTTCTTCTTTGTTCACCTCAGAAACATCAAACCCAAAAGCTTCACTCCGTCCAAACTCCTCCAAAAGATAGTAAAATCAGGTCCAAACGACGCCCAAATCTCCCTCAAATCCATTCAAATTATCTAACCTTTATTAATTTCCCTTTGTCCCTATTTATCAGTACGAATTGATGAGCTATTCATGTTCTAGAAACCTGTAGAGATCTCAGGTGGAGATTACAACATTCATGCCACTTGAAATCTGGCGGAAACCTCTACAAATCATTGGAAAATGATCAACTCGTATTGGACGAGTACATACATGTATACATCATAAAGGGTTGGGACTGGAATTCAAAATTTTCCAATCATTATCCAAAAATCCTCAAATGCTCCCCCCCAAATTCAATCCCTTAACTCTTCTATATAAACCCCTCACGTTTCACTGTGGAAGGTAGAGGAAATATTAGGATTTTGAGTCAAATTCTTGGGGGTTAGAAATCAGAAGAATTAAGGTTTTGGGAAATTTTGCAAGTTTCCTTTTCTATGATCTCATAGTATCCTGGAGGGTCTTTTTCTCTTGCTGTAGAGATCAAAGAAGCCTTGAGTTCATCAGAAATTCAAAACAGATCTCAATCTCAACTCGTTTGCCCTCAGTCTCGCTACCTAGAAAAAGGTAAAAATCACTCCTCTACTCTATTATTTTCTCGTTCTCGTTCATATATTGATTTTTCATGGTTAATTTGTTTATGTTAAATTTCATTTTTCTTGTTAGTTCAACATTGGTTTAGGGTTGTTTGATTAAGAAGAAGGATGGGTTGAGCCTTCGGGGAATAGTTGAGCTGGAGAGAAGCTTTGAACCCACTGGTTTGTCTTCTCCCAAATGCTCATAAGACCTGAAAAGTTCCCATTCATTCCTTTTCATTGCTGAGAATTTAGAGAGTGTATGGCTTAAGTCGTGCTTTGTATGTTTGATTCTGCATATTATTGTGAAAACCTGATTAGTATTTGGTTCGTTGGTGTATTGACTTTCTTGATTTTAATTATTGTGGATTCTCTAAAGGTTTAAAGGCTGGAATTTTATTTTAAAATTGGTCAATTCATTATTCAAATTCTTATAGTAAAAAAATTGGCTTTATGTTGTCCCATTATGAAGTTGTAATTGTATTAAATCCTTTATGGTAAGTTTTTTTAAAAATGCCAATGATAGGACTGTCCTTTTAAGTAGTTCCAAGGACCCAGGGAGATTTAATTTAGCCGAGAAGAGTAGTGGTTAAATCCAATCAGTGAATATATTCCTAGGATTGTATGGGAAGATTTAAGACCATTCTTTTGGTCTAAAAATCAACCTACAGTTAGGAGGCTCTTAATGGTGAAGGTATTGCATATACTTAGGAATCATTTGGTTGGGAACAAGTTATCATTGGATAATTAATCTCAGGATTAGCTATCCCGAGATTAGTTATCCCACCATATATATAGGATAACTTGTCCCATCACTATGGTATAAATGGTGGAATTAATAATCTTGGAACTAGCTAATACTTCCAACCAAACGCAGGATAAAATAATCCTGCATTTTATCCTAGGTCTATTATACCTTATACCTCACACCAAATAAACCCTTAAGAATGAACCTTTTGAAAATGTTCTCTGCTTGATTCCCTTAAAGATGTGGCTTTTTCTTAACCTCCTTCATCTTTGGTATTTCTATAACGACCGGATCCGTCGTTATTGTAGAAATCACAATGTCACAAATTTTAGGAATGATTAGAGTATGTTTTGATTTAAAATAGGGTTACGTAGCAGAAAATTTCAGATTTTTGATTGAAATTGATCCGGGCTGACATCACTCTGATATAGCACTGCCGTCGTAGCGGGTAGCCGTCCACTATAACAAAATGATGGGAGGTAGTAGCTCAGCTACGCGAATTTAATAAGAGACTTCTCCTCCTCAGTTAGAAACCATATGAGAGTTTCTCCAAAAATCCTTCTAGGCTGCTTCAAGGCTTGGGAGCCATGGGCAGGAGAGATTTTTGCTAAAACGACGCAAACCCATGGATTCTGGGATTGTCATCCGTCAGGGAACTACTTCACGGAGCCAGGAAATGCTTTGTGCAGCTGCTTGGCATCCAGGTAGGATAGGTTCTTCACCTTGAGTAGATATTAACCTATTTTCAATTTGTATTATTGTATAGATAGAAAGGAGAAATCATGCTTAGGACTTCAGGCACAGAATCTGGAGGATTGTTGTGTTTGGATTGGTTGGGATTAAAAAATGATAAGGTTGGGATGATGTGTTGCCATAACTCGGGTTGATCATAATTGTTATGTGATGAGTGATGCTAGAATCCAGGGACTAGACTATTGGGGAAGGTTCGAGGAATCAGGAATGCCTTGGGTAATGAGATGTCTAGTTAGAGGGAGTTTCGGAAATGAATTTCTATAAAAGGGTAGAGCACAATGATGGTTGAAGTACCAATGTTAGGGGTTGTCTTCCTTGTATTGTGTTGTCTAAAAAGGGGGATGTCGGACGTGATGTAATTGATAGTATGTTTTTAAGGGGTGAAATGGGAATTTAGTCTTCGGACAAGATATTCAAAGTTGAGCCTACGTACCCGGGGTTGGGGTAGGTGATGGTTATTGTTTTCCCAATGTATAATATGTGTTCATGTACTATCGCTTAGTATTGTATTAGTTTGCATGCTTAGGGAAGAAGATTATGAATGTCTATTTATCCGGTTATAAGACTTGTGAAATAAACTTGTTTTATTGCTTGTTGGTTTAAAAGTATGCTTTTGTTCATTGTTTATTGATTGATTGGATTTTGGATGACATTCAATTGGCTCGGGTACCATGCCTGGTACAAGATACTTATTGGTTGGCTCGGGTACCATGCTTGGTATAAGATACTTATTGATTAGCTCGGGTACCACATCTGCTACCCGATTTATAATGGTTGGCTTGGGTACTACTCATGGTATGAGTTTGATTTACTTACATTGATTTTATTCCTTCAATGGTTCCATGAGTGGACCAGGTTTTATTCTTGAATTGTGATTATTGCATATGGTTCATGAGAGGTCAAGTGATTATATTTAAATATAGGGTTGGTCTTTGTGTAGACCGAGATTGTATGTTGAACACATAAGTGGTGTCGTAGGGATCCGTGGTTGGTCTGGGAAATATGGAAGGGCATAAGTGTCATAATTATCATTTATTATTAACTGACGGTTGAACATGTCCCATATTATTGATAAGTTAGGAGGAAGACTGAGAGTTCGGAGTGGTATTAATGGTTATTGTTATCATGTTGGGAGATTGCCCTAGGGACCCTTGAGAGGTCCGGACACTTATAAGTAGCACCGTAAATGTAGTTGGCCTGGTTGGGAAGTTAGTTGGTTTATTTCTGGGTATTTAGTCATAAGGGTTGACTTGAGTCATGGAGGGGTAGTAAGGGTCTGGACTTAAGGGTTGATCTAGTATTAAGGTGACTTGGGAAGTCTAAGGGTAAGGTGACTTGGGAAGTCTAAGGGTAAGGTGACTTGGGAAGTATACAGTTTAAGGTGACTTAGGAAGTCTAAGGGTAAGGTGACTTGGGAAGTCTATAGGTCAAGGTGACTTATGAAGTCTAGTGTGACTTGTGAAGTCGTAGGAGTCAGGGTGCAGAGTCTCATGGTGGTGGAGTTGGCAGTGGAAGGAGTAGACAGGTTTGGGTTGATGTTGGGTTTTGGTAAGGTGGATGTTGAAGGGTCGAGTATTATAATTAATTGTGCATTTCCATTTATTTCTTATATGATGGTATGAAATAGATTCGGGTCGACCAATGATGCCTATCAGTACGTGTGTTTGTACTGATTCTACTTTTGTAATACTTTTTGGGTATAGTCTGGTTGCAGGGTCGGTGATGTTTCGTAGGTACATAATGACGGTGATTCTTCAGCAGCTTCTACTCGTGCTTCCATGGTGGGAGCTGTGTCCTCTTACATTTCTGTTTCAGTTCCGTAATAGCTCTTGTACGCTTAGACTAGTTTCTAGGGAGGGTGTTTCTATTTTAAAAGAGGTTTTTTTTTCACATTAAATTGTAACATTTTTATGTATTAAAGTAGTTATTTATGATTTTACTTTATTTTCTGCATTACCTGTCGGATCGGGTGGTAAGGGTTCTCCTATCTAGGTGGATTAGAATAGGTGCCTGCACAGCCTGGTAGTTGGGTCGTGATAGATGGTATCAGAGCGTAGGTTATCGGTCTCCCAGTAAAAGAGCAAAATATCGAATAGAGTCCTGCAGATTAGTGTGTTGACGTCCACATCTAATCTTTGGAAATCTATGAAGCATTCTAGGAAACACCTCTTTTTTCTTCATTTTTTTTCGTGTGGTTCGTTTACTTACTTGTATAGGTTGAGTCCAATTGGTATCTCTCGATTCCAATTGGTATCTCTCAATTCTAATTGGTATCTCAATGAAGTAATGGATATCATTGTACTCCGGTTGCGATGAAACAAGCAAGAGAAGTTGGAACCGGGAAGGTTCCAATTGGTATCTGGCCTGAGAAGATGTAGTAAAACATGGGTGACCGACTGACAGTCACCCATGGGACGAATAAAGAGTAGTGTATATGACTTGATTCTGTAGTAGCCTGAAGCAAGAAATTTTGTGTGTTACAATGCTTGTATGACTGAAATTGTTAGTATGTGATTGATTTTCTTACTATGAATGTTGGGTCTGAAGGGAGTCGTAAGTTGATGTTGGTGTACTTTTGATTTGTGATAAGCTGCTATGTATCTTGATCTAAATATTTTGTATCACTTTTGAAAAGTGACTCAACATTGGTCAAGATGGTGAGGGGATAAGATTTATGACTGTAGGGAAGCTTAGGTTTTGAGACAGTCGAGGCTTGGTTGAGAACCATGGGAACAAGGGGTTATTCGTTCATGGTAGAAGGAATGTGTTGTTGTGAATAGTCTTCTCATGAAATTTGATTTTGTTTTGGTGATATTGGATGCTGAGTTTTGCTTTATGCATGGCCAAGAATTGTATTGGGGTGTTGTTTAAGACCATGACAAGACTTATGTTGTTATTAACGATAACCCAAAATGTGGATGAGTTGTTTCTACTAAAAATTTAAATGTTTATGGACTATTACTGTGGGGACTGCAATAGCAGAACTGTACCACTATAGCGATCCCTCTATAGCAGGAATTTTTACCGCTATGACGGTACTGCGATAGCAGAATGGCAACCGCTATAGCGGCGAGGCACGGGGCAGAATGCCTGCCTTGTGTTCCCCTGTTTTCCATTTCATTCTCGAGGCATTTAAGAGCGATAGTTAAGATATGAACTACTATGTAAAACAAGGAAATCATCTATAGAGCTAATATAGTATGCATAGAAGGGAAATTTTCTGAAAACTAGCATCCATGTGCTTAAAAACGAAGGGAAAAAGGGAAAGGAACATTGTCTAGTACGTGCCCCAAACGAAGGCAAAACCCAAAAACAAGTAAATAATCCTAATAAAGAGGGGAGAGGGAGTCCTCGGCCTCATCATCGCTTAAAAAGGGGAACTCCTGCCTGTCCTCGGGCTCAAGGGTGGGAAGCTCCTGACCAGGGTCGACGCAAGCAAACATGACCTTGATGGTCTTCCACATCCGGGCAAACATGTGGTCTCGGGAGTGCCTCTTCCTCTTCTCTTCCTCTAACTCCCTGCGGAGTGCTGCAAAATTCTGAGTGGAAGGGGGCTGGGCTCTACCTCCAGCAATAGTGTCCTCTATGAACCTTCGAACTATGTCCAAGGTATCCTAAAGCTGCCTGCTAGTAATCAGAGGCTGAGGCTGGGAAGGGGCGGGACTGTCATCATCATCATCATCTACATCCTCGACAATCTGGCTGCTCCCGGCTGCATCTACCTTCCTCTTCTTCATGGAGGTGACCACTTTCACCCAGAGAGGGTTGAGGTCATCATCCATAGCTACATCATAGTCAGTATGATCCTCAGGCACCCCAACCCGCCTGCACAACTCAGACACCAAACCAGAAATAAAAGGGCCTCTTCTAGGACCCCGGTAGAAGTCCTTCCACTCTGAAATAATCTGCTCCCCAATATTCATAATGATCCCCTGCATAGAACAAGCAATCACCAAGGCCCGAGCATAAGTCCCGTCAGTGGTATTGCCTGATGGATGAATTCTCTGGGACACCAAATTCAACCACCTTCTAGCGTCTGCGGAGAAGTAGGCACTGGTGATGCCCTCAGGACTGGGCCAGTAAACCTGATCTCTGAACTCCTCATCTACCAGGGTGTCCCTCAACATAGTCATATCCCAAAGTTGAGCCTTGGCCTTGTATGGAGCATTGGAAATGTAAGGCATCCTAGCACCTCATTGATAGTCCGAGAGTCTACCGGTACATCCACCCCTCAGAGGTACATAGTGGGGTTAGGCTTTCACGACCCAACCCATCGTGAGTGGCACCCACCCTACCCCCGGATGAGCGAACCAATAGAGTTCACCCTTGCCTAGTCTAACAACCTAAAACCAACAAGCATCAAAGTAAACTAGCAATGAAAATAAGATCAACTACTCAAAAACTTATCATAATTAATTATCTGCGGAAAATCTCACCTAGGAACTGAAAGTCATCGTACCAAACATCAATACCAAATCTAGAGTGCGGGGATGCAACCCCAAACAAAATAAGAAATAGTTTTTAAGTCGGAACAAATGGACTAAAACTCTAATGATAATCCCAAGGTAGCTCGAATCGATAGCTCACCCTTGAAGATCGAAAACATCGGTGCTAAATCTGAGGTCTCATCTCAGCCGCTGGAAGATTTCTTGTACTCACCAAAAGAAAGAAAAGTGCAGTATCAGTACACCACCACTGTGTACTGGTAGGATCATCAGCCAGTATTCAAGAAAACAGTATATAAATAGTACGCTAAATCTAGTAAAAAGTATGGCAAACATGCAACAAATATCACAGGCATCTCTAGACTACAAGTCTCTACCTAGCTTGTTACCGCATGAATCAATCTCTTACAGTTCTATTCCACCAACAAGAAACCATAACCACACTTTACCGTCTAGCCCGGACCCACACTGGAATCCCCTCTAGACAATACCATAAGTAATTGTTCAACCCAGCCTAAACCAAGACCAACTCAACAGTCATACAATAGTTCCCGGCCACTCAAGGACCACCAATCAATAGCACTTTTTAATAACAACCCGGTCAACTCATGGAACCAATATTAAGTATCACATTAAGTAAAACAACCCGGTCCACACACGGACTAATAAAAATCAATGTAATACAAAAATCACCACGCAATATGCAATAAAGTAAACCCGTACTAGGCGTGGTACCCGTGCCAACCGAATGATATATCCGTACCTGGCGTGGTACCCATGCCAACCATTTGTTATACCTGTTCCAGGCGTGGTAGCCAAGCCAACCGAATGTCAACAACCACAGTCAATATATGAACACACACAACTTATAAAACCAACAAGTAAACCATTCAATCACAGACATTAAATAGGAACCTAGACATTCCACACAATTTACCTAAGCTATGTAATGCATACAATCACTTAGACATGATTACATCAATATACACATTCACAAAAAATCATAAGCCACCACCTACCTCAAAATGATCCAAACTCTATTCAACCCGAGCTTTCCTGTGTTTCGGATTTCTCTCGCGTTCTTGGTCTAAAAATAACACATAATACATACAATTAACATACAGGCCTGTACATTACCCGGATTATACCAAATTCCCAAGCCCCAGGCCATCCATGATCATTCCAACCTTTTTCCGGGCTTTCCACCATTAATTCTCCTTGTCTTATCATTTTTTACGGACAAAACAGGAAATTAAACAACCTATGATCATTTTAATGTACTTAAATCAACACCCAAGAACATACATGTTTGGGAACCCCCTTCTTACCAGAATTCCATCATCCCTAGGTCATTCCAACCTTTCCCCAATTTCCCTCCTAGCAATTTCCCTCCTAGCAATTCCAACCTTAAGTGAGTTGACCGCCCCTTGACCGCCGCTATAGCGGTCTTAAGTGAGTTGACCGCCCCTTGACTGCCGCTATAGCGGTAATTTCCACCGCTATAGCGGTGACCGCTATCACGCCTGACAGTGCTCGTCATGGACAGAATGTCTGGAAATCTGCCAGTTTTGGCCATTTCACAACACACTTGGATTTCCCAATGCCTGAAACAACCCCTTCACGTCAAACGCGATTTCAGGAGTTTTACTAACCCAAGAGCGATTCTGAAATATCCCTCGGACTCTTTTATGTCTTGGCTACTCGAAAAACTAGCTGAATCAAAGACACCTAAATCCATTTTTATCCGAATTTCTCTAGACTCTACCTCGCTCCAAAATCGGCCGAGGCTAGCCTAGCCTAGAATTTTAAACTCCCAAACTCGGAGTTTTCTAACTCTAACACTTGGCACGATTGGTCTATCCGTAACGGTGGACCCAATTGTTACATAGGCTCATCCTAATGAATGGTGGGAAGTATGGCGTAGAACTCCCGCACCCAAACTGTACACGCGGAAGGGGGAGTCACTATCAATGAACCCCAATTGAACTCTAGAAGCCTGCGATGAAAAACAGCTGCCTTCTCAGCCACCCCTTCCATTTTAAAGGCCCTTTCATAGCAAAATCCTAGCCGGTGATAGTCCTAGAACCTCTCCTGACTAGCATTATCAGGAAACCTATCGTAGGCATACTCGAGAGACTCGGGCATTTGTTCATTAGCCATTGGTTATGTTAACCTACAATGTGGCAAATGAGTGGGGTTAGAACTCGATAAAGCGTAAAGGAACGAGTTTAAAAGGGGAAATTCTTTTCTAAGTATTAGCCTAGTGAGGATGCTTTTTTGCGGTCTTCTGCTATAGCAGACGATCGTCTACCATAGTGGAACCGCTGTAGCAGAAATTTCTCTGCTATAGCAGAACCTGACCACTATAACGATCTTCAACGTCCCATAATTTCAAAGGGATTCTTCAATAGCTCCCCTTGACCCAAAACTCCATTTTTAACAATCCAAGTTTAGATTACTGCTTCTAAAGTGTCCTATTACCATTTTTTCCAAAAAAATGGGTATTATAACCCCTAAAATTCATCCAAATCACAAGTTTTATCCAAGAACAACCCTTCACCTCCCCTACCTTTTTTGGTCCATTTTTAGACAAAAGTGGCATAATCCTTACGCCCAGAATGATGTGGGGGAGTTGTAAACGTAAGAAAAACATCCATGCTTCAGAAATTCGACAGAAATCCATCCCAAGTTCAAGTTCAAAAAACAACCACAATATGTACCCCAATTCATTATTTTCTATCACAGTCCTATCTAAATTCATGCAATAAATTGTTACCTAGAAATTTTGACGTTGGGAGCGGTGTGATCGGGAGAAAAGGGAGAGTTTTTGGAAGAAAAATATAGGAGAATGAGGTGAAAACCCATTTCTCCCTTATTTCATCTGCTGTTAACGGCTATAGCGGTAGGCACCTCGCTATAACGTTACCTCTATGGTGGAGTAATATCCGCTATAGCGGACAACAGTGAGTTTGGGAAAAAGAAAGGTTTCTCCTGGGTCTTTTCAAATTCTTTCGCTCCAACATTCTACGAGGCCCCGATGTTTCTTGGGTACTCGGTGAAGGTTACTTCATAAATTCTCAAATGGCTAGGGGGAGGCAAATTTGTCATCAGAGCGGGATCATAATTTTCCTAATTGGGTTAAGTATGACTAAATCGAGGGAAACTCAATTATCGTGTGGGATCATAATTATGCGGTCACACGGGACGGTGAGAGTCTCAGACTAGTTCCTTCCTCCTTCCTACAGAATCATTTGGGGATGAACAATGGGTAAATTGGTATCTGTTGTAATGATCAGATCTATCATTATTGTAGAAATCACAATGTCACAAATTTCAGGAACGATTAGAGTATGTTTTGATTTAAAATAGGGTGACATGGCAGAAAATTTTGGATTTTTTATTAAAATTGATATCACTCTGCTATAGTGAACATTTCTCCACTATAGTTCTACCACCATAGCGGGCAGCCATCCACTATAGCAAAATAACGAGAGGTAGTAGCTCAGCTATGCGATTTTAATAAGAGACTTCTCCTCCTCAGTTGGAAACCATATGAGAGTTTCTCCAAAAACTCTCCAAGGCTACTCCAAGTCATGAGAGGCTAAAAGGATGCGAAATGATAGATTCTGAGCTTGTCATTCATCAGGAAATGCCTTCACGGAGACAAAAAATACATTGTGCAGCTTCTTGGCATCCAGGTAGGCTAGGTTCTTCACCTTGAGTAGATATTGACCTATTTTCATTTTGTATTATTGCATAGACGAAAAGGAGAAACCATGCTTAGGCCTTCAGGCACGAAGTCTGGAGCATTATTGTGTTTGGATTGGTTGGGGTTGAAAAATGATAAGGTTGGGATGATGTGTTACCATAAATCGGGTTGCTCATAATTGTTATGTGATGTTTGATGCTAGAATCCAGGGACTAGATTGTTGGGGAAGGTTTGGGGAACCAGAAATGCCTTGGGTAATGAGATGTCTAGTTAGAGGGAGTTTTGGAAATGAATTGCTATAAAAGGGTAGAGTGAGAAATTATGGTTGAAGTACCAATTTCAGGGGTTGTCTTCCTTGTATTTTGTTGTCTAAAAAGGGGGATGTCGGACGTGATGTAATTGCTAGTAGGTTTTTAAGGGGTGAAATGGGAATTTAGTCTTCGGACAAGATATTCAAAGTTGAGCCTACGTACCCGGGGTTGGGGTAGGTGTTGGTTATTGTTTTCCCAATATATAATATGTGTTCATGTACTATCGCTTAGTATTGTGTTAGTTTTCATGCTTAGGGAAGAAGATTATGAATGTCTACTTATCTGGTTATCAGACTTGTGAAATAAACTTGTTTTATTGCTTGTTGGTTTACAAGTATGCTTTTGTTCATTGTTTATTGATTGATTGGATTTTGTGTGACATTCGATTGGCTCGGGTACCATGCCTGGTACAAGATACTTATTGGTTGGCTCGGGTACCATGCTTGGTATAAGATACTTATTGATTAGCTCGGGTACCACGTCTGGTACGAGATTTATAATGGTTGGCTTGGGTACTACGCCTGGTATGAGTTTGATTTACTTACATTGATTTTATTTCTTCAATGGTTCCATGAGTGGACTGGGTTTTATTCTTGAATTATGATTATTTCATATGGTTCATGAGAGGTCAAGTGATTTTATTTAAATATAGGGTTGGTCTTTGTGTAAACCGAGATTGTATATTGAACACATAAGTGGTGTCGTAGGGATCCGTGGTTGGTCTGGGAAATGTGGAAGGGAATAAGTGTCATAATTATCATTCATTATTAACTGACGGTTGAACATTTCCCATATTATTGATAAGTTAGGAGGAAGACTGAGAGTTCGGAGTGGTATTAATGGTTATTATTATCATGTTGGGAGATTTCCCTAGGGACCCTTGAGAGGTTCGGACACTTATAAGTAGCACCGTAAATGTAGTTGGTCTGGTTGGGCAGTTAGATGGTTTATTTCTGGGTATTTAGGTATAAGGGTTGACTTGAGTCATGGAGGGGTAGTAAGGGTCTGGACTTAAGGGTTGATCTAGTATTAAGGTGACTTGGGAAGTCTAAGGGTAAGGTGACTTGGGAAGTATACAGTTTAAGGTGACTTAGGAAGTCTAAGGGTAAGGTGACTTGGGAAGTCTATAGGTCAAGGTGACTTATGAAGTCTAGTGTGACTTGGCAAGTCCTAGGAGTCAGGGTGCAGAGTCTCATGGTGGTGGAGTTGGCAGTGGAAGGAGTAGGCAGGTTTGGGTTGATATTGGGTTTTGGTAAGGTGGATGTTGAAGGGTCGAGTATTAAAATTAATTGTGCATTTACCTTTATTTCTTATATGATGGTAAGAAATAGATTTGGGTCGACCAATGATGCCTATCAGTACGTGTGTTTATACTGATTCTACTTTTGTAATACTTTTTGGGTATAGTCTGGTTGTAGGGTCGGTGATGTTTCGTAGGTACAAAATGACGGTGATTCTTCAGCAGCTTCTACTCTTGCTTCCATGGTGGGAGCTGTGTCTTCTTACATTTCTATTTCACTTCAGTAATAGCTCTTGTACCGGCTTAGACTAGTTTCTAGGGAGGGTGTTTGTATTTTAAAAGAGGTTTTTTTAATATTAAATTGTAACATTTTTATGTATTAAAGTAGTTATTTATGATTTTACTTTATTTTCTGCATTACCTGTCGGATCGGGTGGTAAGGGTTCTCCTATCTAGGTGGATTAGAATAGGTGCCTACATAGCCCGGTAGTTGGGTTGTGACAGATGGTATCAAAGCGTAGGTTATCGGTCTACCAGTATAAGAGAAAAATGTCGAATAGAGTCCTGCAGATTGGTGTGTTGACGTCCACATCTAATCTTTGGAAATCTATGAAGCATTCTAGGAAACACCTCTTTTTTCTTCATTCTTTTTCGTGTGGTTCGTTTACTTGCTTGTATAGGTTGAGTCCAATTGGTATCTCTCGATTCTAATTGGTATCTCTCAATTCTAATTGGTATATCAATGAAGTAATGGATGTCATTGTACTTCGGTTGCGATGAAACAAGTAAGAGAAGTTAGAACTGGGAAGGTTCCAATTGGTATCTGGCCTGAGAGGCTGTGGTAAAACATGGGTGATCGACTGACAGTCACCCATGGGACGAATAAAGAGTAGTGTATATGACTTGATTCTGTAGTAGCCTGAAGCAAGAAATTTTGTGTGTTACAATGCTGTATGACTGAAATTGTTGGTATGTGATTGATTTTCTTACTATGAATGTTGGGTCTGAAGGGAGTCGTAAGTTGA
Source organism: Jaltomata sinuosa (assembly GCA_003996215.1). Classification (NCBI taxonomy): domain Eukaryota; kingdom Viridiplantae; phylum Streptophyta; class Magnoliopsida; order Solanales; family Solanaceae; genus Jaltomata; species Jaltomata sinuosa. The sequence continues at coordinate 197,672 of QJPP01000640.1, forward strand.
TGTTGGTGTACTTTTGATTCGTGATAAGCTGCTATGTATCTTGATCTAAACATTTTGTATCACTTTTGAAAAGTGACTCATCATTGGTCAAGTTGGTGAGGGGATAGGATTTATGACTGTAGGGAAGCTTAGGTTTTGAGACAGTCGAGGCTTGGTTGAGAACCATGGGAACAAGGGGTTATTCGTTCATGGTAGCAGGAATGTGTTGTTATGAATAGTCTTCTCATGAAATTTGATTTTGTTTTGGTGATATATGATGCTGAGTTTTGGTTTGTGCATGGCCAAGAATTGTATTGGGGTGTTGTTTAAGACCATGACGGGACTTATGTTGTTATTAACGATAACCCAGAATGGGGATGAGTTGTTTCTACTAAAAATTTAAATGTTTATGGACTATTACTGTGGGGACTGCCATAGCAGAACTTTACCACTATGGTAATCCCTCTATAGCGGGAATTTTTACGGCTATGACGGTACTGCGTTAGCAGAATGGCAACCGCTATAGCGGCGAGGCACAGGGCAGAATGCGTGCCCTGTTTTCCCCTATTTTCCATTCCATTCTCGAGACATTTAAGAGCGATAGTTAAGCTATGAACTACAATGTAAAACAAGGAAATCATCTATAGAGCTAATATAGTATGCATAAAAGGGAAATTGTCTGAAAACTAGCATCCATGTGCTTAAAAACAAAGGGAAAAAGGGAAAGGAACATTGTCTAGTACGTGCCCCAAACGAAGGCAAAACCCAAAATGAAGTAAATAATCCTAATAAAGAGGGGAGGGGGAGTCTTCGACCTCATCATCGCTTAAAAAGGGGAACTCCTGCCTGTCCTCGGGCTCAAGGGTGGGAAGCTCCTGACCAGGGTCGACGCAAGAAAACATGACCTTGATGGTCTTCCATATCCGGGCAAACATGTGGTCTCGGGAGTGCCTCTTCCTCTTCTCTTCTTCTAACTCCCTTCGGAGTGCTGCAAAATCCTGAGTGGAAGGGGGCTGGGCTGTACCTCCAGCAACAGTGCCCTCTGTGAACCTTTGAACTATGGCTAAGGTATCCTCAAGCTGCCTGCTAGTAATCAGAAGTTCAGGCTGGGAAGGGGCGGGAGTGTCATCATCATCATCATCATCATCTACATCCTCGGCAATCTAGCTGCTCCCTGCTGCATCTACCTTCCTCTTCTTCTTGGAGGAGACCACTTTCACCCAGAGAGGGTTGAGGGCAACATCCATAGCTACCTCGTGGTCAATATGATCCTCAGGCACCCCAACCCGCCTGCACAACTCAGACACCAAACCAGAAAGAAAAGGGCCTCTTCTAGGACCCCGGTAGAAGTCCTTCCACTCTGAAATAATCTGCTCCCCAATATTCATAATGATCCCCTGCATAGAACAAGCAATCACCAAGGCCCGAGCATAAGTCACGTCAGTGGTATTGCCTGATGGATGAATTCTCTGGGACACCAAATTCAACCACCTTCTAGCGTCTGCGGAGAAGTAGGCACTGGTGATGCCCTCAGGACTGGGCCAGTAAACCTGATCTCTGAACTCCTCATCTACCAGGGTGTCCCTCAACATAGTCATATCCCAAAGTTGAGCCTTGGCCTTGTATGGAGCATTGGAAATGTAAGGCACCCCTAGCACCTCATTGATAGTCCGAGAGTCTACCGGTACATCCACCCCTCAGAGGTAGATGGTGGGGTTAGGCTTTCACGACCCAACCCATCGTGAGTGGCACCCACCCTACCCCCGGATGAGCGAACCAATAGAGTTCACCCTTGCCTAGTCTAACAACCTAAAACCATCAAGCATCAAAGTAAACTAGCAATGAAAATAAGATCAACTACTCAAAAAATTATCATAATTAATTATCTGCGGAAAATCTCACCTAGGAACTAAAAGTCATCGTACCAAACATCAATACCAAATCTAGAGTGCGGGGATGCAACCCCAAACAAAATAAGAAATAGTTTTTAAGTCGGAACAAATGGACTAAAACTCTAATGATAATCCCAAAGTAGCTCGAATCGATAGCTCACCCTTGAAGATCGAAAATGTCGGTGCTAAATCTGAGGTCTCGTCTCAGCCGCTGGAAGATTTCTTGTACTCACCAAAAGAAAGACAAGTGCAGTATCAGTACACCACCACTGTGTACTGGTAGGATCATCAGCCAGTATTCAAGAAAACAGTATATAAATAGTACGCAAAATCTAGTAAAAAGTATGGCAAACATGCAACAAATATCACAGGCATCTCTAGACTACAAGTCTCTACCTAGCTTGTTACCGCATGAATCCATCTCTTAAAGTTCTATTCCACCAACAAGAAACCATAACCACACCTTACCTTCTAGCCCGAACCCACACTTGAATCCCCTCTAGACAATACCACAAGTAATTGTTCAACCCAGCCTAAACCAAGACCAACTCAACAGTCATACAACAGTTCCCGGCCACTTAAGGACCACCAATCAATAACACAATTTAATACCAACCCGGTCCACTCACGGAACCAATATTAAGTATCACATTAAGTAAAACAACCCGGTCCACAGATGGACCAAAAAAGACTCGATTAATCCATTCTATGATGTGGTAGAGCCCTCGGGGAGATCTTCTAACCAAGCTGTTGCCTCTCCACGTGAGAGAGAATGGAAATAGCCATAGTCAGATTGACTCTTGACTTATATTTTGGATGTTGAAGGGCTGAAAAATCTCAACAAATTATTAAATATGCCGATTCACATCCTCATTGGCTAGACCGTCAAACTATCCCTTCATTTATATTAAATGCAGCATCATGCTTGACACGTGGAAGACTAAATTTCCAACGGTGGGAGGTAGCTAAATGGCACCCGCTGCACCATGAGCTACTGGCTCATCCTCCATATCCATAAATCCATCCACGTTGCCTTGTTCCCTAGCGTGGCTCATGAGTAACCTGTTCACCATACCAAAAATAACAAAATCATAAAAGGAAATAAGACGCTAAGTTAAAGTGAATCAATAGATAATAAATGGCAATCAAAATTCAATCCCCGAAAATGATGCCATTTTTGAAGATGTTCAAAACAATTCTCCTAAAAGGAGGTTGCTACAATCATCGCAAAACAATAACCCAATGCGAGTTGGGGTCGAATTCACAAGGATTAGTGCGAAGATTAACCACCATTTATAATTTGATTCATAGGAGCAAGTGCAATGTTCAATCAAGTAAAGTAAATGGGTGAATTGGTCTTGGGAACGTAAATTCAAATTGTAATAAAGCAATGGTGTAAACACAAGTGTTTATATCAAGATTGAAAAGAATAGGGGTGTGCTTCCAATGGAGTCATGCATTGGGATTGGAGTTGATTATTCAAGCTATTTTCAATCAAAATATGGGTAGCCTTGGTTAAAGTCATGTTTAGTTATTTCTCAACCTACCAAACATGTATACACTATGGTTTCTCTCGAACCCCATAGTTTAGCAACAAAATAACCAATTGGCTTAGGTCAGCCAAGTTATTTCTAGCCTCAACTCTTAGGTGGGAATTTCTTAAATTAAGTTATTTCTAGTCTCAATTTATGGTGAAAATCACAAATCCCTACTATTGAATCCTTACCGAATTATTGAAGCTCTTTCTCAAGAAAGCACATAATTAGCAAGCTAAATTAATGTTTGCAACCATCAATTTTATAATTATAACATGAAGGATTCAATAGACTTACACATAATAATTAATTATAAATCCAAATAATCAATACCCTGTCATGACCCAACTACTGGGTCATGCGGGTACCTACTCTAAATCACCTAGATAGGAGAACCCTTACCACCCAATGTAAAACAGGTAATGTGGAAGTAAATCAGAAACATGAAATATCATCTTAATAAAATAAAAATCAATCTCAATCTTTGATTACAATGAAATCTTTTCGAATACAACTAAACCCCTCCCTAGGAACTAGTCTAAACAGGTACAAGAGCTACTATGAGAAGTAAAACCAAAATGAAAATATAGCTCCTACCATGGGAAGATATAAGCAGAAGCTGCTAGAGATTACTATCCGAGTCACTGGGGAAACTTCAACTGATCCTGCAAGCAGACTATATCAAAAAGGCATAGCAAGAGTAGTATCAGTACAAATAATACGTACTGGTAGGCATCATCACTCTACCTAAAACTACCACATATATCATATAAAAATCCAAAAGAAAGCATGCAACATGAAAGTTATACAGTCAGGATCCTTTATCAACCACTCTTACTACCCAGATAAATTACCCATGGACTTTATACATTCTTTCCCAAGCCTCCCTACCTCATTCTGCTGCCAACTCCACCATTAGAGCCATTCCACCCCTATCCCAGTCATAACTTGAACCCTTATAACACTAAGACTCTCCAAACCCACCGATCTTGTCAAACACTAAAAAGACCTTACTAGTTTCAACCCTATAATCCAATTGCTAACTATCCCTGTTAGCAGGTCTGTTACTCTCGCTTAAGACCTTAAGTCAAACAAATTGACCCATACCCCTTAGCCAAACTAATGGACAACCTACAAAATCTCAGTTACCAACTTGACTCAACCACCATATAAGCCATGTCCAAAGAAAACCAATACATAATAGCAACCCAGACCATCTAAGGATCCCTAAGACACCATCTATGGTGCTCAATATGTAACCCAGTTAACTCAAGGAACCACCTGAACACTTAAACATACTAGCTTGACCACTCATGGACCAACATGTAATGATACATCACAAAAAATAAGCCCGATTCACTCATGAACCAATATGTAATAATACATCACAACAAATAAGCCCGGTTCACTCATTGAACCAACACATATATAAAAATCAAACTCGTACCAGGCGTGGTACCCAAACTAACCATAATAAATCTGTATCAGGCATGATACCCGAGCCAACCAATGAATACCTATACCAGACGTGATACCCGAGTGAATCAATAATCTGTACCAGGCGTGGTACCCGAGTCAACCAAATAATCACAAACATCACAACAATCACAACCACAATGAATACATGCCATACTTGTAACAACCAACAAGAATTTAAATAGTTCATTGCATGCAATTGACACTTAAGACATCTCTAACACTTATTCCTTTTTCCCGAAACACACATGGTGCAAGTAATACTAAAAAAATAGTTATAATACACACATTCACGAATTTGGATTCAAAAACCATCACCTACTATAAACAAACTTGGTTCATTATTCTGTCATTGATGAACAGTCAAAGGACTAACCCCCGACCTATCCAAATAATCATACTAATTCATCTACCTTGAATCCTAGACTCGTTTAGAAATACACAAGCATCCATCGAAAACTCATTCCCTAATACCAAGAACTCAGGACCTTTCATGTTCATCCCATTCCCTTCATTTATACTAATCCCAGGAATTCTCTATGACCTAGCAACCCTTTCAATTTCCAACACTAGTTTTGTGAATACACCCAAAATCCATTTATCCCAGGATTAACAATCATACTTTAATCAATAAATCAAATACACAGTCATATTACTCATGACAGTAAATTTTCACCCTAACCTACAAGATTAAATATGTCTATCCATCCAGACTCCATGCCCAAAGGCCTAAGCATGAAATCTCCCATTAATCTACAACATATTATGCATTTAAAAATAGGTCTAAACTACTCAGTTAAACTTATCCTACATGGACGCTAAGCTGCTGCTTCAGAAGTCCAATCACAAACTTTGGCTACATGGGGGCGAATCTTGACAGAAAGTAGCCATGGAATCCATAGATTTTACCCCATTATAGAGAAAGTTCCTCCTCTCCAGTGCTTCCAAGCTATAGGGCAGCCTAGGAGAGGTTTTGGAGCAATCCTTGTCTTATTGCAACTAAAGAGGAGAAGTCCAAATATAAAATTTGTGTTTCTGGCTACTGATTTCGTTAGCCCGCTAGAGCCGCCTGCCGGTCGCTACCGCAGTGGTGCTATAGCAGAGAAATTCTCGCTATAGCGGGATGATGCCAGCCCAAGCAAAACTTCAAATTCTCAAATTTTATTTTGTCACCCCAATTTAAATCAAGAACGTATTTCAATAGTTCCCACAACTCGAAATGAGGTGCCCTATTAATAACGACTGAATAGGTCATTACACACCCATTTTCAAATTCAAGCACTCATCATACACACACCCCTAGAACTAAATCTAGCTAATCATAATGAAGGAAAAAAAGAATATACCAAGTGGGTAACCTTTAATTCCATTCATCTTCAATAACTCTTTTTAATTCCAAGCTTAAATATTCAACAATCGTGTTTTTGTCAATTCAAGGAAGAAAACAGCTAAGAAAACTTGTACTCAACAGTGTACTCTAACAATAGCATCCTAATTCGGGAAAAAGTTGGTATATAATCCTTGCACAAATCCCAAAAAGGATCTTAGAAGCTTCTCAATTACACAATGACTTTTTAGACCATTTTACCCTTTGAGGAACTTGCGACTGGACCTTCGATGGCATTTGCGACTGCCCTTGATGACTTGCAACATGTAAGTGCCAAGTCTCTTAGGCAGTGTTAAATCTTCACCTGCGATACCATCTACGTGGGTACCTGCGGCCACCCTTGACAACTTGCGACATGCATGTGCCTATATTGCAAGGCAGTGATTCAGCTCTTCACTTGAGCTGGCACCTGCGAAATGTAGGGGCCATCTTATGGCTCATAGGTCTCTAACACACATTCATGAGCAAATCTTTTCTCTTCCGGTCATCTCTTGATTTAGCCTCCATTTAGGGCTCATTTGGGTTCAAATCCTCTTTTATCTTCATTCATCAAGAGTGCCTGCATTTAAGACAAATAAGGCCTAAAATCCTCCTAAATCACATCAAATCAAGACAATAACTCATTAATAAGAGCTAAATAAGTTGGTGGATTACCAACTTATCATAAGCCTATTAGCAATTCTACTTTTTCTATAGATTAAAATTTGTTCCAATCAAAGTGTAGAGAGTTAATCTCCCTTGATTTTGTAAATATCTTAGTTATTTATGAAAAATCATTCACTCATGGGAGTATTTAATACTCAATTTTTTCTCTCCATATATCAAATTAATTATTGAGCTTTTAAATTTTCAAAATAATTTTCAATAATTAATTTTACAATTAAAAGGATTTTGAAAAAATTATTCACAGAATATTCTATAATCTTCATAAATAATTATACGTCTACGTATATTCATAATATATCGATGTATATTATGTTGTGAATTTTTTAATAGATATTCAAAAAAAATTCCCCAAAATTGTCAATTTTAGTCAAGAAAAATTAAACTGAGAAAATAAATTATGAAATCAGTCTTTAAAATGCATAATTGAACATAATGGCAACATAATTATTTTTACTTGTTTAAATAATAAACGCTCAATTAATTAGTTCATATTTAGTTAATATTTATTCTAATTATGACCTATTTTCTTAATCAATTCAATTTGATCACCTTTTAAATTGAATCTGGCCACAATCAAAATAAAAGTGGCCAGTTCTTAAATAGCCACATTTATAAAATTGGCCAAATCAAATACTTATTCTTAAAATCCATTCCTGGCCATTTTTTCTTAGCCCAAAATAAATAATTTCTAGCCCAATTTACCCGCATGACCCGGCTCAATTCTCTCATCAGCCCTCAATATACACACCCATACATACAAACTCTCATATTATTCCCCCAAACACTCTTATGCACCTCACACGTGCCTAAAGGACGCAATGTCCTTTTTCTACGCTCCCCCACCACCCCTCACCTTCTTCTTCTTTGTTCACCTCACAAACATCAAACCCAAAAGCTTCACTCCGTCCAAACTCCTCCAAATGATAGTAAAATCAGTTCCAAACGACGCCCAAATCTCCCTCAAATCCATTCAAATTATTTAACCTCCATTAATTTCCCTTTGTCCCCATTTATCAGTACGAATTGATGAGCTATTTATGTTCTAAAAACCTGTAGAGATCTTAGGTGGAGATTACAACATTCATGCCCCTTGAAATCCGGCAGAAACCTCTACAAATCATTGGAAAATGATCAACTCATATTGGACGAGTACATACATGTATACATCATAAAGGGTTGGGGCTGGAATTCAAAATGTTCCAATCATTATCCAAAAATCCTCAAATGCTCCCCCCCCAAATTCAATCCCTTAACTCTTCTATATAAACCCCTCACGTTTCACTGTGGAAGGCAGAGGAAATTTTAGGTTTTTGAGTCAAATTCTTGGGGGTTAGAAATTAGAAGAATTAAGGTTTATTTTGGGAAATTTTGCAAGTTTCCTTTTCTAAGATCTCATAGTATCCTGGAGGGTCTTTTTCTCTTGCTGTAGAGATCAAAGATGCCTTGAGTTCATCAGAAATTCAAAACAGATCTCAATCTCAACTCGTTTGCTCTCAGTCTCGCTACCTAGAAAAAGATAAAAATCACTCCTCTACTCTATTATTTTTTCGTTCTCGTTCATATATTGATTTTTCATGGTTAATTTGTTTATGTTAAATTTCATTTTTCTTGTTAGTTGATCATTGGTTTAGGGTTGTTTGATTAAGAAGAATGATGGGTTGAGCCTTCGGGGAATAGTTGAGCTGGGGAGAAGCTTTGAACCCACTGGTTTGTCTTCTCCCAAGTGCTCATAAGACCTGAAAAGTTCCTTATTCATTCCTTTTCATTGCTGAGAATTTAGAGAGTGTATGGCTTAAGTCGTGCTTTGTATGTTTGATTCTGCATATTATTGTGAAAACCTGATTAGTATTTGGTTCATTGGTGTATTGTCTTTCTTGATTTTAATTATTGTGGATGCTCTAAAGGTTTAAAGGCTGGAATTTTATTTTAAAATTGGTCAATTCATTATTCAAATTCTTATAGTAAAAAAATTGGTTTTATGTTGTCCCATTATGAAGTTGAAATTGTCTTAAATCCTTTATGGTAAGTTTTTTTAAAAATCCCAATGATAGGACTGCCTTTTTAAGTAGTTCCAAGGACCCAGGGAGATTTAATTTAGCCGAGAAGAATAGTGGTTAAATTCAATCAGTGAATATATTCCTAGGATTGTATGGGAAGATTTAAGACCATTCTTTTGGTCTAAAAATCAACCTACAGTTAGGAGGCTCTTAATGGTGAAGGTATTGCATATACTTAGGAATCATTTGGTTGGGAACAAGTTATCATTGAATAATTAATCTCAGGATTAGCTATCCCGAGATTAGTTATCCCACCATATATATAGGATAACTTGTCCCATCACTATGGTATAAATGGTGAAATTAATAATCTTGGAACTAGCTAATACTTCCAACCAAACGCAGGATAAAATAATCCTGCATTTTATCCTAGGTCTATTATACCTTATACCTCACACCAAACAACCCCTTAAGAATTAACCTTTTGAAAATGTTCTCTGCTTGATTCCCTTAAAGATGTGGGTTTTTCCTAACCTCCTTCATCTTTGGTATTTCTGTAATGACCGGATCCATCGTTATTGTAGAAATCACAATGTCACAAATTTTAGGAATGATTAGAGTATGTTTTGATTTAAAATAGGGTGACGTAGCAGAAAATTTTAGATTTTTGATTGAAATTGATCTGGGCTGACATCACTCCGATATAGCACTGCCATCGTAGCGGGTAGCCGTCCACTATAACAAAATGATGGGAGGTAGTATCTCAGCTACAAGTTCTCCTCCTCAGTTAGAAACCATATGAGAGTTTCTCCAAAAATCCTTCTAGGCTGCTCCAAGGCTTGGGAGCCATGGGCAGGAGAGATTCTTGCTAAAAGGACGCAAACCCATGGATTCTGGGATTGTCATCCGTCAGGGAACTACTTCACGGAGCCAGGAAATGCATTGTGCAGCTGCTTGGAATCCAGATAGGCTAGGTTCATCACCTTGAGTAGATATTAACCTATTTTCATTTTGTATTATTGTATATATAGAAAGGAGAAATCATGCTTAGACCTTCGGGTACAGAATCTGGAGGATTGTTGTGTTTGGAATTGTTGGGACTAAAAAATGATAAGGTTGGGATGGTGTGTTGCCATAACTCGGGTTGATCATAATTGTTATGTGATGAGTGATGCTAGAATCCAGGGACTAGACTATTGGGGAAAGTTCGGGGAATCAGGAATGCCTTGGGTAATGAGATGTCTAGTTAGAGGGAGTTTCGGAAATGAATTTCTATAAAAGGGTAGAGTTAACAGTGATGGTTGAAGTACCAATGTTAGGGGTTGTCTTCCTTGTATTGTGTTTTCTAAAAAGGGGGATGTCGGACGTGATGTAATTGCTAGTAGGTTTTTAAGGGGTGAAATGGGAATTTAGTCTTCGGACAAGATATTCAAAGTTGAGCCTACGTACCCGGGGTTGGGGTAGGTGATGATTATTGTTTTCCCAATATATAATATGTGTTCATGTACTATCGCTTAGTATTGTATTAGTTTGCATGATTAGGGAAGAAGATTATGAATGTCTACTTATCCGGTTATCAGACTTGTGAAATAAACTTGTTTTATTGCTTGTTGGTTTAAAAGTATGCTTTTGTTCATTGTTTATTGATTGATTGGATTTTGGGTGAAATTCGATTGGCTCGGGTACCATGCCTGGTACAAGATACATATTGGTTGGCTCGGGTACCATGCTTGGTATAAGATACTTATTGATTAGCTCGGGTACCACGTCTGGTACCTAATTTATAATGGTTGGCTTGGGTACTACGCCTGGTATGAGTTTGATTTACTTACATTGATTTTATTCCTTCAATGGTTCCATGAGTGGACCAGGTTTTATTCTTGAATTGTGATTATTGCATATGGTTCATGAGAGGTCAAGTGATTATATTTAAATATAGGGTTGGTCTTTGTGTAAACCGAGATTGTATGTTGAACACATAAGTGGTGTCGTAGGGATCTGTGGTTGGTCTGGGAAATATGGAAGGGAAAAAGTGTCATAATTATCATTCATTATTAAATGACGGTTGAACATGTCCCATATTATTGATAAGTTAGGAGGAAGACTGAGAGTTCGGAGTGGTATTAATGGTTATTATTATCATGTTGGGAGATTGCCCTAGGGACCCTTGAGAGGTCCGGACACTAATAAGTAGCACCATAAATGTAGTTGGTCTGGTTGGGTAGTTAGTTGGTTTATTTCTGGGTATTTAGTCATATGGGTTGACTTGAGTCATGGAGGGGTAGTAAGGGTCTGGACTTAAGGGTTGATCTAGTATTAAAGTGACTTGGGAAGTCTAAGGGTAATGTGACTTGGGAAGTATACAGTTTAAGGTGACTTAGGAAGTCTAAGGGTAAGGTGACTTGGGAAGTCTATAGGTCAAGGTGACTTATGAAGTCTAGTGTGACTTGTGAAGTCGTAGGAATCAGGATGCAGAGTCTCATGGTGGTGGAGTTGGCAGTGGAAGGAGTAGGCAGGTTTGGGTTGATGTTGGGTTTTGGTAAGGTGGATGTTGAAGGGTCGAGTATTATAATTAATTGTGCATTTCCCTTTATTTCTTATATGATGGCATGAAATAGATTCGGGTCGACCAATGATGCCTATCAGTACGTGTGTTTGTACTGATTCTACTTTTGTAATACTTTTTGGGTATAGTCTGGTTGCAGGGTCGGTGATGTTTCGTAGGTACAGAATGACGGTGATTCTTCAGAAACTTCTACTCTTGCTTCCATAGTGGGAGCTGTGTCCTCTTACATTTCTGTTTCACTTCCGTAATAGCTCTTGTACCGGCTTAGACTAGTTTCTAGGGAGGGTGTTTGTATTTTAAAAGAGGTTTTTTTTCACATTAAATTGTAACATTTTTATGTATTAAAGTAGTTATTTATGATTTTATTTTATTTTCTGCATTACCTGTCGGATCGGGTGGTAAGGGTTCTCCTATCTAGGTGGATTAGAATAGGTGCCTGCACAGCCTGGTAGTTGGGTCGTAACAGATGGTATCAGAGCGTAGGTTATCGGGCTCCCAGTACAAGAGCAAAATGTCCAATATAGTCCTGCAGATTGGTGTGTTGACGTCTACATCTAATCTTTGGAAATCTATGAAGCATTCTAGGAAACACCTCTTTTTTCTTCATTCTTTTTCATGTGGTTCGTTTACTTGCTTGTATAGGTTGAGTCCAATTGGTATCTCTCGATTCCAATTGGTATCTCTCAATTCTAATTGGTATCTCAATGAAGTAATGGATATCATTGTACTCCGGTTGCGATGAACAAGCAAGAGAAGTTGGAACCGGGAAGGTTCCAATTGGTATCTGGCCTGAGAGGCTGTAGTAAAACATGGGTGACCGACTGACAGTCACCCATGGGACGAATAAAGAGTAGTGTATATGAACTGATTCTGTAGTGGCCTGAAGCAAGAAATTTTGTGTGTTACTATGCTTGTATGACTGAAATTGTTGGTATGTGATTGATTTTCTTACTATGAATGTTGGGACTGAAGGGAGTCGTAAGTTGATGCTGGTGTACTTTTGATTCGTGATAAGCTTCTATGTATCTTGATCTAAATATTTTGTATCACTTTTGAAAAGTGACTCATCATTGGTCAAGATGGTGAGGGGATAGGATTTATGACTGTAGGGAAGCATAGGTTTTGAGACAGTCGAGGCTTGGTTGAGAACCATGGGAACAAAGGGTTATTCGTTCATGGTAGAAGGAATGTGTTGTTGTGAAAAGTCTTCTCATGGAATTCGATTTTGTTTTGGTGATATTGGATGCTGAGTTTTGGTTTATGCATGGCCAAGAATTGTATTGGGGTGTTGTTTAAGACCATGACGAGACTTATGTTGTTTTTAACGATAACCCAGAATGGGGATGAGTTGTTTCTACTAAAAAATTAAATGTTTATGGACTATTACTGTGGGGACTGCCATAGCAGAACTGTACCACTATGGTGATCCCTCTATAGCGGGAATTTTTACCTCTATGACGGTACTGCGATAGCAGAATGGCAACCGCTATAGCGGCGAGGCACGGGGCAGAATGCGTGCCCTGTTTTCCCCTGTTTTCCCCTGTTTTCCATTTCATTCTCGAGGCATTTAAGAGCGATAGTTAAGCTATGAACTACTATGTAAAACAAGGAAATCATCTATAGAGCTAATATAGTATGCATAGAAGGGAAATTGTCCGAAAACTAGCATCCATGTGCTTAAAAACGAAGGGAAAAAGGGAAAGGAACATTGTCTAGTACGTGCCCCAAACGAAGGAAAATCCCAAAAAGAAGTAAATAATCCTAATAAAGAAGGGAGGGGGAGTCCTCGACCTCATCATCCCTTAAAAAGGGGAACTCCTGCCTGTTCTCGGGCTCAAGGGTGGGAAGCTCCTGACCAGGGTCGACGCAAGCAAACATGACCTTGATGGTCTTCCACATCCGGGCAAACATGTGGTCTCGGGAGTGCCTCTTCCTCTTCTCTTCCTCTAACTCCCTGCGGAGTGCTGCAAAATCCTGAGTGGAAGGGGGCTGGGCTGTACCTCGAGCAACAGTGCCCTCTGTGAACCTTCGAACTATGGCCAAGGTATCCTCAAGCTGCCAGCTAGTAATCAGAGGCTGAGGCTGGGAAGGGGCGGGAGTGTCATCATCATCATCATCTACATCCTCGGCAATCTGGCTGCTCCCGGCTGCATCTACCTTCCTCTTCTTCTTGGAGGTGACCACTTTCACCCAGAGAGGGTTGAGGGCATCATCCATAGCTACCTCGTGGTCAGTATGATCCTCAGGCACCCCAACCCGCCATCACAACTCAGACACCAAACTAGAAAGAAAAGGGCCTCTTCTAGGACCCCAGTAGAAGTCCTTCCACTCTGAAATAATCTGCTCCCCAATATTCATAATGATCCCCTACATAAAACAAGCAATCACCAAGGCCCGAGCATAAGTCACGTCAGTGGTATTGCCTGATGGATGAATTCTCTGGGACACCAAATTCAACCACCTTCTAGCGTCTGCAGAGAAGTAGGCACTAGTGATGCCCTCAGGACTGGGCCAGTAAACCTGATCTCTGAACTCCTCATCTACTAGGGTGTCCCTCAACATAGTCATTTCCCAAAGTTGAGCCTTGGCCTCATATGGAGCATTGGAAATGTAAGGCACCCCTAGCACTTCATTGATAGTCCGAGAGTCTACCGGTACATCCACCCCTCGGAGGTAGATGGTGGGGTTAGGATGTCACGACCCAACCCATCGTGAGTGGCACCCACCCTACCCCCGGATGAGCAAACCAATAGAGTTCCACCCTTTCCTAGACTAACAACCTAAAACCAACAAGCATCAAAGTAAACTAGCAATGAAAATAAGATCAACTACTCAAAAACTTATCATAATTAATTATCTGCGGAAAATCTAACCTAGGAACTTAAAGTCATCGTACCAAACATCAATACCAAATCTAGAGTGCGGGGATGCAACCCCAAACAAAATAAGAAATATTTTTTAAGTCGGAACAAATGGACTAAAACTCTAATGATAATCCCAAGGTAGCTCGAATCGATAGCTCACCCTTGAAGATCAAAAACGTCGGTGCTAAATCCGAGGTCTCGTCTCAGCCGCTGGAAGATTTCCTGTACTCACCAAAAGAAAGACAAGTGCAATATCAGTACACCACCATTGTGTACTGGTAGGATCATCAGCCAGTATTCAAGAAAACAGTATATAAATACTACGCAAAATCTAGTAAAAAGTATGGCAAACATGCAACAAATATGACAGGCATCTCTAGACTACAAGTCTCTACCTAACTTGTTACTGCATGAATCCATCTCTTACAGTTCTATTCCACCAACAAGAAACCATAACCACACCTTACTGTCTAGCCCGAACCCACACTGGAATCCCCACTAGACAATACCACAAGTAATTGTTCAACCCATCCTAAACCAAGACCAACTCAACAGTCATACAATAGTTACCGGCCACTCAAGGACCACCAATCAATAACACTTTTTAATAACAACCCGATCCACTCACAGAACCAATATTAAGTATCACATTAAGTAAAACAAACCCGGTCCACACACGGGCCAATAACAATCAATGTAATACAAAAATCATCATGCAATATGCAATAAAGTAAACCCGTACCAGGCGTGGTACCCGTGCCAACCGAATGATATATCCGTACCAGGCGTGGTACCCGTGCCAACCATTTGTTATACCCGTTCCAGGCGTGGTACCCAAGCCAACCGAATGTCAACAACCACAGTCAATATATGAACACACATAACTTGTAAAACTAACAAGTAAACCATTCAATCACAGACTGTAAACATGAACCTAGACATTCCACACAATTTCCCTAAGCTATGTAATGCATACAATCACTTAGACATGAGTACATCAATATACACATTCACAGAAAATCATAAGCTATCACCTACCTTGAAATGATCCAAGCTCTATTCAACTCAAGCTTTCTCGTGTTCTGGATTTCTCTCACGTTCTTGGTCTAAAAATAACACATAATACATATAATTAACATACAGGCCTGTACATTACCCGGATTATACCAAATCCCCAAACTCCAGGCCACCCAAGAGCATTCCACCCTTTTTCCTGGGCTTTCCACCATTAATTCTCCTAGTCTTATCATTTTTATAGACAAAACAGGAAATTAAACAACCTATGATCATTTTAATATACTTAAATCAACAACCAAGAACATACATGTTTGGGAATCCCATTCTTCCCTGAATTCCATCATCCCTAGGTCATTCCAACCTTTCCCCAATTTCCCTCCTAGCAATTCTACCGCATAGGAAACATATTACAAAGTGTGGGGAACGAAAAACTTACCTTAGGAATGATTTTTAGCGGAGGAATGAAGAAAATTGCCTGAAATTCGTCCAGCCCTTCTCCAAAACAAACTTGTGAAAATTGAATGTTTTGAGAGCTGTTTCTGCATTAAAAACTTGCCGGCCCTCTATAGCGGTCCCCGCTCTGCTATAGCGGTCCCCTCTCTACTATAGCGGTCCCGCTATAGCGGTCATCTGCCGCTATAGCGGTCTTAAGTGAGTTGACCGCCCCTTGACCACCGCTATAGCGGTCTTAAGTGAGTTGACTGCCCCTTGACTGCCGCTATAGCGGTAATTTCCACCGCTATAGTGGTGACCGCTATCTCACCTGACAGCGCTCTTCATGGACAGAATGTCCGGAAATCTGCCAATTTTGGCTATTTTACAACACACTTGGTTTTAAAACAACCCCTTCACGACAAATGCGATTTCAGAAGTTCTACTAACCCAAAAGAGATTCTGAAAAGTCCCCCGAACTCCTTTATGTCTTGGATACACGGAAAACTAGCTTAATCCAAGACACCTAAATCCATTTTTATCCAGATTTCTCTAGACTCTACCTCGCTCCAAAACTTGCCGAGGCTAGCCTAGCCTAGAATTTCAAACTCCCAAACTCGGAGTTTTCTAACTCTAACACTTGGAACGATTGGTCAACCCATAACGACGGACCCGATCATTACATCAGATACCAATTTACCCATCGTTCATCCCCGAATGATCAAACCCGAAATTACGAAAATAAAAGGAAGGAAGTGTAGTACCTCAATCCTCAAACAGTTGAGGGTACTTGTCCCGCATGTCCTTCTCGGTTTCCCAAGTGACTTCCTCAGTTGGATGATGCTTCCACTGAACCTTCACCATGTCAATCACCTTTGTCCTCAACCTCCGTACATCCCGAGCAAGAATCAAAATGGGTTCCTCCTCATAACGAAGATCTTTATCAAAAAGTACTTCATCCCACTTGATGATGTAATTCCCATCCCTATGGTATCGCTTGATCATGGATACATGGAATCCCAGATGGATGCCCGACAACTAGGTGGTAGTGCTAACTTGTAAGCCACTGGCCCAACAATATCGAGGACCTCAAACAGACTGATAAACCGAGGGATGAGCTTGCCCTTCTTACCAAACTGCATAACCCCTTTCATTGGTGACACTTTCAACAACACTTGTTCACTAACCTGAAAATCCATATCCCGGACCTTACAGTCTGCATACTCCTTCTGCCTTCTTTGAGCAGCCAACAACTTGGTCTGTATGCCCCTTACCTTTTCCTGTGCTTCCTTCACTAAGTTTACATCCAAAGGCTTCACATCACCTTCCTCAAACCACCCAACCGGTAATTTGCAATTTCTCCCATACAGGGCCTCAAACTGTGCCATATCGATACTGGAGTGGTAGCTATTGTTGTACGATAATTCGCACAACTGTAGAAACTGGTCCCAATGACCACCGAAGTCCATTACACATGCTCTCAGCATGTCCTCTAATATCTGAATCATCCTCTCAGACTGACCATCAGTCTGAGGATGGACTGATGTGCTAAAGGTGAGTTGTTTACCCAACTCTTCATATAACTTGCCCCAGAACTTAGAAGTAAATTTCATACCCCTATCTGAAATGATGGAAAGTGGCACCCCATGCAGTCTCAGAATCTCTTTCACGTAGATCTTTACCAATTGTTGTGAATTGTAATCTAACCTGACCAGAATAAAATGAGCGGACTTGGTCAGCCTGTCAACAATGACCCAAATTGAGTCATACTTCCCCAATGTCTTGGGAAGACCCACCACGAAATCTATGGCTATCCTCTCCCACTTCCACTCTGGAATTGGCATCCTCTGAAGTAGTCCTGCATGTCTCTGGTGTTCATATTTTACCTGCTGACAATTCTGACACTTGGACACAAAATCAACTATGTCCCTTTTCATCCCGGGCCACCAGTAACGCTGCCTCAAGTTCCTGTACATTTTGGTTACACCCGGATGGATCGAGTACCGCAAACCATGAACTTCTGTCAGAATTTTTAGAATCATATCATCAACCCGAGGAACACAAATCCTCTCCCTGAAATGCAATACACCACCAGAGTCTATCATGACATCTCTGGACTCCCCGGATATTACCTTGCCTCACAATTTACCCAATTTCGTATCCTGAAACTGTTTTGCCTTTATTTCCTCTATGAAGGTGGCCTTGACCTCAATGCTGGCCAATAACCCACTTTGATCTGAAACACCCAAGTGCATGAACTTGGCCTCCAAATCCCGAATTTCCTTAGCCAATGGTCGTTTGGATACCCCCAAACAAGCCAAGCTACCCATGCTAATAGTTTTCTAGCTCAATGCATCTGCCACCACATTAGCCTTACCCGGATGGTACTGAATTGTCACATCATAATCCTTCAATAACTCCATCCATCTCCTTTGCCTCAGATTCAAATCCTTCTGAGTGAAAACATGCTACAAACTGCGATGATCTCTGAATACTTCACACTTGACACCATAAAGGTAGTGTCTCCAGATTTTCAAAGAAAAAACCACCGCTGCCAACTTTAAATCATGAGTCGAGTACTTCCTCTCATGCACCTTCAACTTCCTGGATGAATGGGCTATCACATTCCTATCTTTCCTCAACACTGCACCCAAACCAGAATGTGAAGCATCACAGTAAACAACAAAGTCTTTACCTTCAACCGGCAAGCACAAAATAGGGGTTGTGGTCAAAAGTGTCTTAAGCTTTAGGAAGCTCTCCTCGCACTTGTCGGACCATACAAACGGTACCTCCTTCTGTGTCAACCTGGTCAGTGAGTAGCAATAGAAGCAAAGTTCTTCACAAACCTCCGGTAGTACCCCGCGAGCCCAACAAAACTTCTCACCTCTGTCACAGAGCTAGGCTGGACCCAATTCTTAACTGCCTCAATTTTCTGGGATCCACCATCACCCCCTATCCGACACCACATGCCCAAAAAATGCCATAGAAGTCAACCAAAACTCACACTTAGTGTTTGCATAAAGTTTTTGGTGCCTCAAGATGTCCAGCATAATACGAAGATGATTAACATGCTCTTTCCTACTCTTAGAGTAGATCAAAATATCGTCAATGAACACGATAACAAAAGAATCCAAGTAGGACTTAAACACCCCATTCATCAAACTCATGAATGCTTCCGGCGCATTGGTCAAACCAAACGACATTACTAGAAACTCGTAATGTCCATACCGAGTCCAAAAAGCAGTTTTCAGAATATCCTTAGGCCTAATTTTCAACTGATGGTACCCCAACATCAAGTCAATTTTTTCAAAACACCGATGCACCCTGAAGCTGGTCAAACAAATCATCTATCCGGGGTAAAGGATACTTATTATGGATGGTCACCTTGTTCAACTGTCTGTAGTCTATGCACATCCGCATACTACCGTCCTTCTTTTTTACAAACAAAACTGGAGCCCCCCAAGGTGAAGCACTGGGACGTATAAATCCCTTATCTAGGAGTTCTTGCTGCTGAGTCTTAAGTTCCCTTAACTATGCCAGAGCCATTCGATATGGAGGAATAGAGATGGGATGAGTGCCTGGCTCCAAATTGATACAAAAATCTATGTCTTTGTTCGGAGGCATGCTAGGCAAGTTTGCTAGAAACACCTCTACTAATTTGGAAACCACTGGAACTGACTCAATAGGAGGAGACTCCACACTATCATCCCAGAGATGAGCCAAGAAGGCTAGACACCCCTTCCCCACTAGCTTCCTAGCCCGGACAAATGATATTATCTTAATTGGCTTGGGCCTGTACACACCCTCCCACTCTAGCCTATCCTTACCCGGAATTTCTAGAGTCACAGTTTTAGTGTTACAGTTTAACACAGTATGATACGGAGACAGATAGGACATACCCATGATAATATCAAAATCATCCATATCCAGAATTACTAAATCTACCTAAGTACATAACCCCATAATTACTACAGAATAGTCACGATACACATGAGTCACAATCACCGACTCTCCAACTGGGGTAGATACATGGATAGAGGAATCAAGGATATCGCAATTCAAATCCAGACCCAATGCAAAACTAACAGACACATAAGAATATGTAGATCCTGGGTCAAATAATACTGATGCCATTTTATCACAGACAAAAATATTACCTGTGATCACTGCATCTAAGGTTTCTGCCTCAGTTCTTCCTGGAAAAGCATAGCAATGTGCCTGATCATCAATCTAGGCAACTTTCCAGGCCGGCTGTGCCACATCCCTGCCTGCGCCTCCGTTCCCTTGGTCTCCCCGACCTCCCTGGAAATTACCTTGCCCACTCTGTGGACGACCCCTAGCATTACCACTTCTGCCTGTCGGAACCACTGCTCTATTCTGCTGCTGACCCTGATTACCTGCCTGCCTGTATGGACACTCTCTCTTAAAGTGGCCTAACTCACCATAATGGAAGCAACCACGGTCCAAAGTAGGCCTGCTAGCTGATGTATATGATGCTCCCTGGCCTCTAGGAGCTGAAGACTGAGCTCCCTGACGACCACCTGTAGTAGTTGGCAGAGCTGACTGAATAGGACGGGCCAAGTAAGCCTGCTGATGCTGGCCCCTGGAGTACGAACCACCAAAATTTCCCTCATTCTGGGGCTTCTTGGATAAAGCCTTAGCCTTTCCCGCTTACCTAACTCCCTCTATCTTCTTCACATAATCCACCACATCATTAAAACCCTTTCCTGAAGCAGCCATATGCACTGACAGTACCTGCAGTTCACTATTCAGACCCTTGACGAATAATCAGACCCGTTCCTCCTCGAAACCCAAAATCTGTGTAGCAAAATGAGACAACGCATGAAACTTAGCCTCATAAGCTGAGAACGACATGCCACCCTGCTCCAAGTTCAGAAACTCATCCTTCTTCTGGTCCCTCAAAGTACGGGGAATGTACTTCTCTAGAAATAATGCATGGAACTGCTCCCAAGTCAGTGGAGGTAGGATAGATGACCGATACTCAACATGAGACCTCCACCACTGCTTAGCATCACCCTGCAGCTGAAAAGTGACAAACTCAACCCCATGCTGACGTACAACACCCAACTTGTGCAACCTCTCATAGCAATCCAGGATGAACTCATAGGCATCCTCCTTATCTGTACCCTGAAACATCGGAGGTTTCATCTTAAGGAACTTAGTCAGCATTTCATGCTCATTACCTGTCATCACTGGGCCTAGCATTGGCCTGAGGAGATCATTTGTGCCCGAAGCTGCATCCATCCTTGGCGCTGTGGTAACTGCTAGCCGAGTATCCAAGGCCTGATTTTCATAAGATGCGGGTATGGATCCAGCACCAACCAACCCACTCAGAATATCCCATGCCTACTTAAAAGCTTCCGGTGTCATAGTAGGAAGGCCTGCACCCCTAACTGGTGCAACCTCCTCTTGAGCTCCTTCATCTTCCACAACCACTTCCACCTCTTCTGCCACAGGATCCTGAGGTGGGGGAGGGGTTGCCCCGCGAACCTCGACCGCAACTTGAGATCTACCCCTGGTGGGTGTGGCTCTAGCGTGCCCTCTGCCCCTTCCCCTACCTCTGCCGTGAACTGCCGAGATTGCTGGCCTTGCTACATTACTTCTTGTAGTTACCATCTGCGGACAGAAGAGTGAATGAAGTTAGATACCAATTCATATCACCAGATACCAATTGGAATCGAGTTATAGCACGAAGGAAAAGAAAAAGAGATAGTTTTTCCCAAAGCCTTGTAGCCTCTCTAAGAAAAGTACGGACGTCTCTGCACCATTCCGTAAGACTCTACTGGACCAGTTTGGTACAACAAGATCAACGAATCTAGGCTCTGATACCATCTTTGTCATGACCCAACCCATCGTGAGTGGCACCCACCCAACCCCCGAATGAGCGAACCAATAGAGTTCCACCCTTGCCTAGACTAACAGCCTAAAACCAACAAGAATCAAAGTAAACTAGCAATGAAAATAAGATCAACTACTCAAAAACTTATCATAATTAATTATCTGCGGAAAATCTCACCTAGAAACTGAAAGTCATTGTACCAAACATCAATACCAAATCTAGAGTACGAGGATGCAACCCCAAACAAAATAAGAAATAGTTTTAAGTCCGAACAAATGGACTAAAATTCTAATGATAATACCAAGGTAACTCAAATCAATAGCTCACCCTTGAAGATCGGAAACGTCGGTGCTAAATCTGAGGACTCGTCTCAGCCACTGGAAGATTTTCTGTACTCACCAAAAGAAAGACAAATGCAATATCAGTACACCACCACTGTGTACTTGTAGGATCATCAACCAGTATTCAAGAAAACAGTATATAAATAGTACGCAAAATCTAGTAAAAAGTATGGTAAACATGCAACAAATATCACAGGCATCTCTAGACTACAAGTCTCTACCTAGCTTGTTACCGCATGAATCCAACTCTTACAGTTCTATTCCACCAACAAGAAATCATAACCACACCTTACCGTCTAGCACGGACCCACCCTGGAATCCCCTCTAGACAATACCACAAGTAATTGTTCAACCCATCATAAACCAAGACCAACTCAACAATCATACAACAGTTCCCGGCCACTCAAAGACCACCAATCAATAACACTTTTCAATAACAACCCGGTCTACTCACAGAACCAATATTAAGTATCACATTAAGTAAAACAACCCGGTCCACACACGGACTAATAACAATCAATGTAATACAAAAATCACCATGCAATATGCAATAAAGTAAACCCGTACCAGGCGTGGTACCCGTGCCAACTGAATAATATACCCGTACCAGGAGTGGTACCCGTGCCAACCATTTGTTATACCCGTTCCAGGCGTGGTACCTGAGCCAACCAAATGTCAACAACCATAGTCAATATATGAACACACACAACTTGTAAAGCCAACAAGTAAACCGTTCAATCACAGACTGTAAACAGGAACCTAGACATTCCACACAATTTCCCTAAGCTATGTAATTCATACAATCACTTAGACAAGAGTATATCAATATACACATTCACAAAAAATCATAAGCCATCACCTACCTCGAAATGATCCAAGCTCTATTCAACCCGAGCTTTCCCGTGTTTCGGATTTGTCTCGCGTTCTTCGTCTAAAAATAACACATAATACATACAATTAACATACAGGCCTGTACGTTACCCGGATTATACCAAATCTCCAAGCCCCAGGCCATCCATGATCATTCCACCCTTTTTCCCGGACTTTCCACCGTTAATTCTCCTAGTCTTATCATTTTTTGCATACAAAACAGGAAATTAAACAACCTATGATCATTTTAATGTACTTAAATCAACACCCAAGAACATACATGTTTGGGAACCCCTTTCTTCACGAAATTCCATCATCCCTAGGTCATTCCAACCTTTTCCTAATTTCCCTCCTAGCAATTCTATCGCATAGAAAACGTATTACAAAGAGTGGGGAACGAAAACCTTACCTTAGGAACAATTTTTGGCGGAGGAATGAAGAAAATAGCCTATAATTTGCCCAGCCTTTCTCCAAAACAAACTTGTGAAAAATGAATGTTTTCAGAGCTGTTTTTGCATTAAAACCCCGTCGGCCCGCTATAGCGGTCCCCGCTCTGCTATAGCGGTCCCGCTCTACTATAACGGTCATCTGCCGCTATAGCGGTCTTAAGTGAGTTGACCGTCCCTTGACCGCCACTATAGAGGTAATTTCCACCGCTATATTGGTGACCGCTATCGCGCCTGACAGCGCTCGTCATGGATAGAATGTCCGAAACTCTTCCAGTTTTGTCCATTTTACAACATACTTGGTTTTCCCGATGCCTGATACAACCCCTTCACGTCAAACGCGATTCCAGAAGTTCTACTAACCCAAAAGAGATTCTGAAAAGTCCTTTGGACTCCTTTATGTCTTGGCTACGCAGAAAACTAGCTTAATCCAAGACAACTAAATCCATTTTTACCCAGATTTCTCTAGACTCTACCTCGCTCCAAAACCGGCCGAGGCTAGCCTAGCCTAGAATTTCAAACTCCCAAACTCGGAGTTTTCTAACTCTAACACTTGGAACGATTGGTCTACCCGTAACGATGGACCCGGTCGTTACAACAGATACCAATTTACCTATCGTTCATCCCCGAATGATCAAACCCGAAATTATGGACTTGGGAAGTCTAAGGGTTAGTGTGACTTGGGAAGTCCTAGGAGTCAGGGTGCAAAGTCTCATGGTGGTGGAGTTGGCAGCAAAAGGAGTAGGCAGGTTTGGATTGATGTTGGGTTTTGGTAAGGTGGATGTTGAAGGGTCGAGTATTATAATTAATTGTGCATTACCTTTGATTTCTTATATAATGGTATGAAATAGATTCGGGTCGATCGATAATGTCTACCAATACGTGTGTTTGTACTGATTCTACTTTTAGAATATTCTTTGGATATAGTCTGGTTGTAGGGTCGGTGATGTTTCATAGGTACAGGATGACTGTGATTCTTCAGCAGCTTCTACTCTTGCTTCTATGGTGGGAGTTGTGTCCTCTTACATTTCTGTTTCACTTTCATAATAGCTCTTGTACCGGCTTAGACTAGATTCTAGGGAGGGTGTTTGTATTTTAAAAGAGTTTTTTTTTACATTAAATTGTAACGTTTTCATGTATTAAAGGAGTTATTTATGATTTAACTTTGTTTTCTGCATTTCCTGTCGGATCGGGTGGAAAGGGTTCTCCTATCTAGGTAGATTAGAATAGGTGCCCGCACGACCCAGTAGTTGGTCGTGATAGTTTCAAACTGATTATGAATAGGAATGTATTGATTAAGTTCTCATCCAGTAGTTCCGTTACTTTACTTTTTTTTCCCACAGAAAATTTGAAATGAAAATAAATATGTAGTTATTTTCATGTTGGATACCTAAATGTAAGTCTGTTATTTTTCCCATTTGTTTTGGTTTGAAAATATGCGGATAAGTTTTTCCATTATTAACAAGAATGATCTAGTAATTGAAGTAATATTGATTGCGACTAGCATGTTCCATTGAACTCGTTAAGGTAGACCTAGCCATGTTTTATTTTCGATATTACGGTATTTGCAGTAATAAGTGATCATTAATCCCTATTTTCTTTTCTTCTTTGCATGATCATGATTCATATCGAGTCCATTTGGACTCCCCCATTTCCTCATCCACCTTGTTGGGTTTAAACCCAACAAAATTCCTCGAGTCAAGCCCCGGTTAGGCAACAACAAGGTGGATATACACTGTTACACGCTAAGATACAGGTAGCATATGATGTAAGGTGAGAAAGGAAGCTAGCATACAGGTGAAAGACAAAGATGTGTGTTTATGAGACTGATATACAGTCTTATGCACTAAAATACAGGCAGAATGAAGCAGTGATATACTGTTGGTATACAAGGAGGATAAATGGACCAAAGTCCATGAAAATGGTCAAGTCCAAAGCTGGACAGACCTCAAAATGGGCCAAGAAGTTCACTTCTCTCTTCTACTTTATCTTTATTTGTAGTTTTATTTGTTTCTTGTATTAATTATAACTTAATTTAATTAATCTAAATAAATTTTCTAGAGTTGTCATTTTAATTTTATCTTTGCTTTTACGTATTTCACTTAATTAAGTTTTCTCAATCAAATTGCCTTGTTAAAAATAGAGCAAAATGAACTTTGTGTTAATTGGCTTTTAAGAATTAAAATGGATTTTTCTTTGACATGAAAAAATATTCTTTTTTCTTTAACTTATTTTTCTTTAAACTTCAAATTTTTCATAAAATTAATTGAAACAATTCCTTACTTTTCTTGTTTATTTAAGCTAACATTTTTCTTTCTAAAGTTATCATTTCTTAAACCACCTCTAATTTTGGTAAAATAAAATCATACCCTTTCAATTTTTTTTAATTAAAAAAGTAGCTTATTTGCTTGCGATTTTACCATTATTGTTAATCATAAAAGATTTATTCAAATCTCTAAACTATTTTTTTCAATTAAAATTTCCTTTTACCTAGTTAAAATAATTCTTTGATTATTATCCATTCAAATTGATTAAAAATGAATGTTCTCAATTCTCACCATTTAACCTATAAGTAAATTTCTCTTGAACTAATTTTATCCTCTCTTCCAAAAACATGGGCATTATTTTTTCCTTCAATAGTAAATAATAAAAATGGGTCATTAAAAATCCTTGGTTCAAAAGAGATTTTTTAACTTGAATTTTTCAATAGCCTTTGCTTTGAATAATAGTTATTTAAATAAATTTGCAAATACTTTAAATTTGAATCTTTTCTTATTCAAATGGATTTGTTTTAGTCAAAATAGACTATTTTTGCCTTGAATTAAGTGATGTCATTTTTGTTTATAATAAATCTTAGTATCTTCATGCAAAAAATTCAACTCTTTCGAAATTAGTCATTTTTAAGTTAGTCAAATTATTTTGGTCAACTATTTTTTAAATGGATGTTTTAAGTGCCTTAAGACCCTTCTTAATATGTTACTTGAATCCATACCTATTTTATCTAATTTTAAAGATTTATTTATATTTTTAAATCTTTGAAATTCTTTAAGTTTTCTTAATTTTTTTAATAAAAATTAAGTGGTGACTCTGTTTGTTTTTAGAATTATTTTTGAACTTTTTTTAAGTTCGAAATAATTTAAGTGTATGAAAACCAATTTCTCTTCAAAAAATAATTTCCTTTTCCGGAAAAAATGGATGAAACAAAAATGATGACTCTGTTGGGGATTTATTTAGGTTCTAACCAAAAATTTAAACTTTTTGACTAACCTTGTATGACCAACTATTTGAAATGTTGTAATTCTTGATTATTTGCTTATGTGTTTATTTTCACACATTATACTGCCATTGCATTTCATGGCATCTTTCGCCACATAGAACGCAATTTTATTTATATTCAAGAGAGGCTCACGATCTCATGACCTCTTTTCATAGATAATACTTTCTCAAAAATACGATAGCTTACGGGTACGTCATGCGTCTAGTAGCTATCGTATTTTCAAGTCAAGTTTTCCTTTTGGGACCCTGTCTATTTCGACGAAAATCCACTCTAGACACCTAGGGTAGAGTGAAATCCAAACCCAATTTTTTAGACATTAGCCTTGGATGACCCAATACCTTAGGGGTATTGGGCCCATTAGAAAGACCACCTTGCGTGTATTGGCTACAAGTCAATTACAGATGATCATCCATATGTTTTTAAATTTGAAGGAGTATATTCCACTTGAATTAATCCATTATCATTCGGGAGAGGAATGCTTACCTTAACTTACTTATTTTGTAGGATGACTTTACCGTGTCCCGCTAGGAGGTTCCAAATGGTAACAAAGTTGGATGATTTTCTAAGGGTTTGGTGAAAGTATATGAACACGGACGATAGGGACATTATCCGAGAGTATATTAGATACCTGCCTTCTCTTATGGATATGAAAGTGTGGCTCGAAATGATTCAAGTCATGGCAAAGTTTTGGGACAACGAGAACATGGTTTTTTGATTTGGGGGTATAGAGTTGACTCCGACTATTGAAGAAGTGGTGGCGAGTTATGAGAGTGTGTCTATGTGCAAGAAAAGGAAGAAAATGCCAAACAAGGACATTCTAATCTCAAAAGTGTGGAACCGACAATAAATTAAAGATGTATTTTTGTTCACAGATGATAGTTGGATTAGGAATATTGATGGCCAAACATACCCCTTCGAAAGTTATTTATCGGTTTGGAAGCTTCAATGCCTTCAAAAAATTCAATCATGAGTTCAAATCTGAAGCAACTTGGAAGAGCCGTAGGGCTTTTGTGTTTATCGTCTTCCTACTAGGATTCATGATGTTCCCTCAAGGATTGAGAGGGACTGTTCATCCTAGCATCATCATGGTCACACATTCTCTCTTTTATGGGATCAAGTACGGGACCGGCATCAAGTTTCATACATTGACACCTATGATCATTGCGGACATTTATCGAGCCTTGGGTAAGTGCCAAGTGGGTGAGCAGTTTTTTCAAGGATGCAATTTGATTTTGCAATGGTGGATGATCAAGCACATGCTCAAAAGTTCTCACACTGAAGAGCTATACCATCTAATGAGTTTAGACAACTTTGCATCCCATGGTATGTGGCTTAATATAAATGAATACAAGTGGAAACCCAATTAAGGGTTTTGATTCACTCAGTCTCGTGGTTTAAAAAATGACAACATCCAATGCGTGCTCAGAGATCTACATCCCGATAAATACATCACTAGAGGTGATAAGTTGCCTTTCTTAGTACTTATATGCCTTAGGGGAATTCACCTTATGTCCCCGCTAGGGTCCTTAGGCAATTCGGCCTAAATCAAGAGATACCTCAAGTGGGAAAAATGGCCAAGTTCATAACCAATCATGAGAATGGCGTGGTGGCATTCAAGGATATGATTCATAGAGAATGGAATCAAAAGAAGGTTGAGGAACCAAAGGCCAAAGACAGGTTCGATCCACAATGTGGTGAGACATACAAGGAATGGGTGAAGAAGAACCTTGCTAGCTAGGACTATTAAACCGGGTCTAAATGTTCCTTATCGAGTGGTCGATGTTGAGTCTGAGCACCAGATCCAACTTCATAGGCTTTAGAATCAATGCACAAGGAGTAAGGTTGCACATCAAATGCAACACAGAAAAGATGCCATGACCATACAGTATCTAAAGGAGGAATTAAAGCGGACTAGACAGGAGTTGGGAGATTATGGATAGGTCCTTCATGTGGCACGAAGTGTATAAGGACAAGAGAGCGAGGACTGATGCAGGACCTTCTGGGAGTTAGAGTTATTTATTGTCATCCCCTGCATGGGATTGTTTATTTTTTGCATTTTCCTATTCCCTAAAATTTGTATCCCCATTTTCTATTTAGTTGTAAAGACCTTGTCTCTCTTTTTTATTATTAATGAAAGCATATTTTGGGGTTAATGGATTGACTTAAAGGCATATATTTCCTTCAAATTTTCTAGGCCTACCCTTGGCACAAAAAGGTCACCCAAAGTTAGAACGCGACAATTTTATATGCTATTATACTCTTGTGTGCTTATAATTGTTGTATTTGCTATGTGTGTTGTTCAAATCAAAGATGAATTGATCCACTCCTATTTTAAAGACTTTTAGAACACCGTAGGAAGAAAACAAACCCAAAAGTGCAAAGTCCCACCAAATTATTCCTCGAGTTCTCCAAGTTCCTCAGAAAATCCAAAGCTTCCTATAAATTATCTAAAAAGTTTAATTTCTCAGGAAGGTTAACTTGCCATGGACACTGAAGAAGAAATGTGAAAGAGAATAAAAGAGATTCACTAGGAAATCATGGGAATCAAAAAGCAAAGTGAGGAATCTAAACATGTATGATGGAGCAAAGACTCGAGTTAGGATGGTGGGGAAAATTCTGAGCAATTCCCTATGGTGATGGGATTGCACCAGGGATCGTCCCTTAGCTTATTTTTATTTGCCCTGGTGATGGATGTGTTGACATGTCAAATTCAAGATGATGTGACCTGGTATATGTTATTTGCAGACGACATAGTTTTGATTAAGGAGACCCACGAAGGAGTTAATGACAAGTTGGAGGTTTGGAGACAGACTCTAGAGTCTAAAGGGTTTAGGTTAAGTAGGACTAAGACAAAATCTGTGGAGTGTAAGTTTAGTGTGGTGACACCTGTGATAGACGTGGAAGTGAGGCTTGACACGCATATCATCCAGAAGAGATATAGCTTCAAGTACTTAGGGTCAATTATTTAGGGTAATGGTGAGATTAACAAGGATGTGACCCATCATATTGGTGCAGGGTGGATGAAATGGCGGCTCGCATCTGGGGTGTTGTGTGATAAGAAGGTGCCTCCTAAACTGAAAGGCAAGTTTTACAGAGTGGCACTTAGACCGGCTATGTTATATGGGGCGGAGTGTTGGCCGGTCAAGAACTCTCACGTTCAAAAGATGAAGGTGGCTGAGATGAGGATATTGCGCTGGATGTGTGGGTTTACTAGGAGGGATATAATTATGAATGTGGATATTTGTGACAAGGTGGGAGTGTCTTTTATGGAAGACAAGATGCGGGAAGTGAGATTTAGATAGTTTGGGCATGTGATAAGAAGATGTGCAGAGGACCCTGTGTGGTGGTATGAGAGGTTGGCTATGGATGGGTTTAAGAGAGGTTGAGGTAGACCAAAGAAATATTGAGGAGAGGTGATTAAGCAGGATTTGGTGCAGTTACAACTTACCGAGGACATGACATTAGATAGAAAGGTATGGAGGGCTCAGATTAGTAGGTAGGTTGGCTTCATAGTAGGGAGGGGTGCAGTGTCTTGTTGCCTTTTTTAGTAGTTGTAGGGATACTCTTGTAGTTTTTGTTTCATCTGCATCGGGTACTTGCTAGTGCTTTGTATAGTTAGATTATAGTAGTATTTTGTTGTAGTATAGTTTTGTACCTATCTGTTGTTTTTGTTTATTTTATATCTTGGAATTTTTGAGCTGGGGGTCTATCGGAAACAACCTCTTTACTTCACCTCTGGGGTAAAGGTACGGTCTGTGTACATTCTATATTCCCCAGACCCCACTTTGTGGGAATATACTGGGTATGTTGTTGTTGTTGTAAACAAGTAGGGGAGAAGTTGATAGCTAGATCCGTGAGAGTTGATGAGGAGATTGCTCTCATGGAAGAAAAGATAGCCAATGTTGACACAAGGATAAGCCAAACAAAGGAGATGATCAACCAAATGGACTAGAAATACAAGCAAGTGCTTAAGAGGTTAGCTTCGGTCATAGGGAATAACGAAGAGTCCAGTAGAAGAGAACGGTAAATAAATCCAACCTTTCAACTGAGTCACATATTATTGGGCCAACATTAAGGACGACCCTGTTTGGCCAACTAGGTTCAAACCAAGGAAGGGAAAGATTGTTCTGAAGGCTCATGCTCAAGATAGTTATTAAAGGCCTAGGATCATCCAATGCTCAGTTATCTACCTAGATCTGAAGATTACGGGAATCCTACATCCCAAACAAACTCTGGGTTTTTGGTGTACCCATCACTTAGGATGTTGTGATTCGTCAATATGATTTCACTATTTTTCATGACACATACCTCGACATCTACTTCAAACTAATCCATGCTGGTATCATTGAGCCAATCGAAAGGAAGGTTGGGAAAATGTCCAAAGCTTGGCGTAAGGGAAAAGAAATATGCCTTTACCATGCTGGAGCAGTGGGGCATGACATCGAGAACTATCACACTTTCAGGGTTGACCTCGAGCATCTCATAGACACAGAAGGATCCAGATTGAGTTTCCACCATACCGCCTTTGAAGAAGAAGATCGAGAAGAGAATCCAGAAGACCTACCACTATCCAAAATCAAGCTTTAAAAGTAGTAGAGTTTTCCTTTAAGTGTAATGTTTATGTCTTTAATTTCCCCTTGTAATCAAAGATAGTGGATAAATGAAATGAAATGAAAACTTATCCTTTACCCATTTGAACTACGTAGGGCCTGACTTCTCCTTCGTGAGATATGTAAGCAGCCTTTAAGGCCCGACCCATATCTTTAAGAAATGTTTATTTCCGCACTTTGACAAGGATACCAAAAGAGTTCAGAAGAGTCAACAAGCAGAGATATTGGAAGACAATGATTTAATGAGTCAACCTTCCTGATAAAATCTGCTCATCCAAAATCAACGGACAAAGTCCTGTCTATTGAATCCTTTAAGTTGAAATTACTTGTGGATCAATTCGCCTTGATAAAAGTAACTTTTATGTGTTTAGAGCAATTCCTATGTTTTTATCTTATATTATTTGTCACTAATGGAATCTAACATATTTTCCTTTTGAGTTATTTTTATTTTAGCAGGTAATAGAATAAAAATAGAAACTGATCTGTATTGACAAAGCTTGCCGAACACTCCTATTTTACTCGTTCAAAAGCACACAAGGATTCCTTCCCTAACCGTCCCTTCTCTAAAGACAAAATGACTGATAGTGAGGAATAAATGCTCTGGCGATAAAGGATAATGTAATTGCGGAACAAAGTGAGATGATTGTTGAACTCGTGAGGAAGTTGGAAAAGATGCAAGAGGAAGTTTAGAAAGCCAAAGACAGGGAAAGTCTGTCCATCGCCGCTAATACTCTGACTCTGAGCAACCCCTAGCCCCCTCTCCAATTCCCTCCGCTCAACTCTCCATTAATCGAGAATTGTTTAAGAGATGTTCCTTCTGCCTTCATCCTCAGGCCTTCTAATGAACCTATCTCTAATATTCCTATTCACACAGGATCATCATACTAGACCCACAATCCCCTTATCCAATATACCAACCTGAACAACAATCCTAATACCTACAATCCATATAACCTTCCTCCGAATTACCAAAGCACCTCCCCAAATACATACAATTCCCAAAACAACCATGCAAATGTTGTTAATCCATTGAACTATACCTCCACATACCCAAATACCATTCCATATGTCCAGCCCCACCCATTCAGAATATGAAACCCCCTACCTTCCATGCCACGGTAGAACCTTATACCACTCTCCCAGAAAATCTCGAGCTTGACCACTATGAAAAAAAAAGAGGGAGTTGAAAGCCGCAGAGGAGAGGCGTGATCATGACGTGGCACTAATGAAAGAAGAAAAAGCTAGAATCAGGGAGTCCTGAGGTCCTTCTGATGAAAAGGGATACGATTATGATGACCTTCGTATTCATATGGAGTTGGATCTTCTAGAGGGATTTAAAATCTCTAAATTTGAGACCTTTAATGGTATTAGGAATCCCGATGCTCATCTAAGAAGTTATTGTGACCAAATGGTAGGTGCAAGGAATAATGAGGTGCTATTGATGAGGCTGTTTAGCCGAAGTTTAAGTGGATAAGCATTAGAGTGATTTACCACTCAAGAATTAAAGAAACGGCTCGATGGAGGATCTAGCCAAGGATTTTGCTCATAGATTTGCTTATAATGTAGAGGTTGTTCTAGACCGATACTCTTTGGATCGTATCAAACAGAATTCAAATTAGAACTTTTGAGATTATGATTATCACTAGAGAAAAGCGGCAGCAAGGGTCTGACCTCCCATGACCAAGGAAGAGATTAGTGCTTTGTTTATGCCCTCTCAAGAATCTAAATTCTATGATAAGATTATATCGACAGTGAAGGCTAAGTTTACTAATTTAGTTAAAATTGTTGAGACCATCACGGAAGGTATTTGGAGTGATAAGGTTACCAAAGTCTCGACACAATTAAGATCAGCAAGATTCCCTAGAAAGAAGAAAGAGGACGTGTCTTTAGTGTCCTCTAGCCAAAGCATGAGACTAAAGAGGCCCTTCGAAGCTAATTTTAAGAGAACCCTTGTACCATCAACCTATCCCCCCGCTTCACAAAATCCCTAACCAGTCTTCTATACTCAGCCTACTTACCAAGCTCCATCACCAAATACTAAGCCCTTTCACTAAACTCCATAACCAAATATGCAACCCACTTACCAAGTACCTTCCCCAAATTTCTAGGTTTATCAGAGAGCTCCCGATAATCATAATTACCACCAAGTTCCCCCTCTAGTTAATTAGAACAACAATAATCTTCCCTGTCCAAATTTAGAAAGGAAAGTTCCTTACACTTTTACCTAGTTGGCTGAAACCAGAACTTTGTTATACAAAAGGTTGAAGGAAGGGGGATATATTCAACCTATATAATCCAAACCTGGTAATCTTAAATCTTAATTCTTCAGAGCCGATCGATGCTGTGCTAATAAATTTGGTGGAGTTGTACATGATACTAAGGATAGCATTAACTTGAAGCACAAAATCCAGGTTTGATTGATCACAGGGTTATTACACTTCAAATAATACCACCAAACGTTATGAACAATTCTCTCCCAAATTATGGAGAAGCCGCGTCAATATGATTGAAATTGAAGAAAAATGGATGGTAAACAAATCCATAGCGCCAGCCAGTCTGAAGAATCCAGAGGTATTGTAAAAGGCTGTAGCAACACTAGGTATCACTGAAAAGCCAAAATTCATCGTGCTTACAGCCCTGAATTAAGCCTTTGCTCTAGTCCCTATGTAAAGAGAAGTTGTGATGGGATCTTCTGCAACTCATGACATGACTAGGTAGGGAATATGTTACATCCCAGACAATCTAGTTAATGATACAAGAAGGATCAGCAAAAGAGGCCAATTACTGATGGAGAAGCGGAATAATTTTGTAGAAGAATGCAGCCAAACGAGTATTCGATAGTGAAAACATTTGGAAAAGAACCCTGCCCAAATCTCTAATTAGGCATTACTTATGAGCTCCCAATACCATAGGCAGGCCCTAGTCAAAGTCCTTAATGAGGCCTATGTCCCTACAAGCACAAGTGCAGAAAATTTGACTGTTATAGTAAGCCGGGTCTTGGGGAGCTATCATAACTGTTTTGGTGTTAATGAATTTCCATTTGAAGGATTGATGCACAATAAGGCCTTGCATGTCACTGTCAAACGTGAAAAAAAGATTGTAAATAAAGTTCTGATCAATGAAGTTCAGGTCCGAATATTTGCCCATTGTCCATACTTACCCAGCTAGACTATGATCTGGGTAAAATTCATCAAAGCATGGTAAACATGAGAGCCTTTGATAAAGGACAAAAAGATAATTGGAAAGGTTAGTTTGTATGTTCAGATGGGTCTTATCGAGTTTCGCACCAAGTTCCAAGTCATGGACATCACTACCAGTTGCAATTTTCTCCTTGGGAGACCATGGATCCATGAGGTTAGAGCCGTGCCCTCAACTCTGCATCAAATGGTAAATTTATATGGGAAGACCATGAGGTGGTCATTCATGCTGAGGGAAGTCATTTGATCCACCTCAATAGCTGTGTCCTTGTAATAGAGGAAGTTTCGAGAGGAAGTGACTTTTATACTGTGGAGATTGTGAATGCCACCAGAGAGGATCTCGCACCACATGTGCCAATGCCACCAGCTTACAAGTTGTTCACAACCATAATGTTGAGGAGTGGATTTGATCTAGGGTTCAGATTAGGCAAGAATTTCAATGGCATAATTGAGAAAATAAGGATCCCATGACAGTTGTCCAAGCACGGACTGGAGTATGTGTTCCAAGAAGGCAAGGCAGAAACCAAAGATAAGGTGCAGTCAAGCTTGCCAAAGCCACTAAGTCACATATATCAGTCATTCCCGGTGCAAAATGGTTCCTCGAGCGATAGTATAAAGGACATAATAGGGGATTTGTTGGAGGAATGTGATGCTGTAATAGAAGAAATCCTCGAAACATCCATAATTAGGGAAGCTAGGCTAGACAAGCAATTGCAGAATTAGGCCTCTACTTCTCTTATGACTCTCCATTTGTCAGGGTAGACAAAGACTCTATTTTTAATGAAAATTTGGTGATGGTCCAGATGAGGCCCTTGACCCACCCTTTATGTTTTAAATTTCCTTGTACTATCTTTTCTACTTTCTAAAAGGCATAGACTCGCACTTATATGGGTCATAGCCATAGTTTATAAATATTTTCTGGATTTCAATGAAGCTCTCCCTTATTATGAAAACCTTGCTATTTGATTACTTGTTATTTATTAACTTGTTTTACTTATGATTTCAGTAATAATAACTTCAAACCTACCAATGTCATGTCATGCCAAGATCTTACTGAACAAATCAAGGTAGATGATGATGAATTTGAAGAATATGATGAAGAACTATGGTCCCTAAATAGTTAATAGAAGAATTAAAAGATTTTGAGAATAGGGACAAGCCCAACCTAAAGGAAATTGAGGTAGTTAATCTAGGAGGTGACAAGGAGATCATAGAAACCAAAGTCATCGTGCATATGTCAGAAGCGTTAAAGCAAGAGTTTGTTAGATTACTCAAAGAGTACATTGACATATTTGCCTGGTCCTACAGCGACATGCTAGGGCTAGGTACAAATATTGTATCTCATAAGTCGCCCATCAATCTAGGATTCGACCCTGTAAATCAAAAGACTTGGAAGTTCAAGCCAGATCTGAGTTTGAGGATCAAAAAATAAGTTACCAAACAGATCCAATATAGAGTGGTAGAGGTTACAAAACATCCAACATGGCTAGCCAATATTGTCCCAGTGCCAAAAAAGGATAAAAAAATCAGGATTTGTATTGATTATTGAGACCTGAACAAAGCTAGTCGTAAAGACAACTTTCCGTTGCCCAGTATCCACATCCTTATTAACAACTGCGTGAAGCATGAGTGGCAGTCATTCATGGATTATTTTGCTGGGTATCTCCAGATCCTAATGGATAAAAAGGACGTAGAGAAAACAACCTTCATTACGCCTTGGGGAATTTATCATTACCAGGTAATGCCATCTGGCCTTAAGAATGTGGGTGCTACATATATGAGAGCCATGAAAATTATATTCCATGACATGATATACAAATAGATTGAAGTATATATGGATGATGTGATCAAAAAGTCTCACGAGTATTTACACCAGTTGACTCATTTAAGAAAGTTCTTTGATCGACTATAGAAGTATAATCTGAAGTTGAATCCTGCCAAAGTGTGCTTTTGGGGTGCCATCTTGTAACACCCCAGAATTTGATTCAGCTTTTAAACTTAGAAATTCTGAAAATTTTAAAACTTCCAGGGATCACGAGTCAAGTCCACAAGCTGTGGATAGAACCATGAGTCACTGAAGTGACTCGTGAAACCAGTCCTGCAGATCATCCTCAGGACTAAGAACCATGAGGCAGGATCACGGCCCGTGGATGGTTCCACGAGTCACGAAACCAATTCATGGAACTCAGACTGAGGGCTGCCAGTTTTCCTAAGAACCACAACTGGGTTTCATGAATCGTAGAAGTTTCTATGGGTCATCCTATTGAATCGTAAGAACTCATCCGCAACCTAACTTTTGGCTAAGAAACCACGACTCCAATCCATGAGCCGTGGTTACTTCTACGGTCCGTGGAAAGGACTCGTTGAACCTGAAGCTGAGGTTTTCAACATCTTTCTCTAATTAAATCCCAGGGGTATTTCTATAATTACCCACCCTTTTAACTCTTTAGTGAGGTTGTTTTGACCACTTTTAGTAAGGTTCTACTCCTATTAGCCTAAGTCTTTCACTACTCCTCATTCATCTACAAAAAGAGGAAAAGAACTCCTTCAAGCTCCAAGTTCAAGCCTCCATTCTTTTTATCTTAAGATTAATCAAGCTTCAATAAGGTATGTGGGTATTCAATAAATGATTTCTTTCACCCTTATGCTTGAAATACCCATGTTTTACTTTGATTTATAAAATTGTGAAATTAGGGTTATTACCCAAATTGGAGAAAAGTTATGCATCTTCTTTTTAAGCATTTATTCATGGTTTCTCATTACTTATCTATGATTTATTTTAAGTTTCTTAATTGATTTCAAAATCTCATGCATTAAAGATGATTTCTAGCACGATTCCATTGAATTACATGTTTTTAAGTCAAAATTGGCATGTTTAGATAACATGACCTTGTGTATTTATCAAATTGCATGCCTAATTATTCAAGCTATGAATTTAAAAAGAAAAGTATATTTTGAATTATGGCTATGCTAAGTTTTTAAGATTTATGAATTGAATTGCATGACATCAGATATGTCCTTATGCTTTTCAAACAGATTTGACATCAGATATGTTATTTGTCATGATCAGTTTTGGCATCAGATTTGCCCCAGTATTATATGAGCTATATGTATGTTTTTGGGAGTAGTATTTAGCACCTAGTTGGATGGGGTAAGAGTACCCTTAGTCCCAGAACTACGTGCCCTCATAGATTCATAAGTCCCATTTGTTGGGCAGTAGAATTAGTGATCACGCCATAGCTATGTCTTTATACCCTAGAAAGGTATATTGGGTCCTCTCGATGGGGTGGATACATTAGATTCTATATAGCTCACATGGTCTATACCGATTAAGAGAACCTCCCACATAAATAGTTTCAGCTTTTAAAATATATTTGACTCTTGCTCAGATTTCAGACTTACTACTTATGATTATGTTTTAACTTATGATATTGCATTGAGTCATTTACATTACAGTTTTACTGTTTTAGCATGATATCAGTTTCTATACAATATCTAGCATGTTTACTTCAGATTTTGCATATTAATGCATATCTTGCACTGCATCCTCTTGATGATGCAAATTTAGGTTTCCTTCCCCAGACATGTGGCTAGAGATCGCAGACTATTCAGCTAGTGTTGGTAAGTCCTCACCTCCTGAGACTAGTTCTTGAGTTTAGCTTATTATCGTGATTTCAGTATTTAGAGTTAATTGGGGTTTTGTCCCAGTAACTCCTTATGTCATATGTAGAGGCTTTCCAGACATAGACAATGTTCGAGTCTCTCTGTCGGATCATGTGTCATATTGACTTTATCATTTATGAATTGGGTTTCCTAGCTTTCTATTTATACTTCTGCTATGTTTCCTTATGAATATCTGTATATGCTACGACCAACGGTTAACTTGGGGCACTTGTGGTCTCGGTTCTCGTGTTATGCCTAGGGGGTAGTCTCGGGACATGACAAACTTGGTATCAGAGCATTAGGTTCAAGGGTCTTAGGGTGTCTGAAAGCCGCATCGAGTAGAGTATCTTTCATGTGTTTGAAGTGTGCGACACTTATGAGAGAGAAGCTACGAGGTGTCTTAAGAAAAATTTCACTTCTTTCATAATCAATATCGTGCGATAACATTTAACTCTATTAACCCTTTAATCCATTCTTTATGCATTTCAGATTATACCTCCTCGCTGTGCCACGCCTCACCGAACCACTCAAAATGTTGACCCTCCGATTCCTAACCCCAAGGCCACGAATGCAAAGTTCAGAAATGGCATTCATATGCTAGCTCAGATTATGGCCGCTCAGGCAAATCAACATGCTTCTATCCCCACCCACCCTCAAGATGGAGTAGCGGTCTGAGTTCGAGATTTTGTTCGCATGAACCCACCTGAGTTCTGGGGTTCAAAATTTGGTGAGGATCCACAAAATTTCTTGGATGAGGTAAAGAAGATCTTTGATATAATGCAAGTGGGTGGTGTTAATGGTACTGAGATAGCTTTCTATCAACTCAAGGACATGACTCATATTTGGTTCACTCAGTGGAAAAATGCTAGAGCTAGGGATATGGTCCCTATGACTTGGGAATGCTTTGAGAGGGCTTTTCCTGACCGGTTCCTTCTGAGGGAGTTAAGGCGGTCAAAGAGTTCGTGAATTTGAGGCAAGGCTCCATGTTGGTTCAGAGTACGGATGGAAGTTCACCCAGCTTTCTAGGTATGCTTCTTCCATGGTGGCTGACCCGTGGGATGAGATGAGTAAGTACGTGTATGGAGTATCAGATTTGGTAAAGAAGGAGTGTAGGTCCACGATGCTTTTGGGTGACATGGATATTTCTCGACTTATAACTCATGCTCATCAAATTGAGGGATACAAGTTGAGGGATATAGCAAGGGAGAACAAGAGGGTTAGATCGGAGAGTTCAGGTTTTGGCCATCAAAGGTTTGAAGCGGATATCGCTCTTCATTTTAGAAGAAATCATCAGGACCCATTCATTCTTCTGTTAGTGCTCCTACCCAGGCCCATGCCTCGTCATGATCAAACTGGTAGAGGATCAGGTACCTATTCACAGGGTAGTGTTGCAAAGGGGACTCCTTACCCTACCTGGAACAAATATGGTAAAAGTTACCCCGACGAGAGTTTGGCTGGTAGAGAGGAATGTTTCAAATGTGGTTAGGTTGGACACAAGATTAAGGATTGACCTTCAGCTAAGAAGGGTCAGGGAGGTAGTGGGACTCAGTCTATTCTAACAGCTCCATGAGGTCGACCGGCCTAGCAGGGCACTGCTCTAGTTCTGGTGGTCAGCGCCAGAACAACCTTTATGCTATGTCCTCTAGCCAGGACTAGGAGAGTTCACTAGAAGTTATTACTGGTATGTTAAAAGTCTTCTCTCTCGATATGTATGCTTTATTGTACCCCAGCACCTCCTTATCTTTCGTGACCCCTTATATTGCTTGCAAGTTTGAGATTTACCCTGAACAATTTTTAGAACCCTTTTGTGTTTCTACTCCTGTTGATGAGTCAGTCCTAGGCAAAAGAATCTACCAAAATTTCCCTATCTCAGTCCTTCATAGAGTCATTTCAGCAGGTCTAGTAGAGTTAGAAATGACTGATTTTGATGTTATTCTTAGGATGGATTGGGTGTATGCATGTTATGCCTCAGTTGATTGTCATACTCGAGTAGTCAGTTTCAAGTTTCCAAATGAACCTGTCTTAGAGTGCAAAGGTAGTCCTTCATCCTCGAAGGGTCATTTTATATCTTATCTTAAGGCTAGGAAGATGATTTCTAAGAGGTTATATTTATCATATAGTTTGGGTTATGGACACGGAGTCCAAAATCCCATCTCTACAGTCAGTTCCTATTGTGAATAAGTTTCTTAAAGTGTTCCCCGAAGATTTGGCTGGAGTCCTTCCCGAGTGGGAGATTGACTTTGGAATAGATCTTCTTCCAGATACGAATCCTATCTCTATTCCTCCTTATTGGATGGCTCCAGTGGAACTTAAGGAATTGAAAGATAAGTTGAAAGACCTTATTGATAAGGGTTTCATTTGACCCAGCATCTCTCCATGGGGTGCTCCAGTTCTATTCATGCAAAAGAAAGATGGTTCCCTTAGAATGTGTATCGACTACCGCTAGTTGAATAAGGTTACAATCAAGAATAAGTATCCCATTCCTAGGATTGATGACTTGTTCAATCAGCTTCAGGGTGCCAGTTACTTCTCTAAGATAGAACTTAGATCCGGTTATCATCAGCTTCATATTCAAAAGTGTGACATTCCAAAGACAACCTTCACAACTCGGTATGGTCATTATGAATTTGTGGTTATGTCTTTTGGACTAACGAATGCTCCTGCAGCTTTTATGAATTTGATGGATCCTGTGTTCAAATAGTATTTGGATATGTTCGTGATTGGATTCATTAATGATATTCTTATTTATTCTCGGAGTAAAGAGGAGCATGCAGACCATTTAAGAGTGGTGTTGCAAACTCTCAAGGATCGACAGTTATTTGCTATGTTTAGCAAGTGTGAGTTTTGGATGCAGTCTGTTGCTTTTCTGGGTCATATTGTGACTAGAGATGGTATTCAAGTTGATTCTCAAAAGATTGAGGCAGTAAAGAACTAGACTAGACCCACTTCCCCATCTGATAATAGGAGCCTTTTGGATTTGGATGGTTCCTACAGGAGTTTTGTGGAATGGTTTTCTTCCATTGCTGCCCCTTTGACTCAGTTGACTCAGAAGAAGGTTAAATTTCAGTGGTCTGATCTATGTGAGAAGAACTTTTAGGAATTGAAAACTAGATTAACCACAACTCTAGTGTTGGCTCTACCCGAGGGCCTAGATGACTTTATTGTGTATTATGATGCTTCTAGGATTGGTTTGGGTTGTGTTTTGATGCAGCGTAGTAAGGTGATTGCTTATGCTTCAAGACAACTTAAGACTCATGAGAAGAACTACCCTACTCATGATCTTGAGTTGGCAGGCGTGGTTTTTGCTTTGAAGATTTGGAGATACTACTTGTATGGAGTTCACGTGGATGTGTTCACTAATCATAAGAGTCTTCAGTATGTGTTCACTCAAAAGGAATTGAATCTTGTTCAAAGGAGATGGCTTGAGCTTCTTAAGAATTATGATATGAGTGTGCTTTACCATCCGGGAAAGGCCAATGTTATGGCGGATGCACTTAGTAGATTGTCTATGGGTAGTGTATCTTCAGTTGAGGATAGTAAGAATGAGTTGGCCAAGGATGTTCATCGACTTTCTCGATTGGGAGTTTGCCTTATGGATTCGACAGAAGGTGGTGTTATTGTTCAGAATCATCTTTAGTAGCCAAAGTTAAAGAAAAGCAAGACAGTGATCCTATTTTGCACTAGTTGAAGGGTGCAGTCCATCAACAAAGGGTAGAGGTTTTCTCCCAAGGGGGAGATGGTGTGCTTTGATATTAGGGCTGATTGTCTGTTCCTAACATAGATGGGTTGAGACAGCAGATTTTGATAAAGGCTCATAGCTCCAGCTATTCTATTCATCCCTGTGCCACCAAGATGTACCGTGACCTACGGGAAGTCTATTGGTGGAATGGCATGAAGAGGGACATAGGAGGTTTCGTGGCTAAGTGTCCCAAATGTCAGCAAGTAAAGGTAGAGCATCAGCGACTGGGTGGTATGACTTAGGATATTAATCTTCCTACTTAGAAGTGGGAAGCGATCAATATGGATTTCATTACTGGTTTTCCTCGTACTCAAAGGCAACATTATTCTATTTGGGTGATTTTTGACAGGATGACTAAGTCATCCCACTTCTTGGCTGTTAAAACTACAGATTCATCAGATGATTATGCCAGACTCTATATTCAGGAGATAGTCAAATTGCATGGTGTTCCATTTTCTATCATTTCAGATAGAGGTACTTAATTTACATCCTAGTTTTGGAAGTCATTTCAGAAAGGTCTAGGTACTCAGGTTATGCTTAGCACAACTTTTCACCCATAGAGAGATGGCCAGGCAGAGCATACTATTCATACTTTGGAGGATATGTTGAGAGCTTGTGTAATTGATTTCAAAGGTAATTGGGATGATCACTTACCTCTTATCAAGTTTGCCTACAACAACAACTTCCACTCTAGCATCCAGATGGCTCCTTATGAGGCATTTTATGGGCGGAGGTGTAGATCTCCGATTGGTTGGTTTGAGGTAGCTGAGATAGCTTTGATTGGTCCATATTCAGTTCATGAGACCATGGAGAAAATTCAGATCATTAGAAAGAGGTTGAAGACCGCTCAGAGTCTACAGAAATCATATTCAGATGTGAGGAGGAGAGAGTTGGAGTTTGAGGTTGATGATTTGGTATTTCTAAAAGTGTCACCCATGAAGGGTGTGATGAGATTTGGCAAGAAAGAGAAACTTAGTCTCCGCTATGTAGGTCCTTATCGGATTCTGAGAAGAGTTGGTAGTGTTATGAGTTGGATTTGCCATTAGATTTAGAAGCGGTTCATCCGGTTTTCCATATTTCTTTGTTGAAGAAGTGTGTTGGTGATCCGACCTTGATTGTTCTTTTGGAAGATGTGAGTGTGAAGGATAGCCTTACTTATGAGGAAGTTCCCATGGAAATTCTTGATCGTCAGATTCGGAGGTTGAGAAACAAAGAAGCCACTCCAGTGAAGGTCCTTTAGAGAAATCAGCTAGTTGAAGGAGCTACTTGGGAAGCAGAAGCAGCCATGAAAGCCAAGTACCCCATCTCTTTACTTCAGACTCAGTTTCAGCTTGAGGAAATTGTTTCCTCTTTAGTATGTCCCTCCGATTCTATTCCATCAGTTTCCCTCATGATCCTAGCATGCATTCATGTTTTACGAAGTTAGTTCAATCATGTTTTAAGTTGAAAAGCTCAGTTTTCATGTTATCCTTAAGTTTCTATGTTTTGTTGTTTGGTTGGTCTGTTTCCTCTCCAGTTTTCCTTGCTTAGTCTTCATTTGAGGACGAATGATCCCAAGGGGGAGATATTGTAACACCCAGGAATTCGATTCAGCTTTTAAACTTAGAAATTCCAAAAATTTTGAAACTTCTAGGGATCACGAGTCAAGTCCATAAGCCGTTGATAGAACCATGAGTCGTGGAAGTGACCCATGAAACCAGTCCTACAGATCATCCTCAAGTCTAAAAACCATGAGTCAGGTTCAGGGTCTGTGGATGGTTCCACGAGTCATGGAACTAACTCGTGGAACTCAGACTGAGGGTTGCCAGTTTTCCTAGGAGCCACAAGTGGGTTCCACGAACCATAGAAGTTTCTATGGGTCATCCTGTTGAATCGTAGAAA
The DNA here is from genome assembly GCA_003996215.1 of Jaltomata sinuosa. NCBI lineage: Eukaryota > Viridiplantae > Streptophyta > Magnoliopsida > Solanales > Solanaceae > Jaltomata > Jaltomata sinuosa. The sequence goes on from QJPP01000640.1 coordinate 241,367, forward strand.
CTCATCCACAGCCTAACTTTTGGCTTAGGAACCACGACTCCAATCCACTATCCGTGGTTACTTCTACGGTCCGTGGAAAGGACTCGTGGAACTTGAAGTCGAAGTTTTTAACAACTTTTCTCTAATTAAATCCCAGGGTTATTTCTATAATTACCCACCCTTTTAACTCTTAAGTGAGGTCATTTTGACCACTTTTAGTAGGGTTTCTACTCCTATTAGCCTAAGTTTTTTACTACTCCTCATTCATCTACCAAAAGGGGAAAAGAACTCCTTCAAGCTCCAAGTTCAAGCCTCCATTTCTTTTCATCTTAAGATCAAGCAAGCTTCAATAAGGTATGCGGGTATTCAATGAAGGATTTCTTTCACCTTTATGCTCGAAACCCCCATGTTTTACTTTGATTTATGCAATTGTTAAATTAGGGTTCTTACCCAAATTGAGAAAAAGTTATGGGTCTTCTTTTTAAGCATCAATTCATGATTTCTCATTACTTATATATGATTTATTTGAGGTTCCTTAATTGATTTCAAAAGTCCATGCATTAAAGATGATTTCTAGCATGATTCCATTGAATTACATGTTTTCAAGTAAAAATTGGCATGTTTAGATAACATGGCCTAATGTATTTATGAAATTGCATGCCTAATTCTTCAAGCTATGAATTTAGAAAGAAAAGTATATTTTGAATTATGGATATGCTAAGTTTTTAAGACTTATGAATTGAATTGCATGACATCTGATATGTCCTTATTCTTTTCAAATAGATTCAACATCATATATGTCATTAGTCATGATCAGTTTTGGCATCAGATATGCCCCAGTATTATATGAGCTATATGTATATTTTTGGGAGTTGTTTTTAGCACTGAGTTAGACGGGGTGAGAGTACCGTTAGTCCCAGAACTAGGTGCCCCCGTAGGTTCATAAGTCGCCTTTGTTAGGCATTAGAATTAGTGATCATGCCATAGCTATGCCTTTATACCCTGGAAAGGTATATTGGGTCCTCTCGATGGGGTGGATACATTAGATTCTATGTAGCTCACATGGTCTATGTTGGTTAAGAGAACCTCCCACAGAAACAGTTTTAGCTTTTACAATGTATTTGACTCTTGCTCAGATTTCAGAATTACTACTTATGATTATGTTTTAACTTATGATATTGCATTGAGTCATTTACATTTTAGTTTTACTGTTTTTGCATGATATAAGTTTCTATAGCATATCTATCATGTTTACTTCAGATTTTGCATATCTCACATATTCAGTACATCCTATAGTACTGACACATATCTTGCGCTGCATCCTCTTGATGATGCAGATTTAGGTTTCCTTCCTCAGACACGTGGTTAGAGATCACAGGCTATTCAGCTAGTGTTGGTGAGTCATCACCTCCCGAGGACCGGTTCTTGAGTTTAGATTATTATCGTTCTTTCAATATTTAGAGTTAGCTGGGGTCTTCTCCCAACAACTCCTTATGTCATATGTAGAGACTTTTCAGACACAGACAGTGTTCGTGTCTCTCTTTCGGATTATGTTTCATCTTGACTTAATCATTTATGGATTGGGTTGCCTAGATTTCTATTTATGCTTCCCCTATATTTTCTTATGAATATCTGAATATGCTATGAACAAGGGTTAACTTGGGGCACTTATGGTCCCAAGTCCCGTGTTATACCTAGGGGTAGTCTCGGGGCATGACATAGCTGGAAAGTTATTGGGCTTCGTAGTCAGTATGAGGGGAATCGAGCTTGACCCTTTGAAAGTCAAAGAAATCCATGATTTGCCTCTGCCAAAGACCAAGAAATAAATCATGAGCTTTCGGAAAGATTAAATTACATCAGTCGGTTCATAGTTCAGTCGATAGTTATCTGTGAACCCATTTTCAAGTTGTTGAAAAAAGATGCACCCACCGAGAAGACCAAGGAGTGTCAACAAGTTTTTGACCGTATCAAGAGTTATTTATCCAGTCCACTGGTATTGGTTCCTCCAAAAGAAAGAAGCCCCTTTATTACTTTATTTGTCTGTCTCGGATAATGCATTTGGACGTAATTGGGGAAACATGATGAAAGCAGAAAGAAGAAACGAGCAATTTACTACTTGAGAAAGAAGTTTACTCTTTACGATGCTTGCTACACCTTGTTAGAAAGGACTTACTGTAATGACCCGTTAGGTCATTTTGAGCACTAGAACTCCTTTTCCATAGAAGGCCCTTCCCATAAATTCCTTATGAGAATTTTAAACTATTCATTTAACTATAGTTATTTAATTAACAGGTGATTTTAAATAATTAATTTAGTTGGTGATTAATGAGATTAAAAAAAGAGAATTAGAAATGGGCCACACTCACTACTCCCAGATTGGACATGTTACAATAGTTAGGGTGATAAATTATCTAGGTTTTTTTCCTTTTTACTCTAAATTTATGAGAGGAGAGAGAGAAAGAAAAACACTACGAGGAGGAGCAATCTCACGTGCTTAGTATCAACAAGAAAATAAGCAGCGTGTGAGGTAAAATCCAACTAAATTTCAATCGTGTATGTGTATACCTTTATTAGTGGAAAGGCTTCAATGATTAGTAGTATTATATTGAAATCTGATGAAAAGGAATTAAGATAGAAACATGGATGCTATGTGGCAGCGTAGGTTGGTAAGGGACAATTTAGGTGTCTAATGATGTCCAATGATTGGAGGAGTATGATGGGGAAATCATGATTTAATGATTGGGTGATGAAGAATATGATGGATCTTGAATTAGGTTATAGTTATGTAAAACATTTGTTTCTGTAGTTAGATTACTAATTAAAACTTAGCTTCTATTTGCATACTTTAATTGCTAAGATGGGTATCATTAACTATGATTATAATACTAGCGGATAAAAGGAAATTTTGTTAAAAATTAAAGTTAGACCTATGAATAGCCACTACTACAGTTGACTTGTTAAACAATATGCCATTAGAATTGGTGATCTAGTGAATTAATTATTATGCAATGATAACATAGTGATGGGCTAATCATTGGAATTTGAAATAAAATGGTAGAATGGTGGGTAGTATAACCTATGTACGTATGTTGCTAGGATTGGAATGTTCGATATTATTTTTGGATTGAGAAAATTGAGACTTAGCCTAAAGCTTGAAATTTAGGAAAGTAAGATTTGGCATATGATTTTAAATCAAGCTTAAAGCTTAATTATAAGTTGGGATTCACTTAGTTATGAATAATTTATATATCTCATAAATTGAGAACATTCTGAAGCTTTACAAAAGGGAAAGGGAAAGTCTTGAGGGTTCGTGACGCATTATTCAGCTTTCGAGGTATGTTAAGACTTTCTAGACTTCGTTGAAGGGTGTTGATTAATAAAAGATTAAAAAATTAAATTAGAGAATAGGTAAGGGCGAAAGATAAAGGTCACGTACCTGTGGTGTGATAGACATTGGTATGAGTACCAGTGTTATGAAAAGGGAAAGTTTATACTATATAATTCAAGAATGCCAAAGCATATGGGCATTAGCTGATGCATTATTGGTTTGGTTGTTTTTTTTGTGTTCATGGTTCTCCATTTAATCTGTATATTTGTGATAGTCGAGGTAACTATATTTTTTGTCAGTCATTTGATCAAATAAGATGCATTATCATCCCCTATTCCATTGATATTATATCATGCACGTGCATTGGCATTGAGTTTGAGTGTGAGTAATGGTCGAGCATGTGGAGATCATCCATGCTACGATTGTTCTATTATTATGAGTTAGGCACGTGGAGATCGTTCATTCTAAGATTGATTTTTTGATAGCACGTAGAGATTGTTTGTGCTGGTATATGGACCTTGCGAGTCCCCATGGGTCACGAACTCTCGATGTATTATTGAGGAGTATCGTGTATATATGATTGAGAGATTACTGGATATTTGAGGCATATCATCTTATTATATCACATTGCATCACATCCTCCATATTTACTTGATTATGTGTTTAATTGATGTTTGAACATTTTGTGGTAATTGATTTTCTCTACTTTAGTGAAAACTTGACTATTGAGTATAGTCTAGACTTGTAAATTTGAAAATGAATTTTTACATGAGTCCTGTTATCACTTCTCTGTTGTCGGTCTATGATACATATTGGGTACACGTGGTTTCGTACTCATACTATGCTTGCTATACTCTTTTATGGCGCAGATTTAGTTCTGAATACTAGCGCATCTCGTGGAGTTTCTTGAGTCTGAGCTTGGATTATCTTGGAGTTGTTGTGAGCTGCTTGGCTATTTTGCAGCCCACACCTTCATCTATCTTTTATTTATTTTGTCATTTAGTTATCAGACAGGGTATTGCATTCAGACTGTCATTTTAGTTTTTAGACTTGTATCGTATTGTAGAAGCTCTTGTACTTATGACATCAAATCTAGGGTGGTATTTTAGCTTTTATGCATTTTGTTTTGAAGGATTTTGTATTTGGACTGTGTATTTCCCTTTTCATTTAATTGCTTAATTGTATTTGAAATATCTTTGGGTTGTCTTACCTATCAGTTGGGAACATCGGTACCATCACGACTAGTGATTTTGGGTCGTAAAAATTTGGTATCAGAGATATAGGTTCATTGGTCTCACAAGTATAAGAGCAATGTCTAGTAGAGTCTTTCGGATCAGTATGATGACATCTGTACCTATCTTTGAGAGACTATAGGGTATTTAGGAAACTTATATTCTTTCATTCCTTATCATGCATACTTGACCCAGTTGAAATTCTAATCTTGTTGTCTTATTCTCTCAGAGATGGTGAGGACTAGTTTATCCACCACTGGAGATTAGGAGCCTATACCTACACCTGCCACCAGGGGAGCTACATGAGGTAGAGGCGGGGGAGAGGTCAAGGTAGAGGCCTTGTGGTAGCACCTATTAAGGGCTGCATATCGACAGCTGCCCAGGGTCTTGCTAGGGAAGTACCTACCAATCTAGATATGGTTCACATGGATGGGCCTGATCATATTGATGAGTATGGACCAGCTCAGGCTCCACCTAGTTTCATCGCTACTCCAATGCTTCAGGATACTTTGGTTCGTATGTTGGGATTTCATGAGGGGATGGATCATGTGGGCATATTACCTGTTGCCTCTAATGGTTCCTAGACTCATGTTGGAGGTCAAACTCTAGACTTGATGGTTGATCCAGGTTTTCAAACTTCAGGCACTCAGCCAGCTGCTGCTGTAGCTCCCCATTTAGATTGTGGGGTATTTCCAGGTATTGTATCACGTTTGGCTAATAGGCCTATCATGACTGTGGATGAGAAGAATATGTTGGGGAGGTTTAGGATGATGAATCCTCTGACCAATACTGGTGAATTGAGTAAGGATGTGTATGATTTTATAGTCAGTTGTCATGAGAGATTGTATAATCTGGGATTAGTGGAGTCTCATGGAGTTGACTACATAATATTTCAGATGATGGATCTTGCAAAACAGTGGTGGAGGGATTATATCGATAGTAGGCTAGTTGGATCACCTCTATTTTCATGGGCACAATTTTCTCAGGTATTTCTAGATAAGTTTGTTCCACGCAGTGAGATGGAGCGCAAAAGGGATGAGGTTGAAAGACTAGAACACGGGGGTATGTATATTTCCAAGTATGAGAGTAGATTCCACACCTAGGCTTGGTACGCCTTGATGATACTTCTCACCAAGACTGACAGAGTGACAAGGTTTGTTAAGGGGTTGATTATTCTGGTTTGTATAGGTGTTTCTCAGGTTGCTGCTTCTGGAGCTACATTTCAGAAGGTGGGAGATGCCACCAAAGACTGTGAGATGATCCGACGTGAGGTATTTGAGCAGCGTGAGGGAAAGAAGGATCGTTATTCAGGCGATTATGGTCGAGCTCCACCTAGGAGCTGAGGCTACTCAGGGCGGAGCTACCATCCTCAGTTGAGCAGACACATTTATGCCGCTATGCTAGCATCTGAGGTTAATTATGTGGGGCATAGTACTTTCAATTTTATAAGATTTCACAGGGCTCATCTTCCAGACCTTTTGGCCGTAGAGGGCATTTTGATAATTCAGGTTCCACTCATCAGTCTATGCATTGTAGGGGTTGTTTTGAGTCTAGTGACATGAGACATTTTGTGAGGGATTGCCATAGGACCAGACGTGATGAATCGTATCAGGGTTCTCAGGCTTTGACTTCTAAAACTCCACTCTGACTGGTAGAGATGCACAGAGTGGCAGATATGGCTCTCATTCAGGCAGGGGTGGTTCTCATTCAGGTAGAGGTGGTGCTGATTCTGGATGAGGTGTTGGCCGTGGAGGTTCACAGTTTGAGGGCGGTCATGCTCAGTGTTATGCTTGTTGGGTAGGCCAGAGGTAGAGGCTTCAGATGTTGTTATCACATGTATTATTCTAGTTTGTCATCGGTTAGGTACATTATTATTTGATCCAGGCTCTATCTATTCTTATATGTCTACATACTTTTCTTCGAGTCTGGATATATTGTGTGAGTCACTTGAGTTGCCTGTGCATATTTCTACTCCTGTTGGGAATTTCGTAGTGGTAAATCGGGTATATAAATCATGTGTAATTACCTTGATGTGATATGATACTCAAGCAGATTTGAAGGTCTTAAATATAGTAGCTTTTGATGCTATTCTTGAGATGGATTGGTTATCTCTTTACTATGTAATTTTGAACTGTCATGCTAAGACAGTTACATTAGCTATGCCAGGAATTCCTAGAGTAGAGTGGAGAGGTTCTCTTAGCCACGCTCTAAAGAAAGTGATATATTTCCTTAGGGCTCGTTAAATGGTAGAAAAGTGATGTTTGGCATATTTGGTACATGTTTGGGATACTAGCATGGAGACTCCAGTGCTCGAGTCTATTCTGATAGTGAGTGAGTTTTCTGAGGTATTTTTGATAGACCTGCCAGGTCTTCCACCTGATCGTGACATTGATTTTTGTATCGATTTGGAGCCAAGCCCCAGCCTATCTTTATTCCTCCATATAAGATGGCACCGGTTGAGTTGAAAGAGTTGAAGGAATAGTTGTAGGATTTGTTGAGCAAGGGGTTTATTAGACCGAGTGTATCTTCTTAGGGTGCTCTAGTGCTATTTGTGAAGAAGAAGGATGGATCTATGCATATGTGTATTGACTATCGATAATTGAACAAGGTTACCATCAGGAATAAGTACCCGATACCTTTTATTGATGATTTATTTGATCAGCTTCAGGGTGCTTCAGTTTTCTTAAAGATTGACTTGAGATGCGGTTATCATCAATTGAAGATTAGGCAGAAGATATCCCTAAGACAGCTTTTCGGACATGTTATGGCCATTATGAGTTTTTGTTGATGTCTTTTGGACTAACTAATGCTCCAACAACTTTTATGGAGTTGATGAATGAGGTGTTCAGAACGTACTGGGATTGCTTTGTTATTCATCGATAATATATTGATATACTCACGTAGTAGTGAGGAGCACGAGAAATATTTGAGGATTGTTCTTGAAATTCTGAAGGAGAAGAAACTCTATGCGAAGTTTTTAAAGTGTGAGTTTTGGCTCAGTTCAGTGGCATTCTTGTGGCATGTAGTTTCCAAGGAGGCCATTATGGTGGATCCCAAGAAGATTGAGATAGTTCGGGATTAGGTCAGATTTTCTTTAATTACTGAGATTTGGAGTTTCTTAGGCCTTGCAGGTTATTATCGGCAATTTGTGGAGGGGTTTTATCCATTGCATCCCCGTTGACTAGATTGAACAGAGGGAGGTGGTTTTTCAGTGGTCTAATAAGTGTGAGGCAAGTTTCCTGAAGCTCAAGACTTTATTAACTACTGCTTTAATTTTGACTTTACCCATGTAAGGAGAGGGCTTCACCATATATTGTGATGCTTCTCGAATTAGTCTTCGTTATATATTGGTGCAGAAAGGGAAGGTGATAGATTATGCTTCGAGATAGTTAAAGGTTTACGAGAGGAACTACCCCACTCATGACTTGAAGTTAGCGGCGATAATGTTTGCATTAAAGATTTGGAGGTATTACCTTTATGGTGTGCATTGTGAGATTTTCACGGATCATTGTAGTCTCCAATATATATTGAACCAGAAAGATCTTAATTTGAGGCAGCAGAGTTGGTTGGAGTTGCTCAAAGACTATGACATGACTATCCTTTACCATCTAGATAAGGCGAATATGGTGGCAGATGCTTTAACTCCGAAGGTGGTAAGTATGGGTAGTTTAGCTTTGTTACAGGTGGGAGAGCGTCCTTTGGCTATGGATATCCAGTCTTACCCAACAACCTTGTGAGATTTGATATTTCAAAATTCTGGTAGGGTTTTAGCTTACATGGAGGCAAAGTTGTCCTTATTGGAACATATTCAGGCTCACCATTTTAATGATGGGAATTTTTGTATGATTTGAGATAGGGTGTTATGATGAGAGGCGAAGGAGGCAATTCTAGATGATAAGAGCGATTTGAGGATCAACGATCACATTTACGTCCCTTGGACAGGTGATTTGACTAGACTGATTATGGAGGAGGCCTATAGTTCGAGGTATTCTATTCATCCGGGGGCTACTGAGATGTATCGTGACTTGAAGAAACATTATTGGTGGTGTCAGAAAAAGAGAGACATAGTAGATTTTGTATCTTGGTGTTTGAATTGTCAACAAGTGAAGTATGAACACCAAAATCCTAGAGGTGTGACTCAGAGGATGCCCATACCTGAGTCGAAGTGGGAGCAAATTGCTATGGACCTTGTGGTAGGATTGCCATGGACCTTGGGTAAGTTTGATTCTATATGGGTCATCGTGGATTGATTGACCAAGTCTCCACATTTTATACCAGTTTAGATTACCTATAATTCAGAGAAGTTAGCCAAGATCTACATTTGAGAGATAGTTTGCTTGCATGGGGTGCCTATTTTTAGCATTTCAGATCAGGGTATATAATTTACATCTTATTTCTGGCAGTGTCTACAAAAGGAGTTAGGTACTCAGGTGGATCTTAGTACAACCTTTCACCTTCAGGCTGATGGTCAGTTCGAGTAGACTATTCAAGTTCTTGAGGACATATTTCAAGCATGCGTGGTAAACTTTAGTAGTCATTGGGACCAATTTTTTCCTTTAGCGGAGTTTGCATATAATAATAGTTACTATTCGAGCATTGAGATAGCACCGTATGAGGCTTTGTATGATATGAGATGTCGATCTCTGATTGGTTGGTTTGATGCATTTAAGGTTAGGCTGTGGGGCACAAATTTTTTGCGGGAGTCATTGGACAAGGTCAAGTTGATTTAGGATAGGCTTCTCATGGCTATGAGTTGGCAGAAAAGTTATTCAAATTAAAAGGTCCGTGATTTGGAGTTCATGGTTGGAGATCGGGTTCTATTAAATGGTTCAACTATGAAAGGTGTGATGAGATTTGGGAAGAAGGAAAAGTTGAGCTCGAGGTACATTGATCATTTTGAGATTGTTCAGCATGTCGGTGAGGTGGCTTACGATTTGTCTTTGCCACATGGTTTGTCATGTGTCCACCCTGTGTTTCATATCTCTATGCTGAAGAAGTACCATCAGGATAGTTCTTATATGATTCAGTGGGATTTGGTGTTACTTGATTAGAATCTGACTTTTGAGGAGGAGCCGGTAACCATCTTAGATAGGAAAATTCAGAAGCTAAGGTCAAAGGAAATTGCTTTAATAAAGGTTCAATAGAAGCATCGTCCAATTGAGGAAGCTACTTGGGAGACCGAGTTGGACATGCGGATCAGATATCCTCAGCTATTTTAGCATTCAGGTACTTTTTATTCTTTATCATTTGAGGACAACTGTTTGTTTAAGTAGTAGATGATGTAACGATCCGTTAGGTCATTTTGAGCACTAGAACTTATTTTCCATAGAAAGCCCTTCCCGTAAATCCCTTTTGGGAATTTTAAACTATTTGTTTAACTATGGTTATTTAATTAACAAGTGATTTTAAATAATTAATTTAGTTGGTAATTAATGAGATTAAAAAAAAGAGATTTAGAAGTGGGCCACACCCACTACTCCTATATTGGGCATGTTACAACAGTTAGGGTAATAAATAATTTGTTTTTTTTCTTTTTACTCTCAACTTATGAGAGAAGAGAGAAAGAAAGACAAACACTATGAGGAGGAGCAATCTCACGTCCTTAGCATCAACAAGAAAACAAGCAGTGTGTGAGTTAAAATCCAACTAAATTTCAATCGTGTATGTGTATACCTTTATTACTGGAAAGGCTTCAATGATTAGTAGTATTATATTGAAATCTGATGAAAAGGAATTAAGATAGAAACATGGATGCTATGTGGCAGCGTAGGTTGGTAAGGGACAATTTAGGTGTCTAATGATGTCCAATGATTGGAGGAGTATGATGGGGAAATCATGATTTAATGATTGGGTCATGAAGAATATGATGGATCTTGAATTAGGTTATAGTTATGTAAAACATTTGTTTCTGTAGTTAGATTACTAATTAAAACTTAGCTTCTATTTGCATACTTTAATTGCTAGGATGGGTATCATCAACTATGATTATAATACTGCCGAATAAAAGGAAATTTTGTTTAAAATTGAAGTTAGACCTAAGAATGGCCACTGCTATAGTTGACTTGTTAAACAATATGCCATTAGAGTTGGTGATCTAGTGAATTAATTATTGTGCAATGATAACATAGTGATGGGCTAATCATTGGAATTTGAAATAAAATGGTAGAATGGTGGGTAGTATAAGCCATGTACGTATGTTGCTGGAATTGGAATGTTCGACATTATTTTTAGATTGAGATAATTGAGACTTAGCCTCAAGCTTGAAATTTAGGAAAATAAGATTTGGCATACGATTTTAAATCAAGGTTGAAGCTTAATTATAAGTTGGGATTCACATAATTATGAATAATTTATATATATGATAAATTGAGAATGTTTTGAAACTTTACGAAAGGGAAAGGCAAAGTCCTGAGGGTTAGTGACGCGTTATTCAGCTTTCGAGGTATGTTAAGACTTTGTAGACTTCGTTGAAGGATGTTTGTTAATAAGAGATTAAAAATTTAAATTAGAGAATGGGTAAGGGCAAAAGATGGGGATCTAGTACCTGTGGTGTGACTGGCATTGGTACGAGTACCAGTGTTATAAAAGGAAAAGTTTATTACTGTATAATTCGAGAATGCCAAAGCATATGAGCATTAACTGATGCATTATTGACTTGATAACTTTTTTTTTGTGTGTTCATGGTTCTCCATTTAACCCATATATTTGTGATAGTCAAGGTGAATATATTTCCTGTCAGTCATTTGATTGAATGAGATGCATCATCATCTCCTATTCTATTGATATTATATCATGCACATGCATTGGTATTGAGTTTGAGTGTGAGTAAATGTCGGGCACATGGATATCGACTGTGCTGTAATTGTTCTATGATTATGAGTTGGGCATGTGGAGATCATTTGTTCTGTTGATTTATTTTGTAATAGCACGTAGAGATCGTCCGTGCTGGTATATGGACCTCGCGAGTCCCCCATGAGTTACGAACTCTCGAGGTATTGCGGAGGAGTATCATGTATATATGATTGAGAGATTATTGAACATTTGAAGAATATCATCTTATTACAGCATATCCTCCATACTTACTTGATTATGTGCTTAATTGATGTTTGAATATTTTGTGGTAATTTATTTTCTCTTCTCTAGTGAAAACTTGACTGTTGAGTATAGTCTAGACTTGTAAATTTGAGAATGATTTCTATACATGAGTCCTATCATTACTTATTCATTATCGGTCTATGATACGTATTGGGTACATGTGGTTTCATTCTCATACTATGCTTGCTGCACTCTTTTGTGGTGCAGATTCAGTTTCGAATAATAGCGCATCTTGTGGAGTTTCTTGAGTTCGAGCTTGGATTATCTTGGAGTTGTGATGAATTGTTTGGTTGTTTCGCAGCCCACACCTTCATCTATATTTTATTTATTTTATCTTTTAGTAATCAGACAGGGTATTGCATTCAGACTTGTCATTTTAGTTTTCAGACTTGTATCATATTGTAGAAGCTCTTGTACTTATGACACCAAATCTTGGGTGGTATTTTAGCTTTTCCGTATTTTGTTTTGAAAGATTTCTTATTTAGCATGTCTATTTACCTTTTCATTTAATTGCTTAACTGTATTTGAAAAATCTTTGGGTTGTCTTACCTATCGGTTGGAAATATCGATTCCATCACGACTGGTGATTTTGGGTCGTGACACTTGATCTTAGGCGTATTTATACACCTAAGTGTCATTATCCATGCGCGTTTAGCCTAGTTTTGAGGATAACTTAATGTGCTATTGAGCAATATAGTTTGAATGTGTGTATTTAGTTTCTAAAGTACATGATTATAGTGTTTAAGTTGCATTTGGAACAAGTCAAGAGTCAAAATGATCAAATAGTATTTAGACGAGAAAACTAGTGTTGCTAGCTTGAGCTATGTGTGTTCTAGTGTTCTTGGATGAGCTCTATTGTGTTGTAGGGACTAATGTTTGTTATGAATTATTGTGGAAGACTATTGGTGGATCTATGGAAGCTGAATGAAGCCTACAAACAAGATACAAGAAGTGGGTAATCAAGGAACAAGTGCACAAGGAAAGAGATCGGAAAGAACCCCATGGGGCACTGTCTGGGGCACCGCCCCAGACAGTGTACCAGTAGAGAAGCAGAAAAGAGAAGGCCCATGGAGCTATGTATGGAGCCTCTCCCCATCCTTGTACTAAACAGAAGAAAAATGGAAACTCTGTGGCGCTATGGTTGGGGTGCCGCCCCAGCCTCCATCCGACGTCCAAAAGTTGGTTTTTAACTTGGTTTAAGTTGGGGGCAAAGTTGTAAATTGCATATATTCCTTATGGGAAAGCGTATGGACAACCTAAAATACTATATAAGGAGTACTTAACCACATTTACAAATATCTTTTGGAGTACACACGAATTAGAGAGCAAGGGATACACCAAGGAGCTCAAAATTAGGGTTCTCTCTTCTTTCACTCTTATTTCTTGTAATTCTGATTGATGAACTCATCTATGGAGATTTGTTGTATGACTATGAGTGGATAAACACCCTCTTTCTAGGGTTTAGGCTAAGCATAATTGCTTAATTATGGTTTTGTAGTTAGCTTATACGTTTATCATGTCATGTGATTGTTCTTGCATTCTTATTATACTATTCTAAAGCATCATGAACTTTAGGATAAATATAAGTCTCGAAATAAATTGACCATAGGAGTGAAGGGACAGAATGAAGAATGTAGGGAGTGTGGATCATGTCTTTAACTATTAGATATTAATTGTAAAGGCCGATTCTTCGTTAGGATAGTGATATACCTAAACGCCCCACTTGGTTGATGAAACGGAAAGATAGTTTAATACATCTGAATTAAAGACTCACATCCCCGCTCAACGATGTAGTTGTGAGATTAATTTGGGTAGATGACTTAGAGGATGACCTTCCTAAGTTATAATATCAACTCCGTAGATCGACAATCACGATAAACACCAACACCAGCTAAAAACCATAGTTGTGCATGAATGTGAAGTAAATGCCTCAACCCTGGATCTCTCCATATATTGTTTACAATTCGAATTTCATATTGTTGTTATTTCTAGAATTCAGTTTACAAAAGCACAACTCAAACTCTTCTTGGTTATGAATTTCACTTGTTTAACTTTAATAGTAATAATTAAGTTGGATCATCTACTAAACACCAAGTCCCTAAGGGATCAATGTTCAGCTCGCAAGAGCCACTTTATTACTTGCACGACCACGTACACTTGTGTGTGCACTTGGAAGCGATAAGTTTTTGGCGATGTTGCCGGGGACTTGAAAATTAGCAACCTTCTAATTTTTAGTTTTACTATTTTGTTTGATAAGTGCTAACAACTTGGTCTTAGCTACTGAATTTGTAGGTACAAGTTTGAATCTCGAGCAAATTGGAAAGGGAGAGGGAATTGGTTGAACCACATCCCAAACCTGAGCGACGCTTGCACCAATTGAGAAGAGAAGCAGCACTTTTCTATCCAATCCAGCAAGTTCATCAGGCTGAAACTATTCTTGTAGCCATTGGTGATGAATAACAACCAACCCGCAGAATAGTGCATGAAGTGGCAATCCCACTCGCAATTAATATGACCTCCTGTGTTCAAAAGCCGACCGCAGGAGGTAGATTTGAGCTAAAACAAAACATGGTGCAATTATTGCACACAAGCGGACAGTTTGCTGGCTAGTCACATGAGGATCCACAGGTCCATCTTCAGAATTTTTTGGAGATAAGTGACACATTTATTCCCGCAGGAGTCTCCACAGATTATGTGAGGCTTACACTTTTCCCATTCTCACTTTTGGGAGAAGCAAAGAAATAGTTGAAGGCAGAACCTTCAAATTCAATTACAATTTGGCAAAGAAGTTCCTTATTCAATTCTTTCCATCAGGCAAAACTGCAAAGTTGAGGAATGAAATCTTAAGTTTCAAGGAAACGCCAGACGAGAATCTATATCATGCATGGGAGAGATTCAAGTCTCTTCTTAGAGATTGTCCACATCACCAACAAACCAATGAGGTACTAGCTCATACTTTTGTTGAAGGTCTTGACCACAATACAAAATTTTTGCTAGATTCAGTGGCAGGTGGTTAGGCTTTGGAAAAAACCTATGATGAGTTGTATACTCTCCTCAACCATATTGCACAAGGTAATCTAGAGTGGCATGGTGATATGTACATAAATATGGTGAAGAAAGCTGCAGGTATGCTCGAGGTAGATAATGTCACAACATTGGATACACAGTTGGCCATTTTCATAACCAGATGATGACTCAGTTCAACAAACTGAGTATGGCTTAACCTCAGGCTCAGTTTAATGCATTGCAGCAGGTTCAGACTTGGGGTAAAACTTGTGGTATTAGTGGTCATTCATCAGACTTGTATGGAGAAAATCTGAAGTTTGTAAATTTTATGGGCAATGCACAAAAAGGTAATCAAAACTATGAGGATTCTTACAACTTCAACTGACAGAGTCAGCCCAACTACCCTTGGGGCAATAATCAGGCTCAACCACAGAAGTTTTAATAGCAGCAAGGTATTCAGAACAACACTCAGGCCAGCAATACAGAAGAGACTTTAAAAAAGATTCTGGCCAACCAAGAACATATGGCTGCAGAGATCAAAAATCAGAAATTAACTCAAAAGAATTTAGAGATGCAGATTGGTCAGTTAGCTCAGGAAAAAAATACAAGACCTCAAGGGGGTTTCACTAGTGATACAAAAAATCCAAAGCAAGTGATGGAAATCACCTTAAGGAGTGGTAGAGATTTGATTCACGTACCTCCAAAGAAAAATCATGAGGTGCTAGAAGATTTGATCACTCCCAAGCAGACAGAAAAGCAAGTTGAGTCCAAAGAAGTTGACAAAAAAGGGAAGTCTGAGTACTCTAATAGAAAGCCAAATGATAAGACTCAAAATAAACCACCACCACCATCCCCTCAAAAGCATAAGAAAGACAAAGAGGGTTCTTATTTTAAGAAGTTCGTTGACACGTTGAGAGAACTTTACATTAATATTTCTTTGTTAGACGTCTTGAAAAGAATGCCTAAGTATGCTAAGTACTTGAAGGATGTAGTGGCAATCAAAATAAGGCTTGGGGATATTGAGACAGTGGCATTTACTGAAGAGTGCAGTTCCGTGGTCATGAGCAAGATGCCCAAACAGCTCAAGGACCCAGGGAGTTTTACCCTCTCCATACAAATTGGTGAAAGTGGTGTTGTCCAAGCTTTGAGTGATTTGGGGGAAAGCATCAACTTGATGCCCCTTTAAGTATTTAATACTCTTGGTTTGGGGAAGCCAAGGCCTGCATCAGTTGTTCTACAGATGGCGAGAAGAACTAGAGTGGTCCCCGAAGTAATTATTGAGGATGTTCTCATCAAGGTTGGTAAGTTCATTATTCCTTCTGACTTTATTGTTCTTGACTATGATGCAGATGACAGGGTACCAATAATCTTGGGGTGCCTTTTCTTTGCTAATAGTGGAGCGTTGATAGATGTCAGAGAGAGCATACTAAAAATGATATTAAATGATGAAGAGGTGGTCTTCAGAGTGTACAAAGCACTCAACACACCCTCACACTACAAAGATTTACGTATGATCACAGCGATGGAAGTGGATGAGTATGTGGTGATAAAGAGAGAACCTCTAATTACCTCTTCAGACTCTCTCATGGAGTTGCCCGAGTTAACAAATAAGCCTGAACCTACAAAACTTGAATGGAATCCTGAGAAAATATGTGTAAGAAAGGCCACAAACCTCGATTGTGAGCACACAAGAGAGCAGAAAAAAGGAAAAGATGGGCCCCAAGTGAGAGGAAGAGGATGAGAGACTGTGGATGATGGTTGTGATGTGATTCATGCTGCAATAATAAATCAGGCACTGATTAAGAGGCAACCCAATTTAAGGTCATTATTTCTATTTTTTTTTTGTTTTCTTTAGTATTACTTTTGGTTTTGTTATTTGTCTTGTGTTGATAGGTTAAAGGGAAGTCTGAGTACCTGATATTCCAGCCAAGGAGCATGGAAAAACTAAGTGTAGGGTCCTCCAAACCTCTTTGTGGACTTGATGCTAATAGCTAGGCCTAGAGGCCTCAGGGAGTATCTCTATATTTACTTTTAATTTATACTTTGGGGAAAAAGTATGATTTTTAGTGTGGGGTAGGAATCTTCCAATTTGTTTAGGGTGAAGTGCGCTATACGATTTCTATTTTTATTTATTTGCAAGTTTTGATTAAATTGAAAAAAAAATACAATTTTTTTATCTTTGTTTGTTTTCAGTTTTTGTGTTTGGTTTGTTTAGTAGAAGCACACTTTACTCACCCCTTGATTTTTATTTTTGGTTCTTTTCCGAGGGGGAGACCTTTGAATCTAGTATCCTTTTTGACTTTTAGGAGTAGATTTAAATTTTTTGTCATTCGGATTAAATAGAGATGCTCTTTCTAGGTGCTACACATGATTACTTGTTGCAAGTTGGTGTTGAATTATATGGCATAATTTGAAAAATTGAATAAATACTGTGAGACACCTAGGCTCTTTTATCTGACTCTTATTGACTTAAATTTGAATTCTTGCAATTGCTTGGTTGAGAGTCGATAGGTATCCTTCTTGATTTGAATATGTGCCAAGTGTGAGTGAGCTTTTTGTTATAATCCATGTTGTATTTTGGTTTCTAGAACTTGCCCCGTGTGTTTGCAAAGCGAAATAAAGAATGTTGAATTTAGGAGATGATATAGGCATTTCTTTAATAGCCATGTTTTATATCCTCTTTGTCTACCCTTTTTGCATGACCTTCGTCAGCCCCGTTGAACCCTTAGCCTATTCTTTGGTAGCCTCATATATAGCTTATTCATTTTCTTTCAATTGCCCGCAATTTGATCCAAAACTTTTAAGCACTTTAGAGGAGAAATTAAGATGTTGAGGAGTGTAAAATTGAAGAAGGAAAAAGTGAAGTTGAAGCCCCAAGGAAATAGATTTTGATGTATTGAAAAGGGTTATGTGTTGTTGGTAGGGAGTGATGTAATGAAAAGAAAAATTGATCAAAAGAAGTGAATCATGTGTTGATAGTAAATACTCCATGCTAAAGATGTGTAAGCTAGCTTAAAAAGATGGGGCAAAACAAAAGAGCGTTGCAAAGATAATAGTGGTGTAAAATAGGTTGGTTGGAGATAAGCTTAATGTAAAGTGTGATGTATTAAAGTGCTTAGGGAAGATAGTCACTATTCTTGACCAAATAGTTCCTACCCGTCCCTTTGCCTACATTCCAATCCGTAAAGTCCTACTTGATCTTGAGATTTGACATTCAAATATTAGTGCAGTACCACACTAAGGGAAAGCTTATGGTTCATCTTACGTGACATGTGAATTCTTTGCGAGAGTGAGTGAAATTTGATTCTTACACCCATTCTTGTGATAATTTGCATATGTGTGAGTGAATATGGGTGACTCTCTTGTGGTGAGGGCACATGTTTAATGATGGATAGGTGACTTATATGATCTCTTAGTTGAGTAATGTTCATGAGTTTTCTAACTGGGTAGAGTCAATTCTTGAGGCTAGGAAGTCTTGAAGTAGTATTCATGTGTTTCAATTGCAATGTGACATGCCTAAGGTAGAGCTTGCTATTCATGTAGTCATTGTAGTTCTAGCTTGAGTGTCTTATTTCCAATAGGGATGTCAGAGTTTTCCTTGATTGTGATTTATGTAAAGAGTTGTTCGAGGACGAACAAGTCTTTAAGTGTGGTGTGGTGATCTTAGGCGTATTTATACACCTAAGTGTCATTATCTATGCACGTTTAGCCTAGTTTTGAGGATAACTTGATGTGCTATTGAGGAATATAGTGTGTATGTGTGTATTTGGTTGCTAAAGTAAACGATTATAGTTTTTAAGGTGCATTTGTAACAAGTCAAGAGTCAAAATGATCAAATAGAGATTAGACGAGAAAACTAGTGCTGCTAGCTTGTGCTATGTGTGTGCTAGTGTACTTGGATGAGCTCTATTGTGTTGTAGGACTAGTGTTTGTTATGAATTGTTGTAGGATACCATTGGAGGATCTATGGAAGATGAATGAAGCCTACAAACAAGCTATAAGAAGTGGGTAATCAAGGAACAAATGCACAAGGAAAGAGATCGGAAGGAACCCCATGGGGCACTGCCTGGGGCGCCGCCCCAGTAGTGTACCAGCAGAGAAGAAAAAAAGGGAAGGACCATGGTGCTATGCCTGGCGCCTCACCCCATCCTTGTACCAAACAGAATAAAAATTGAAGCTTTGTGGCGCTATGGTTGGGGCGCCGCCCCAACCTCCATCCGACATCCAAAAGTTGGTTTTTAATTTGGTTTAAGTTGGGGGCAAAGTTGTAAATGCATATGTTTCTTATGAGGAAGCCTATGGAAGACCTAAAAAACTATATAAGGAGTACTTAAACACATTTACAAATATATTTTGGAGTACACACGAATTGGAGAGCAAGGGAGACATCAAGGAGCTCGAAATTAGGATTCTATCTTCTTTCGCTCTTATTTCTTGTAATTTTGATTAATGAAATCATCTATGGAGATTTGTTGTATGACTATGAGTGGATAAGCACCCTATTTCTAGGGCTTAGGTTAAACATGATTGCTTAATTATGGTTTTATAGTTGGTTTATACATTTATCATATCATGTGATTGTTCTTGTGTTTTTGTTATCCTATTGTAAAGCGTCATGAACTTTAGGATAAATCTAAGTCTCGAAACGAATTGACCATAGGAGTGGAGGGACGGAATGAATAATGTAGGGAGTGTGGATCATACTTTAACTATTAGATATTAATTGTAAGGGCTGATTTGTTGTTAGGATAGTGATATACCTAAGCGCCTCACTTGGTTGATGAAATAAGAAGATAGTTTAATGCATCCGAACTAAAGACTCACATTCCTGCTCAATGATATAGTTGTGAGATTAATTTGGATAGATGACTTAGAGGATGACCATTTTCAAGTTATAATATCAACCCCGTAGATCAACAATCACGATATACACCAACACCGGCTAAAAATCATAGTTATGCATGAATGTGAAGTAAATGCCTCGACCCTAGATCTCTCCATTTATTGTTTACAATCTGAATTTCATATCATTGTTATTTCTAGTATTCAGATTACAAAAATAAAACTCAAACTCTTCTTGGTTATGAATTTCACTTCTTTAACTTTAATAGCAATAATTAAGTTAGATCATCTGCTAAACACCAAGTCCCTATGGGATCGATATTCAGCTCGGAAGAGCCACTTTATTACTTGCACGACCACGTGCACTTGCATGTGCCCTTGGAAGCGATAACACTTGTTGTTCTTTGACTTGGGTAGCCCAGAAGCTGAGACGTGATTTGTCATCATGCACAACATATCTCATCTCTAGAATGGACCTTTTGAAGTACATATTCCAGAAGGCCATGCCTATGGGGAAATTGGCCAAGTGGAAAATGTTGCTAAGTGAATTCGACATCATATATGTGACTCAGAAAGCAATCAAGGGACAAGCCCTAACAGATCATTTAGAGGAAAATCTGGTTCATGAATATTATGAACCACTTCGAACTTATTTTTCGGATGAAGAAATCCTGTTCGTAGGAGAGGATATTGCAGAGTCATACCCTGGTTAAAAGTTATTCATTGATGGAGCAGTCAATCTCAAAGGATTGGGTATTGAAGCAGTTCTGGTATAAAAAATTAGTCAACACTACCCGATAACAGCCAACCTCCATTTTCCATGCACCAATAACATAGCCAAATGTGAAGATTGTATTCTCGGTATTCAGTTGGCTATCAATATGGATGTTTTAGAATTATTAGTCATCAGCGATTTTGATTTGCTAATTCATCAAGTCCAAGGCGAATGGCCTGTGAAGAACTCAAAGATCTTGTTGTATGTAGAATTGATATGAAGTTTGCGCAAAAGGTTCAAAATGATCGAGTTCAAGCACATTTTGAGGATTCAAAATGAGTTTGCTGATACTTTAGCAACTATATCCCCCATGATTCAGTACCCAAATAATTATTACATCGATCCATAAGTGATAAGTTTAAAAGAGCAACCTGCGCATTCTGCACAAGTTGAAGCATAGCCAGACAAAAAACCATGGTATTTTGATATCAAGAGGTATCTAGAATCCGGGGTCTATCCAGAAGATGTCATCGCCAACTAGAAAAATACAAACCATCGGATGGACAATAACTTTTTCCTAAACAGGGAAATCCTTTATAGGAGAACTCCAGACCTTGGATTCTTAAGATGTGTGGATTTGGTCGAAGCCACAAAATTGCTAGAAGAAGTACATGCCAGAGTGTGTGGACCACATATGAATGGGTTCATCTTAGCCAAGAAGATCTTGCGAGTCGAATACTTTTGGATGACTATGGAAAATGATTGCAGTAAGTTTGTGCAAAAATGCCACAAATGCCAGATTGACAGAGATTTGATTCGAGTGCCTCCCAACAAGCTTCATGCTATGAGCTCACCTTGGCCTTTTGTAGCCTGGGGCATGGATGTCATTTGTTCAATCGAGCAGCCCGCTTCCAATGGATATTAATTCATTTTGGTTGCTATTGATTACTTCATTAAATGGGTGGAAGCTGCATCTTACAAGTCTGTGACCAAGAACGTTGTATCTGACTTTGTCAAGAACAATTTGGTTTTTTGATTTGGGATCCCCGAGTCGATCATCACAGATAATGAAGAGAATCTGAATAGTCATCTGATGAAGGATATATGTGAATAATTCAAGATCAGTCACCATAACTCAACCGCATACTGTCCTCAAATGAATAAAGCCATAGAAGCTGCCAACACAAATATCAAGAAGATCCTGAGAAAAATGTTTGATAGTCATAGATCATGGCATGAGATTCTGCCTTATGCTTTGTTGGGATACCAGACGACTGTCAGAACTTTGACTGGAGCATATCCTTATGCATTAGTATATGGATCAGAAGCGGTGACACCCGCGGAAGTCGAGATACCCTCCCTAAGAATTATTCAGGAAGCTAAACTAAGCAATGAAAAATGGGTCCGCGCCCGCTATGAACAACTTATGTTGATTGATGAGAAAAGGATGAGTGTCATATGCCATGTCCAGTTATACCAGCAACAAATAATTCATGCACTTAACAGAAGAGTAAGAGCTTGTATATTTTCCATAGGAAATTTGGTCCTTAAGCATATATTCCCTCACCAGGAAGAATACAAAGGAAAGTTTGCATCGAATTGGAAAGGAATATATGTTGTCCATAAAGTGCTATCTGGAGGAGCTTTGATTTTATCTGACATGGATGGTCAAGTATGGCCCAAGCCTATCAACTCTGATGCTGTGAAGAGATACTATGCCTGAAGATGATTTTTCCACTATTTTTCTTTTCCTGTAATCACATTTTCTAATTGTAATCATTTCTATGATTTGTAATAGCCTAAAAATATTCCCTATCCTCTATGTATGAACTACATTTAACCTGAAGTCTCAAAGAATAAGATACGTAGGTGGCCTGTGTCAGCTTCGGTAAATCCCTTAGAAAAGTCTATCTTTCCCTTTTTATCTTAAACTACGTGATGACTTAAATTCTCAAAAATAAAATACGTAGGTGGCCTTTGTCGACTTTGGTCACCCCTTGAATGATATTCATTCTCCCACTAAGAGTGTGAGAACTATGTTTGACATGATTCTTGCTTCAACGGGATACGTAGGCGCCATAACGGCTCTGTCATATCACCCCAGGAAATAGAAACTGGGGCAGAATTTTTGAGAAAGGAATCTCAAAAATTTAAAAGGCAAAGATCATTCTCCAGCAAGTCGGAATGCAGATTGTTCCAAAGAGAAATTGAGATGAATTAAGAATCTCATAATCGTCATAAAGTGTCAAATCTCTTATTAACGGGATGAGATTCATCATGAACCTTTAACTTGAGTAGAAATTTAAAGGAAGACCTCAAAATTTCCACCAAGCTTCATTTAAGAGTTCAGAAAAAAAACTCCAAAGAATCCCCTAGCACTAGGAGATCCGAGTCTACTCCAGAAATTCCCAGCTTGTGGCAAAGTCTAAGGTGGACTAATCTCCATCTACGATCAATTTCTCGAAATGCCATTTTCAAACATCCCAGCTAGGATGCTCAAGGATCTTCAGAGGTCGCCAACAGTGTGTTAGATAGGTCGAGGCCTCGAGTGACAGACGTTCATTGAGCTAGTGCAAGATATGACAATATTGACAGATATTTTTCTAAGTTATTCCTTCAAAATTATCATTTTTCGAAAAACTATTTTTGAAAAAATCTTTACTAATTAATTTGCTCCTTTATAAATTTGACTTTGTCTTACAACTACTGTGACCCAAGGTGTCAAGGATGACAAACACCCGAGGATGGAAAACATCTAGAGATGACAAAGCAAGAAGTAGAAGATTGAAGGAGGTCGACACAGATCAATTTCGCCAAAAAACTAATAATTTTTCAGTGAATGCAGGTTATTCTAAGAAGTGTCAGGGATCAGCAAAAGTCTGTCATTGTTCAGCGTATTCAGAGCAATGCAATGAGACTGAATTCCCAAAATTGGTAAGAAAGACCAAAATGATGGGAAGAGCTGAAAGAGGCAGAGTTTCCTAGAATTGATTAATTATCTTGTAGTTGCAAACACCACCAGTTAAGGAGAGATTGACGACATCCTTCCCAAATTCCCTAGCAGATCAGGGATTACAACAAACACACGATGTTCAAAAATGGTATTTGTAGTTGTCTCCAGAAATAGGTTCAACCATTTTTCTGTATTCAAAGTAACCCCTTGTTTGTACATCTATCTCGGAAAGAGGATGACGTTTGCAAAAAAAGTTGCTTTAATTAGCATTATGAACATTTTTTAAAAAAAAATTCTTGAATTTGATTGTGATCTCTAGAAAAAGTGACGTTTTATCTACTAATCATTTGCCTTGAGCACATGTATACGCAAAAAAATTAACGTGATGGCATAAAAACTAAAGGTGATATTCCTTGCAACTGCTACGCATGCTATTGCACGATTATTGTCACAACCCAACTACCGGGCCGTGCAGGCACCTACTTTAATCCACCTAGATAGGAGAAGCCTTGCCACCCGAACCAACAGGCAAAGTGGAAAAGAACATAAGTCATGAATGAAACCCTTTTTAATACATCGAACTTCCTTTACAATAATTTCAGAAAATAAACGACTTATAGAACTTGCGGAAAATCATTTACAATATGAGATAGCCCTCCCTAGAACCTAGTCTAAGCTGGTACAAGAGCTACAACAAGATGATACATAACTAAAGAGGACACAACTCCCACCATAGAAAAGAAGCAGGAGCTGCTGGAAGATCACCGCCATCCTGAACCTGTGAAACATCACCAACCCTGCAACCAGACTATACCCAAAAAAGTATAGCACGAGTAGAATCAGTACAACCATATGTATTGGTAGGCATCATCGGTTGACCCGAATTCACTCCTACCATCATATAGAAATCAAGACAAAAATACATCAGTTAAATACTTCAACCCCTTCCACAATTGCCTTCGTCAATCCTTGACATCTAGGACTTCCCAAGTCCAACTCATCACTAGGCTTCCCAACTCTCACTAACACTAGACTTCCCAAGTCTCACCTGTTACTAGACTTCTCAAGTCACCTTAAACTTTACCAATATCCGTGTCTATGTCTGGACTAACCTTTCCTTGCCCAAGTCAACTGCCTTGACTAGACATTTAGACTTAACCCGGCTAACTGCCTAACCAAACCACTTATACCCGTAGTATTACTTACCAATGTCCGGACACTTCACGGACCCCTAGGACAACTTTCTAATATGTTTATAACAACCAGCAACTTCAACCCCAGACTGTCGATCTTCCTCCCAATTTACTAACCACAAGACAACCACCTAGCCACCATTGACACATTTCATGACAACCACAGAGTTACATCTAAATACCGTTTCAATCGCAACACCCGGACCTTCCAAGGATCCCCTAACCATACCTAAGTGTTCAACAGGCTACCCCGGTCTACACCAAGACCGACCCTTAGCTTATTAACCATAAGTAATCTCTGACTGCCATTGACACACTAAATGACGACAATATATGTATAATTAATCTCACTTTTTACATAGTTCGGACCCACCACGGGATCCCCCCTAAAAACATCTAAGTGTTAGCTTGACAACTTGGTCTGCACCAAGACCAAATATAATTCAACATAATAACCCAACCTCTCATGGACCATATACAATTGTCACAATTCAAGAATACAACCCGGTGCGCTCATGGAACCATCGCAAGAATGCAGAATGCAATAAAATAAACCCGTACCAGGTGTGGTACCCGAGCCAACTAGTTAGTATCTCGTACAAGGCATGGTACCCGAGCCAACCATTAGTATCCCATACCAGGCGTGATACCTAAGTCAACCATTAGTATCCCGTACCAGGCATGGTACCCGAGCCAACCGAATGTCACACAGAATCCACAGTCACAAACAATGAACAATCAACACTTGTAAACTCACAACCAATAACACCTAGTTCATTTCACAATACTGATAACAGGACACTAAGACTTTTCTACATCATTCCATAAGAATGCAAATCATACCATACTTAATCAAAAGTACACGAACATACAATGCATACAGAAATCAATAACCATAACCTACCCTATTCCGAGTACACAATGAACCGTTAAATCCCATCCTAAGGCTAACCCCGAATCACTACCTTAAACATGCTATTAGATAGCTTTTTTCCTGACCCTCCTCCTAGGACCGAGATACAACATGGGAAAACCTCCCCTAGCCTGGCAGACACAACCATTATGATATTCTAATTATACCAGTTCATTTCCCGGAACTTCCGTTCCTTGCACATTAGTTAATTACTAACCCCTTTCGGTTCCCCGAACCTTCTCGATATTCTAGTCCTTGTATTTCATTAGCAAAACCATACCAAAATAAGTGTACACCCAGAATATTACAACGCATTATCACAAATCATCTAATTCCAGTCCAACCAAAAACACCCAACAATCTTCCTTCAAACTCCGGGCCCGAAGGCCTAACATGGATTCTCCCTTTCATTCTAAACAATAAATAGGAAATGAAAGTGGTCATTCTACTCTGTGAAGAAAACCTAGCCTACCTGGATGCCAAGTAGTTGCAATATATATTTTCTGGCTTCATGAAGGCGTTCCCGTCTATATGATGATCCCAAAATTAGTTGTTTTGCGTCCTTTCTTCCATAATCCCTTCTCCTCATGGAACCCAAGCCTTGGAGCAGCTTAGGAGGGTTTTTGGAGAAACCCTCATACGTTTCTCAACTGATACTACTGCCTCCATCCCTCCGCTATAGCGGTTGACCTTCCGCTATGACAGTATCGCTACAACGGAATAAATATCAATATAGCAGAGTGACGTCAGCCTGTACAATTTCCAAAAAATTAAAATTTTCCATCACGTCACCCCACTTAGTACAAGTGAAATTTTAATTAATTCCCAAATTTTTTGACTTCATAATTCCTAAAATAACGACAGATCTAGTCGTTACAACATAACCCAATTTACCCATTGTTCATCCCCGAATAATTCCAAATATAAGAAAATGAACAGAACTAGCTCGGGACCCTTACTGTCCCAAGTGATCGTGTAATTACAAACCTACGCAAGTTACCGAACTTCTCCCAAATTAGTCAAATCGACTAAAAATTTAATATTTTCCCACCCTGACAGGGAATTCCCGAGCCTCCCAAAGAAAATTACACGTGACCTTCCCCAAGCACCCAAGAAATCCAGGGTCTTGCATCGTGTTGGAGCGAAGAAATTTGAAAGGACCTGGGAAAACTTTTTCCTTCCTAAAACTGACTGCTATCCGCTATAACGGATATTATACCCCTATGGAAGTTCCACTATAGCGGTTGGTAATAGGTTGAAATAGGGGAGAAATGGGTTTTCTCCCCATTTTCTTCTATTTTCAACCTAAACTCTCCCTTCTTCCTCCCGATCACTACGCTCCCGGCATCAAAATTTCCAGGTAATAATCATTCTCACTTGCTACTTTACTTCCCCACACGATTATAGATATGATTGGGGTAGAAATAAGTGACTTAGGGTATACATTGTAGTTAGTTTTGAACTTGAACTTGAATTGGTTTATTGGCAATTTTCTGAAGCATGGTTGTTTCCCTTACGCCTACAACGCCTCCACAGCATCCTGGGCGTAAGAATTATGTAACGTTTGGCCAAAAATGGGCCACGAATGGTGGAGAAGGTGAAGGGTTGTTCTTGAAATAAACTTATGATTTGGACAAAAAACAGGTGTTATAGTGCCAAAATTCTTGTAGAAATAGTAATTAGGACACCTTGGGCATATAGATTTGAACTTAGATCCTAAAAATGGAATTTTGGGTCAAGGGGCGCCATTGTTGCACCCTTTGGAGTTCTGGGATGATGAAGACCGCTATAGTAGTTGGGGCTCCACTATAGTGGTCCTGCTATGGTGAATAATTTTCCGCTATGGCAAACGATCGTCCGCTATAGCGGAAGACCGCAAGGCAGTGGCCTCTCCGGCGAACACTTAGAAAAATTTTCCTCCCCCTTTTCCTTAATCAGTTATGCCTTATCGAGCTCTAAACCAGTTCTCTTGCTATATTACAGGTTATTACTTTCAATGGCTGACAGACAATTGCCCGTGTATCCTTATGAGCATTTTCCCGACAAAAATAGCCGGGAGAGGTTCATGGATTACCAGAGACTGGGCTTATTCTATGAGAGGGGGTGCAAGATGATAGGTATGGACAGAAAGGCAGCCACCTTCCATTGCAGAGTTCGAGAGCTCAACTGGGACCCCTTGTTAGTGGCTCTCCCTCCCGCACAGACAAGCTGGGTTCGAGATTCTATGTTATCCTTCCCACCGTCTGTTGGGATGAACCCAACCCAACTATCTGGATCCAAAGGGTAGATGTTTTGGTGGACGCCCGTACTCTCAATGAGATGCTAGGAGTGCCTCATGTTTCGAATGTTGCCTATGAGGCTAAGGCTAGTCTTTGGGATATGAAATGGTTGAGAGATACCTTGGTAGATGCAGAGTTCAGAGATCAGGTCTACTGGCCCAGCCCCGAGGGCATCACTAGTGCTTACTTCTCTTCTGATGCTAGGAGGTGGTTAATCTTGGTATCCCAAAAAATCTGCCCATCTAGCAACAAGACTGATGTGACTTATGCCTGGGCCCTAGTGATTGATTATGCCATGTAGGGCATTATCATGAATATGGGGGAACAAATAATCTCTGAGTGGAAGGAATTCTACCAGGGTCATATAAAGGGCCCTTATCTTCCGAGCTTGGTGTCCAAATTGTATAGTCGGTTTGGGGTGCCTGAGGATCACACCGACTTGGAGGTAGCTATGGATGACCCCTTCGACCCTCTCCGGGTGAAAGTGGTCTCTTCCAAGAAGAAGAGAAAAGTGGATGAAGCATGAAGCAGCCAGCCGGTTGAGGAGGCTGATGATGATGACATCTCTGCCCCTTCCCAGCCTCAGCCCCCGATTTCTAGCCAACAGCTCGAGGAAAATATGGCCGCTGTCAGGAAGTTCATGAAGGACAATAATGCTGGAGGTGCATCCCCACCCCTTTCTGCTCTGGAATTTACAGCACTCCACAAGGAGTTAGAGGAAGAGAAAAAGAAGAGGCGCTCGTGGGATCGCATGTTTACCTGGATGTGGAAGACCGTCAAGGTCATGCTCTCTTGCGTCTCCCCGAGTCAGGAGATTCCCATACTTGATCCCGAAGATAGGCAGAAGTTCCCCTTCCTGAGTGATGATGAGGCTTAGGACCTCCCCTCCCCTTTTTGTTATAAACATTTACAGCTTTTTGGGTTTCTCCCCCGTTTGGGGCTTGTTTTAGACGATATTTCCCCTTTCCTCTTCCCCTCGTTTTAACCACGTGGATGCTAGTTTCATACACTATTTCCCTTCTTATGCAATACTAGATTAGTTCTATAGCTAGTTTCCTTGTTTTATTTCCTTGCAATTCATAGCTTACTATTGCATTTTGAAGCCACGGGATTGAATGAAAAACAGGGGAAAACAGGGCAGGTGTTTTGCCCCGCGTCCCTCCACTATGGCGGTTGCCACTCTACTACAGAGGAACCACTATAGAAGAGAAAATACCATTATAGAGGGATCTCTGTAGCAGTGCCATTCGCTATGGTGGTCCCGACGGTCCAAAAATTGGACTTTTCAGCAAAGTGTGCTTGTTCCCTTTCCCGATTATCATTGCTTAACCCCGTTTATCCTGCCATGGTATTAAACAACCCTCATGACCATTCCTGTAAATGCACACACTGAAACATATCATCAGATTCTCACAAATCATGAATGAATTACACAAGCAAATTGTTCTCAACAATACGTCCCCGCTATCACGCAAGAATAACCCCTTTGTTTCCATGGTTCCCAAGCAAGCCCCGACTGTCCTGAAACCGGAGTTTCCCCACAGTCATAAATCATTTCCCCTCACCATCTTGATTAAGGATGAGCCCCTTTTCTGAAATTATACAAAATTCTAACTCCACACACACAACACTTAATCACACTCAATCATACCAAGAATCATCTATAAATACCTTCAGACCAACAATTTCACAACAAGGCAACCAATCATACACAAATCAAATAAGCCACACCAGCATTGTAATACCCAAACATTTCAGTTTCAAGCTACAAAAAAATCAAAGCACATCAATTACCCTCTATCCGTCCATGGATGACCCTTAACCGATCACCCATGCCTTACCACAGCCTCTCAAGCCAGATACCAATTGGAACCTTCTCGGTTCTAATCCTTCTTGCCTGTTTATCGTATCTGGAGTCCAATGACATCTTTCACCTTGTTGAGATACCAATTGGAATCGAGAGATACCAATTTGACTCAACTCATACAAGCAAGTAACTAAACCGCACGATAAGGAATAAAAGAAGATAGATGTTTCCTAGAATGCTTTATAGCTTCCCTAGGACTAGATGTGGACGTCAACACACTAATCCTCAGGACTCTATTCGGTATTTTGCTCTTGTACTGCGAGACCGGTAACCTGGGGTATGATACCATTTGTTATGACCCAACTATCAGGCCGTGCGGGCACCTACTCTAATCCGCCTAGATAGGAGAACCCTTACCACCCGAACCAACAGGCAAAGCAGAAAAGAACATAAGTTATGAATGAAATCCTTTTTAATACATGGAACTTACTTTACAATAATTTTAGAAAATAAATGACTTATAGAACTTGTGGAAAATCATTTACAATATGAGGCAGCCCTTCCTAGAACCTAGTCTAAGCCGGTACAAGAGCTCCGACAAGATGATACATAACTGAAGAGGATACAACTCCCACCATAGAAAAGAAGCATAAGCTGCTGGAAGATCACTGCTATCCTGAACCTGTGAAACATCACCAACCCTGCAACCAGACTATACCTAAAAAGGTATAGCAAGAGTAGAATCAGTACAACCACACATACTAGTAGGCATCATCGGTTGACCTGAATTTAATCCTACCATCATATAGAAATCAAGACAAAAATACATTAGTTAAATACTTCAACCCCTTCTACAAATGTCTTCGTCAATCCCTGACATCTAGGACTTCCCAAGACTCGCTCATCACTAGGCTTCCCAAGTCTCACTAACATTAGACATCCCAAGTCTCACCTGTCACTAGACTTCTCAAGTCACCTTAACCTTTACCAATATCCATGTCCATGCCTGGACTACCCTTCCCTTTCCCAAGTCAACTCCCTTGACTAGATGTTCAGACTTAACCCGGCTAATTGCCCAACCAAACCACTTATACCCGTAGTATTACTTACCAATGTTCGGACTCTTCACGGACCCCTAAGAAAACTTTCTAACCTGTTTATAACAACTAGCAACAACAACCCCAGACTGTCAGTCTTCCTCCCAATTTACCAACCACACGACAACCACCTAGCAAACATTGATAGATTTCATGACAACCATAGAGTTACATCTAAATCCCATTTCAATTGCATAACCCGAACCCTCCAAGGATCCTCGAACCACACCTAAGTGTTCAACAGGCTACCCCGGTCTACACTAAGACTGACCCTTAGCTTATTAACCACAAGTAATCCCTGACCTCCATTGACACACTAAATGACAATAATATATGTATAATTAACCTCACTTTTTACATAGTCCGGACCCACCCTGGGATCCCCCTAACAATATCTAAGTGTTAGCCTGACAACCCAGTCTGCACCAAGGCCAAATATAATTCAACATAATAACCCGGCCTCTCATGGACCATATACAATTGTCACAATTCAAGAATACAACCCGGTCCGCTCATGGAACCATCGCTAGAATGCACAATGCAGTATGATAAACCCGTACCAGGCGTGGTACCCAAGCCAACCAATTAGTATCCCATACCAGGCATGGTACCCGAGCCAACCCTTAGTATCCCATAGAATGAATGGTACCCAAGCCAACCATTAGTATCCCGTACTAGGCGTGGTACTCGAGCCAACAAAATGTCACACAAAATCCACAGTCACAAATAATGAACAATCAACACTTGTAAACCCACAAGCAATAACACCTAGTTCATTTCACAAGACTGATAATAGGACACTTAAACTTTCCAACATCATTCCCTAAGCATGCAACTCATACCATACTTAAGCAAAAGTACACGAACATACAATGCATACATAAATCAATAACCATCACCTACCCTATTTCGGGTACACAATGAACCGTTAAATCCCATCTGAAGGCCAACCCCGAATCACCCTCATAAATATGTTGTTAGATACCTTTATTCCTAACCCTCCTTCTAAGACCGAGATACAACATGGGAAAACCTCCCCTAGCCTCGGAAACACAGCTATTATGATATTCTAATTATACCAATTCATTTCCCGGAACTTCCATTCCTTACACATTAGTTAATTACTAACCCCTTCCGATTCCCCGAACCTTCCTGACATTCTAGTCCCTATATTTTATTAGAAAAACTATACCAAAATAAGTATACACTCAGAATATCACAATGCATTAGCATAAATCTATTAATTCCAGTCCAACCAGAAACACCCAACAATCTTCCTTCAGACTCCGGGCTCGAAGTCCTAACATGGATTCTCCCTTTCATTCTACACAATAAATAGGAAATGAAAGTGGTCATTCTACTATGTGAAGAAAACCTAGTCTAACTGGATGCCAAGCAGCTGTAATATGCATTTTTTGGCTCCGTGAAGGCATTCCCGGTTGGATGACGATCCCAAAATCAGTTTTTTCACATCCCTTCAGCCATAATCCCTCCTTCTCATGGCCTCTAATCCTTGGAGCAGCTTAGGAGGGTTTTTGGAGAAACCCTCATACGTTTCCCAACTGAGGAGGAAAATTTTTTCATTAAAAACCCATTCTGATGTTACTACCCCCCGCCCCTCCACTATGCGATTGACCTTCCTCTATGGCGGTACCACTATAGTGGAATAAATACCGCTATAGCAGAGTAACATCAGCCTGGACAATTTCCAAAAATCTGAAATTTTCTGTCATGTCACCTCACTTAGCACAAATGAAATTTTAATTAATTCCCAAAATTTTGACTTTGTAATTCCTAAAATAATGATGGATTCGGTCATTACAACCATCCACACCGTTATCATATTTACATGTCAAGAGGACCACGTCAAGAGAACCATGTCAAGAGGACCATATTGAGAGGACCATTATCATATTTGCATGTCGAGAGGACCATGTTGAGAGAACCATGTCAAGAGGACCATGTTGAGAGAACCATGTCAAGAGGACCATTATTATCAATTATCGCAGGCATATGTTCACCGCAAAAACTATTTCCCTCTCTGGCCGGTTTCAAAGAGGATGACATACAGAGGCGTCCCTGAGTCATATTTAATGTGCAAGATTGACCTAAAAGCATTTATATCCATTATCATGTAGAGACGGAGGATTCTTACATCGAGGATATTTATGCATTCATATTATCACACAAAGATAGTGGAGTCTGGCATTGCGA
The DNA here is from genome assembly GCA_003996215.1 of Jaltomata sinuosa. Lineage (NCBI taxonomy): Eukaryota > Viridiplantae > Streptophyta > Magnoliopsida > Solanales > Solanaceae > Jaltomata > Jaltomata sinuosa. The sequence continues at coordinate 274,020 of QJPP01000640.1, forward strand.
GAATTTATATCCATTATCGTGTAGAAGTGGTGGATTCTGATATCAAGGATATTTGTGCATGTATATTATATCATCACACAGAGATAATGGACTCTGGCGTTAAAATAATTTATATCCATTATTACATAAAGATGGAGGAGTCTAACGTCAAGGATATTTGTGCATTCAGAAGGCACAATTATATTTAATCGTGTAGCACAGGCCTTTGCTACCCTAAAGATCAAATGACCCTCACCATCAGGGATGAGAAAAGCATATAGTCTGAAGAATGTCTATAAGTCCCAATCTAAAATTGGACGATGAACTAGATTTCCCAAAACTTGATAGACCAAAGGTCGTCTGTAAGCCACAGTAATTTATGAAATTGAATAGTGTGTAAGATTGCCCAAAATTGATAGACTAAGATTTATTTGTAAGACGCAGCGATATCTGAAACTAGATAGTATACAAGATCACCCAAGAGTTAGCAGTTCAAGGGTAATTTGTAAGTCTAAAAAATATTTGAAATTGGATAAACGTGCAAGATTACCAAAAAAAATTGACAGTCCAAGGGTTATCTATAAACCGTGACATATCCACGTTGATATTGTGCAGGACTACCCAAAGGCTAAAAATTTAAGAGAAATCTGTAAGTTGTAGTACATCCAAAATAAGATAAAAGTGCAGGATTGCCCAAAAAACTGACAATTTGAAGGACATCTATAAGCCGCCTCTATCCAAAATTAGATGATGTGAAAGATTACTCGAAAGTTGACAATTCAAGGAACATTTGTAAGTCGCCTCTATCCAAAGTCAGATGATGTGCAAGATTGCCTAAGGTTTGATGATTCAAGGGACATTTATAAGTCATATCAATACAGAAGATGCATAAGACTTACCCTAGGTCGTATGCAAAGATTATCACCAATAGTCGAGAGGGCAATCATATCAAGACTATTACAAGCAGTTACAAAGACACTCTTATCTAATGGCCAAGAAGGTCATCACATTCAAAGAATTGTCATGCTCAACCACCACAAAGGCAATCCTATCTGATGGCTAAGAAGTCTGTCATGTCTATATCGTCATGGGAATCATCATTTCTGAAGACAATGATAGGAAAGAATAGCATATTCCCTAGGATTAAATGTATGCAGAGATGAGGTAAAGAAACTATCCCTCTTTTTTGAATTTCTTTATTACTAACAATTTTATTTTGAAATGTTGTCAAGAGGATGGAATTCTCAAAACAAAACCACACGTGCGGACGATTCTAAAAAGAAAGTAGCATAACATGGAACTTTTTCGTAGCAGCAAATTAGGACATAGTCTAGAAAGGTGTAACGACTGGGTCCATCATTATGGGTAATCCACTCGTGCCAATTTTTAGAGTTAAAAAACTCCAGATTTGGGAGTTTAAAATTCTGGGCTAGGCTAGTCTCGACCAATTTTGGAGCGAGGCATGGGCTAGGGAAATCTAGGTAAGGATTGGGTAAAGTGTCTTAATTTGAGATTTTTTTCCATTTAGCTAAGACATAAATAAGTCTGGGGGGGTTTTCAGAATCGAATTCGGGTAAGTAGAACTCTTGATATCGAGGATGACGCAAAGGGGTTGTTTCAGAATATAAGGGAATTAAGTGTGTTGTTAAATGAACCCTTTTGGGGGGATTTCTGGGAATTCTCAAGCTACTGCCCGTGAAGAGTGTTATCGCTCTGCCATGGCGACCTCTGCTATAGCAGAATAATTACCGCTATAGCGGAAGTCAACAACAATCAGCCTCCACCGTAGTGGTCATCTCCGCTACGGCGATACCACTATAGCGGAATGGACAACTATAGCAGAGTGTGATAGGATTTATTGCTGAAACATTCCCTAAAAATAGTCAGTTTTCTTCCACACATTTTGAGAGAAGGGCAAGGCAATTCTTGGAAATTTTCCTCCATTTTCCATTGTTTTTCATACTAAAGGTAAGGATTCTACTCTCCAATCTCTGTACTATCTTTTCTAGCTATAGAATTGATAGGGGTAGACTTGGGAAAAGGTTTGGGATGACCTAGGAAGGGTGGAATCCGGGGGAAAAGAGGGATTCTGAGGGTAAAAGTTCTTGGTTGTTGTTAATTCTTCTATATTATGATCATGTGACTTTAATTCACTAATTTACCCATAAAAATGGTAGAACTAGGTGAATTAATGGTGGGAAAGCCCGGGAAAAGGGTGGGATAATCATGGGTGGCCTGGGGTTTAGGATTTTGAATAATCCGGCTAAATTATAGGCCATACAGATTGATTCTTGGTTATTGTGTATAGTTTAGACCAAGAACCGGCAAGAACTTCAGGAAACAGGAAATCTTTGATTTTGTAGAGCTTGGACTAATTCGAGGTAGGTGATGGTTATTGATTCATGTATCATTGTACGTTTGTGTACTTTTGTCTAAGTATTTGTATGAGTTGCATTGCTTAGGGAATGGCTTAGGAATGTCCAAAAGTCATGTTTTCAGTCTGGTGAAATGAACTTAGGTGTATTGCTTATTGGTTTACAAGTATTGATTGTTCATTGTTTGTGATTGTGGATTTTGTGTGATATTCAATTGGCTCAGATACCACTCCTAGTATGGGATATACTAACGGTTGGCTCGGGTACCATGCCTCGTATCGGATATACTAACAGTTGGCTTGGATACCACACCTGGTATAGGATACTAATGGTTGGCTCGGGTACCACGCCTGGTACGGGTTTACTTTTACATTATGCATTTTGATTTTGGTTCCATGAGTGGACCGGACTGTGTTTATGATTGGTGATATTGAATATGGTCCTTGAGAGACCGAGTTCTTATTATTGGTCTGTGAGTTTGGTCTTGGTGTAGACTGGGTTGCATGTTTAACACTTAGGTGTTGCCTAGGGGGATCCCAGGGTGGAACCGAGATTTGTTAAATGGTATAATTACTGATTTCATTTGATTGTTGATAATCATTATAAGGGTGGGTTACATGTGGGGACAAGCTAGGAAGAGACTTGTAGTTAGGGATACGTGTGGCTTGTTTACATATTTCCTGTACTCTTACTTGTCTATTGCGTTGTTCATATATTGCCATTTGGAACTGGATGATGATCCTACCAGTACACGGTGATTGTGTATTGTTACTGTACTTGCATTTCTTTTATGAGTACAGGCAATCTTTCGGTGGTTGATACACGACCTCACCTGTAGGCCTAACGCATCAAGACATCAAGGGTGAGCTGCTTCAATCGAGCTGCCTTAATTTCTTTCGTAGTAGTTGTATCCCATTTGTTTTGGGCTTAAACTCTGCTCATTTACATTGGGGTTGCATCCCTGTATTCTAGACAGATTTGGTAGATGTTTTGGTACAGCGCCTTTCAGGTTCTAGAGAGGAATTTCCGCTGGTTTATTTATATTAGTGTTGATTTGGTTAATTATTGCTAGTTTATTTTCTTGCACACTGGTTTGAGTTGTTAGAACAGTTAAGTTTCAAGTTCGTTGATGGTTCGCGCACCCGGGGGTTTGGTGGGTGCCACTCATGGTGGTCTGGGTCGTGACAAGATGGTATCAGAGACCTAGGTTTGTGATCTCGTCATACCAAAACACGTCTAGTAGAGTCTTGCGGAATGGTGCAGAGACATCCGTACTTTTCTTCGAGAGGCTATGGGACTTTAGGACTATCTCTTCTTTCTTCCTTCGTGCTATAACTTGATTCCAATTGGTATTTGGTGATATAAATTGGTATCTGACTTCATTCACTCTTCTGTCCACAGATGTTTAACACAAGGAACAATGGAGCAAGACCAGTTGTCCCAGCAGTGGGCTCGACTGTCTGAGGTAGAGGTAAGGGTAGAGGCAGAGGTCGAAGTAGAGCCACACCAGCTAGGGGTGGAGCTCAGGCAGTTGCAGGAGCACACAAGGCGACCCCTTCCCTACCCCAGGATTAGGTCAAAAAGAAGGTCAAGGTTGAAATTTAGAAGGGTGTAGAGCAGGCGGAGGCAGCGCCGGTAGGAGGTGCACGCCTTCCCCCTATCACACCCGAAGCATTTCAGCAGGTGTGGTCCTTTTTGAGTGGTTTGGTTGGTGTCGGAGCCACCCCCACTGGTGTTACTGATCAGGTTTCGAGTTCTCAGCCAGCAGTTGCTATAGCTCCTAGAATAGATGTAGCTTCAGGCACTGGTTATTTATTCAGGCCAATGCTAGGCCCGGGAATGACAGGGAATGAACATGAGATGCTGACCAAGTTTCTCAAGCTGAAACCTCCTACATTTTAGAGCACTGAAAAGGAAGATGCTTACGAATTCATATTGGATTCTTGTCAGAGGCTGCACAAGCTGGGCATTGTGAAATAACATGGGGTTGAGTTTTTCACTTTTCAGCTGCAGGGTGATGCTAAGCAGTGGTGGAGGTCTCATGTGGAATGTCGGTCATTTATTTTTTCCCCACTAACTTGGGAGAGGTTTCACGCTCTCTTCTTGGAGAAGTATGTGCCTCATACTTTGAGAGATCGCAAAAAGGATGAGTTCCTGGCTCTGGAACAGGGTAATATATCGGTCTCTGCTTATGAGGCTAAGTTTCATTCCTTGTCCCATTTTGGTACACAGTTGTTAGGTTCTGAGGAGGAGCGGATTTAGTTATTCATAAAGGACTTGAATACAGACTTACAGGTTCTATCTGTACACATGACTTCAGCAGGCAAGGGCTTCAACGAAGTAGCAAATTATGTTAAGAAGCTAGAAGGGTCAAGCAGGTGGGGCAGGCTAAAGTGTTAGCCAAGAGGCCCTGGAATGATAGGAACTTCAGTGGCTCGCACTCCAGGGCCTACAATAAATAGGTGTATTCTGCCTGTCCTATTCAGTCAGTTTTTCCAGCTACTACAGGTGGTCATCCTGGAGCCAATCAACAGTTTTCAGCTCCTAGAGGCAAGGGAGATTCTTACGCATCTACTAGCATGCCTACACTTGATCGTGGTTGTTTCCATTATGGTAATCCGGGCACTTTAACAGGTAGTGCCCTCACAGACAGACTGATAATCAGACTCAGCAGCAGTCTAAGGCTGTGTCCCGGCAAGTAGAGGCGGTCATGCTAGAGGTCATCCACAGGGTGGGTGAGGTAACTTTCAGAGAGGCTAAGGAGACAGGGGTAATGGTGGCGTGGGAAGGGGTGTGGTGCATCTAGACAAAAAAGTAGCTCAGATTGATGATTGAGCTCAATCTTATCCATTTCCAGGAAGGTCTGAGGCTGAGCCATCAGACGCGGTGATCACATGTACTATTTTAGTCTGTGATAGGATGGCTTCTGTGCTTTTTGACCCAGGTTCTACTTATTCATATGTGTCTGTGAAATTTGCTTTGGGTATGGACTTGATATGTGATATCATTGATTCCCCTATCCATGTTCTACCCCGATTGGAGAGTCGGTGATTGTGACTAATGTTTATCGTAATTGTTGTGTTGTGTTTGTGGGGTTGCATACTTGGGTAGACTTGGTAATTCTGGATATGATTGACTTTGATTTCATTTTGGGCATGACTTGGTTATCTCCGTGTCATGCTGTGTTGAACTGTAACACAAAGACTGTGGCTCTAGAGATTCTGGGTAAGGATAGGCTAGAATGGGAAGGTGCGTACAGGCCTAAGACAATTAAGATCATACAGTTCATTCTGTCTAGGAAGCTAGTGGGGAGAGGGTGTTTCACCTTTTTGGCTCATCTCTGGGATGATAGTGTGGTGTCCCCATCTATTGAGTCAGTTCTAGTTGTTTCAGAGTTTCGAGAGGTGTTTCCAGCAGACTTGCTTGGTATGCCTTTGGACAGGGATATCGATTTCTGTATTAACTTGGAGCAGGGCACTCGCCCAATTTATATTCCTCCCTATTGTATGGCTCTGGCAGAGTTAAGAGAACTTAAGACTCAGCTTCAGCAACTCCTAGACAAGGGATTTATCCATCCCAATGCTTCGCCTTGGGGTGCTCCGGTATTGTTTGTGAAGAAAAAAAGATGGTAGTATGCGGATGTGCATAGACTACAGGTAGTTAAACAAGGTTACCATCCGGAATAAGTACCCTTTACCCCGTATTGATGATCTTTTTTCTCAGTTATAGGGTGCATCTGTGTTCTCAAAGATCTACTTAAGGTCAGGGTACCATCAGTTGAAGATTAGTCTCGAAGATATTTCAAAGACTGTGTTTTAGACTCTGTATGGTCATTACGAGTTCTTAGTGATGTCGTTTAGGTTGACTAATGCACCGGCAACATTCATGAATTTGATAGGGTATATAAGTCTTATTTATATTCGATCATCATTGTTTTTAATGGTGATATTTTGATCTACTCCAAGAGTAGGGAGGAGCATGTTGAACATCTCTGGGTTATGTTAAAGATATTGAGATCCCAAAAGCTTTATGCAAAGTTCTCCAAGTGTGAATTTTGGTTGACTTCAGTCGCATTCTTAGGGCATGTAGTGTCAGAAAAGGGGGTGATGATGGATCCCCAGAAGATTGAGGCAGTTAAGAGTTGGGTCCGACCTAGCTCTGTACTGAGGTGAGAAGTTTTGTTGGACTCACAGGTTACTACCGGAGGTTTGTCAAGGATTTGCATCCATTTCTACTCACTTGAAAAGGCTGACTCAGAAAGACGTACCGTTTGTATGGTCCGACAAGTGTGAGGAGAGCTTCCAAAAGCTCAACACACTTCTAACCACGACTCCTATTTTGTCCTTGGCGATTGAGGGTAAGGACTTTATTGTTTATTGTGATTCTTCACATTCTTGTTTGGGTGTTGTGTTGATGCAGGATAGGAATGTGATAGCCTATGCTTCTAGGCAGCTAAAGGTTCATGAGAGAAACTATCCGACTCATGACTTAGAGTTGGAAGTGGTAGTGTTTGCACTCAATATTTGAAGGCACTATCTCTATGGTGTCAAGTGTGAGGTTTTCACTGATCATCGTAGTCTGCAACATGTTTTCACTCAGAAAGACTTGAACCTGAGGCAGAGAAGGTGGATGGAGTTGTTAAAGGACTATGACTATGACCATTCAGTACCATCCGGGTAAGGCTAATTGGTGGCAGACGCATTGAGCCGGAAGACAGCTAGTTTGGGCAGTTTGGGTTATTTGAGGGTGTCCAAACGACCACTGGCGAGGGAGATTCGGGCATTGGAATCTAAGTTCATGCACTTGAGTATTTCCGAACAAGGTGGGGTATTGGTCAGTATTGAGGTCAAATCCATATTCATAGAGGATATAAAGGTCAAACACTTTCAGGATTCGCAGTTGAGCAAGCTTCAGAACAAGGCAATATATGGAGAGTCTGGGGACACCACGTTGGATTCTGGCGGCGTGTTAAATTTCAAAGGAAGGATTTGTGTTCCTCGGGTTGACGATATTATTCAGAAAGTGTTAGCAGAGGCTTATAGCTGGTAGTATTCGATTCATCCGGGTGTAACCAAGATGTACAGGGATCTGAGGCGGCTTTACTGGTGGCTCAGGATGAAAAGGGACATAGCTGATTTTTTGTTCAAATGTCAAAATTGTCAGTATGGAAAGTGTGAGCACCAAAGACCTGCAGGAATACTTCAGAGGATGCTCATTCCAGAGTGGAAGTGGGAGAGGATGGCCATGGACTATGTGGTGGGTCTTCCCAAGACTTTGGAGAAGTATGACTTTATTTGGGTAATTGTTGACAGGCTGACCAAGTCAGCTCATTTTATTCTGATTAGGGTGGATTTCAATTTACAGTAATTGGCTAAGATCTACGTGAAGAAGATTGAGAGGTTGCATGGGGTACCACTGTCTATCATTTCAGACAGGGGTATGCAGTTTACCTCTAAATTTTGGGGTAAGTTACATAAAGAGTTAGGTACACAACTTACATTTATTACAACATTCCATCTTCAGATTGATAGTCATTCGGAAAGGACGATTCAGGTAATAGACATGCTGAGAGCATGTGTGATTGACTTTGGGGGTCATTGGGACCAGTTTCTACCGTTGTGTGAGTTCTCGTACAATAATTGTCACTACTCCAGGATCAACATGACACTATTCGAGGCACTATATGAAAGAGGTTGTAGATCGCCTATTGGATGGTTTGAAGAAGGCAATGTAAATCCTTTGGACGTGGACTTGGTAAGGGAAGCACAAGAAAAGGTAAGAGGAATTCAAACCAAGTTGCTAGATGTCCAAAGAAAGCAGAAGGAATATGCGTCTCGCAAGGTAAGGGACATGGATTTCACGATTAGTGAACAAGTGCTTTTGAAAGTGTCACCAATGAAAAGAGTTATGCGGTTCAGTAAGAAGGTCAAGCTCAGCCCTCGGTTCATCGGTCTGTTCAAAGTTTTTGAGATTGTAGGGCCAGTGGCTTACAAATTAGCACTGCCTCCCAGTTTGTCGGGTGTCTATCCGGTATTCCATGTATCCATGCTAAAGCGATACCATGGGGATGGGGACTACATCATCAAGTGGGATGAGGTGTTATTTGATAAGGATCTTCACTATGAAGAGGAACCGATTTTGATTCTTGATTGGTATGCCCAGAAGTTGAGGACAAAAGTGATCAGTATGGTAAAGGTTCAATGGAAGCATCATCCGATTGAAGAAGCCACTTGGGAAACCGAGAAGGACATGCGGGACAAGTACCCTCACTTGTTGAGGATACATGTACTACTATTTTCGCTCTTACTTTCCATATTTTTAGGTTTGATCATTCGGAAATGAACGATGGGTAAATTAGTATCTGTTTTAATGACCGGGTCCGTTATTATGGATAAACCACTCGTGCCAATTTTTAGAGTTAGAAAACTCTGGATTTGGGAGTTTGAAATTTTGGGCTAGGCTAGTCTCGGTCGATTTTGGAGGGAGGCATGGGCTAGGGCAATCCGGGTAAGGATTGGGTAAAGTGTCTTAATTTGAGCTAGTTTTCCATTTAGCTAAGACATAAAGGAGTCTGGGGGACTTTTCGAAATCGAATTCGGGTAAGTAGAACACCCAGTATTGAGGTTGACGCGAAGGGGTTATTCTGGAACGTCATAGAATTAAGTGTGTTATAAAATGGACCCTTTTGGGGGGATTTTAATGAATTCTCGAGCTACTTCCTGTGAAGAGTGTTATCACTCCGCCATGGCAATCTCTGCTATAGCAAAATAATTACCACTATAGCGGAAGTCAATGACTGCCAGCCTCCGCCATAGCGGTTGTCTCCGCTATGGCGGTACCACTATAGTGGAATGGACCTCTATAGCGGAGCATGATGAGATTTAATACAGAAACATTCCCCAAAAATAGTCAGTTTTCTTCAACATATTTTGGGTGAAGGGCAAGGCGATTCTGGGTGATTTTCCTTCATTTTCCATTATTTTTCATCCTAAAGGTAAGGATTATACTCCCCAAACTGAGTACTATCTCTCCTACGCTATAGAATTGCTAGAGGTATACTTGGAGAAAGGTTTGGGATGACCTAGGAAAGGTGGAATCCGGGGGAAAAGAGGGATTCTAAGGGTAGAAGTTCTTGGTTGTTGTTAATTCTTCTATATTATGATCATGTGACTTTAATTACCTAAATGTATCCATAAAAATGGTAGAACTAGGTAAATTAATAGTGGAAAAGCCCGAGAAAAAAGTGGGATGATCATGGGTGGCTTGGGGTTTTGGATTTTGCATAATCAGGGTAAATTATAGGCCATAAAGATTGATTCTTGGTTATTGTGTATTGTTTAGACCAAGAACCGGCAAGAACTTTGGGAAATAGGAAAGCTCCGGTTGAGTAGAGCTTGAACTAATTCGAGGTAGGTGATGATTATTGATTCCTGTATGCATTGTATATTTGTGTACTTTTGTCTAAGTATTTGTATGAGTTGCATTGCTTAGGGAATGGCTTAGGAATGTCCAAAAGTCATGTTTTCAGTCTGGTGAAATGAACTAGTTGTATTGCTTATTGGTTTACAAGTGTTGATTGTTCATTGTTTGTGATTGTGGATTTTTTGTGATATTCAATTGGCTCGGGTACCACTCCTGGTATGGGATATACTAACGGTTGGATTGGGTACCACGCCTCATATGGGATATACTAACGGTTAGCTCGGATACCACACTTGGTATAGGATACTAATGGTTGGCTCGGGTACCATGCCTGGTACGGGTTTACTTTTACATTATGCATTTTGATTTTGGTTCCATGAGTGGACCGGACTGTGTTTATGATTGGTGATATTGCATATGGTCCTTGAGAGACCGGGTTATTATTATTGGTCTGTGAGTTTGGTCTTGGTGTAGACCGGTTTGCATGTTTAACACTTAGGTGTTGCCTAGGGGGATCCCAGAGTGGGACCGAGATTTGTTAAATGGTATAATTACTGATTTCATTTGATTGTTGATAATCATTATAAGGGTGGGTTACATGTGGGGACAAGCTAGGAAGAGACTTGTAGTTAGGGATACGTGTGGCTTGTTTACATATTTCCTGTACTCTTACTTGTCTATTGTGTTGTTCATATATTGCCATTTGGAACTGGATGATGATCCGACCAGTACACGGTGATTGTGTATTGATATTGTACTTGCGTTTCTTTTATGAGTACAGACAATCTTTCGGTGGTTGATACACGACCTCACCTGTAGGCCTAACGTATCAAGACATCAAGGGTGAGCCACTTCAATCGAGCTGCCTTGATTTCTTTCGTACTAGTTGTAGCCCAGTTGTTTTGGGCTTAAACTCTACTCATTTACATTGGGGTTGCATCCCTGTATTCTAGACAGATTTGCTAGATGTTTTGGTACAGTGCCTTTCAGGTTCTAGGGAGGAATTTCCGCAGGTTTATTTATATTAGTGTTGATTTGGTTGATTATTGCTAGTTTATTTTCTTGCACACTGGTTTGAGTTGTTAGAACAGTTAAGTTTCAAGGTCGTTGATGGTTCGCGCACCCGGGGGTTGGGTGGGTGTCACTCACGGCATTCTGGGTCGTGGCAAAATGAGTGTCAAACTTTCTAGATACGAGTTGAGGATCGACTTCCAATTCAATTAAACCACACCTCTATCAGAAGACATGTGGGTATTCCCTTATTTTTCTGCGTTAGTTTCACATTCAGGGTACTTCAGAACTCACTCTTGGAGCAATATTCCTTTTCTTCAAATTCGGGTGACAATACACCTCTAGCTTCAGAAATTATGTCCGTGTAGCTCTTATTTATAGATGTGAGGGCCCCATATTTTAAATTTAGATTATTGCAAGCCTCTTTTCCATAACTCAATTATTCATCACTCATCCTGAGCCAAAGATCATCTTGGCATAAAGATTATCTTTTTCTACCAATTGAGTCGAACTACAAGCAGCCTGATTTCCTGAATCTCGAGATATATAGACGGACTCTATGTTGAAAACTCAGCTACATTCTTAAAATTCCCCCAATCCTCTTATTTCTAGCTTTTTGGTCTCTCTGTAATTTGAAACCGTGATAGTTTGGCATTCCTTGAAAAATTATGCGTAAAATCAAGCATATTAAACTACAAATGATCTGAATTCTCATGTAACCTGAGATATGTAGAAAACTCGATATCGAGGTTTGATCATAATTTCTTGAAATTCGTGCTAAAACCAACCGCTTCTAAGAGATGAACTAGTGTTCGAATAAAATAAGGATCGTCAATTGCCTTTGCCAGGATTTATTACATTCACCCTATTCAAAGGGAGGGGCATTTGTTGTCACCCAATTTTTTCCCTCCACTATCAAATTAATTATTGAGCTTTTAAATTTTTAAAATAATTTTTAATAATTAATTTTGTAATTAAAAGAATTTTTCAAAAATTAATCACAGAATATTCTATAATCTTCATGAATAAATATACATCTACGTATATTCATAATATATAGATGTATTTATTATTTTTTGAATTTTTTTAATAGATATTCAAAAAAAATCCCAAAAACTATTTCAAAATAATCAAAATTGTCAAATTTAGTCAAAAATAATTTATCCAGGAAAATAAATTATAAAATCAATATCTTTAAAATGCATAATTGAATATGATGGCAAAGTAATCATTTTTAGTTGTTTAAATAATGAAATCTCAATTAATTTGTTTATATTTAGTTCATCTTTATTCTGATTACCACCTATTTTCCTAATCGATTCGATTTGATCACCTTTTAAATTGAATCTGGCCACCTTTTAAATTGAATCTGGCCACCAGTTCTTAAATAGCCACATTTGCAAAATTGGTCAAATCAAACACTTATTCTTAAAAGGGAAAAAGACATAAATAGTCGCTCACTACAAAGTAATGACAAGCAAATAGCCAAAAAAAACTATTTCCAATTTGGTAGCCCCAAAGGCATACATGTGTGTGGAAAAGTTGTCCATTTTTCTAGACATGTGGGCCCCTTCTCATCCTATTTATAACTTTTCTAATTTTCTATGCATGCGGGCCCCTTTCTCTTCCTATTTTTCATAGTTTTTTTTTGTTTTCTTTCCATATGTTTTTATTTCATTCACACATGAACTCCACCTCTTAATATTGAATGACAAATTTATTTATTTTACTTTGTGCCTATAACTTCTTGATTTAAATTTATTTAATTTTTTTTAATAATCAAATATAATTTTATATTTTTTCTTATTTTTTCCCCGATAGAATGAAGATAGTTAGAATAGAAAAAAGTAATTCTGCAAACTAATTTTTCATATAATTCATTTTTCATAAATGTATAATCAATGTATAATGTGTACACACTAATTTATATATATATATATATATATATATATATATATATATATATATATATATATATATAAAATTAAACAAGGTATATATTATAGAATATATAAAATTATTTTATACTTTATATATTTAAAATATCCAATTGATAATGTGCTAGTTCAGTTGAAATATATAAGAAGCATATACATTTATATACAACAATGTTACATTTTTATTACATATACAATCATAATAGATACATTTTTATACAACAATGATACAATTTTTATACGCATCCTATAAAGATACATATTTTACACATCAATGATACAGTTTTTATACACATCATATACAAATAGATATTCTATACAATAATTATACAGTTTTTATACATATTCTATACAACATTTAGCTGCAATAATTATTCAGATACATAATTTATACAACAAGTATACAAATTTTATAGAAATCTTATACCTATACATATTTTATACAATAATTATACAGTTTCTATAGATCTTATACATATATCTATTCTATATAATAATTACACAGTTTCTATACTCATTATATACAATTTTTATTTCTCCAATTACTGAGAGAGAAACTGAAAGGGGAAGCGAAATCGGCTCTTCATCCTAGACTATCCTCATCATATTGTGAAAAAAATAAGAAACACAAAAAAATTATATTTAATTATTATAAAAAGAGAGAAGCAATTAAAAGAGTAGAATTTTTTTTTTAAAAAATAATTTATCTTGTCTAAGTTATATTACTCGGATTCTTTAAAAAGTATTTTAACATATCCGACGTGTAAAGAATATTAAGAATATACTTTATTTTCAGTCGCTATCAAGAAATCTTTAAGAGACTAATAATTTCTTTTTATGGGAATTGGCTCTATAATTTTTTATAGAAATTTTAAACATATACGTATTTTATATAATAATTATACAGTTTTTATACAGATCCTATACATTTTTTATATAAATCTTATACAAATACGTACTCTATGCTACAACTATATAATTTTTATATAATTGTGTTTAATTATAAAAGTATAACTTAATTAGAACTTGCCAAGAAAATAAAATAAGAGTATATATACTAATATATTTATTATACAATTTATATAATAAATAAAAAATAAAAAAGATTAACAAACAAACAAAACAAAAAGAAGCCAGCAAAAAAATAATAAAAGGGAGCAACGAAAAAAACTCAGTGAAAAAAAAAGAAAAGCAAATGAGAAAAGTCAACAAAAGCTGCGCTTAAATTGAACTAATAGTTCAAATGTGGGACATCTACATCAATGGACAAAAATAGAAAATAAAATGCCCGACGATCTATTTTTTGTTCAAGAGGACAAACATGGGCCATTTATTTTAAAAAGGGTCACGCAGTGTCCTTTTCCCTTTTTAAAATCTATTTCAAACCGTTTTTTCTTAGCCCAAAACAAATATTTCTAGCCCAATTTACCCGCATGGCCTAGCCTAATTCTCTCATCAACCCTCAATATACACACCCATACGAAAGTTTTTAACCTGTGCCTCATATGCCATGTCATAGGTGTATGAGGCATTTACTTTTTTGACAAATGGATCTATTGGGGCCCACTTTTCAAAACAATCAAACAGTTTCTGTAGAGTTTCACGGAAACTCTCTCTTTCTCTTTTTCTTACCTCTCCATTACTATTCCTTCTTCATTGTTACGTTTCCTTTTCTAGTTTTTCTTCCTTCTGTTTTTCTGGTCATTTCTTCTTCTTCTTTGTTATTTTTTTTTTCTGGTTCTTTGGTATAGTTTTTTTTTTAAAAAAAATATGGTGATGATATAAATAAGAGATAAGGCACAAATACCTTCCCAAACTATACCCAAAGTTGATACGATACACCTGAATTTTACAGGGGTCCTATTACCCCCCTAAACTAATTTTTTCTGTAATTTTGTGCTCCTTTTGTGCTGACATGGCTGCCAAGTCAGCACAAAAGGAGCAAAAAAATATTCTGCTACTTGGCAGCCACATCAGCAAAAAGGAGCACAAAAATACAAAAAAAAATGAGTTTAGGGGGTAATAGGACCCCCGTAAAATTTAGGTGTGTCGTAGCAACTTCGGGTATAGTTTAGGGGGTACTTGTGCATTGTCTCTATAAATAAATATATCATTAGGACCCATTTGGACATGCGATATGAAATCAAATGATATCAAGTTGAAGTTTTGTTTAGACATTTAATTTATTTTTTTAAATTACATTTTTTTTCATAAACATGAAAACCCACCATTTATGAAAACAATTAAAAAAAATCAAATTCTTACATTGTCTTACCAAATGAACAAACCATAGTTTATACATAAAATATCAGAATATCCTAAGCCACCACATTGATAAATCACATATCTACATGTTCTTTTTGTAAATAAATATTTGCAATTACAAACTTTCAAATATACATAAGTTTATAAAGATCCACTATACAACAATAGTAGTAACTAGTTATTCTTCAATATAACCTTTCACATGTTACAGACATTCTCTTCATGCTGAGCATGAGTTTTTTTATATAAAATTTAAAATAATGATTTTTTTTTACAGAATATAAACTTATGGGGCAAATTTTGTATTTTAAAAAAAAGTTGAAATCATAATTTGGAATCTCAAATCATGATTTATTGAGAATTTAAAATTTCATCTCATGATTTCACATTACGATCCCAAATCGCATATCCAAACGCTAATTTAAAATCATGAAATGAAATCACATGTCCAAACGCTATATTGGTCTTAAGCTATTAAATTCAACTTCAAATTATTCAAATCAAAATTTTTCAACACCAATAAAATGAATAATAAAAAGCAAAATTATTATGATGATTAAACTAATAAAAAAAACAATATGCTTAAAAACATCTTCAGAAAAACTCTAGGGAAAAAAATTAAGAAGAAAATTCATTTTGAATTATAATGCAGGAATAAGGAAAAATGATGGTGACAAAATAAAAATAATAAAAATAAAATTAAAAAAACCCAAAAATTTTGAGCAAAAGATGATATCTGAAAGGAAAGAAGTGGACAAAACTCAAAAGGAGTAAGGGTGAGAGAAATGAAGAAGAGTGGAAGATGAAAGATTGTGAGAAGTGGGGCCCAATAAGTCCATTTGTCAAAAACTTAAATGTCTCATACAACTATTACATGGCATATGAGGCATAGGGTAAAAAATTTCCACCCATACATACACACTCTCATATTATCCCCCCAACACTCCCACGCACCTCACACGTGCCTAAAGGACGCAATGTCCTTTTTCTACGCGCTCCCCACCCCTCACCTTCTTCTTCTTGGTTCACCTCACAAACAACAAATCCAGAAGCTTCACTTCGTCAAAACTCCTCCAAACGACAGTAAAATCAGTTCCAAACGATGCCCAAATCTCCCTTAAATTCCCTCAAATTGTCTAAACTCCATTAATTTCCATTTGTTCCCATTTATAAGTATGAATTGATGAGTTTTTCATATTCTAGAAACGTCTAGAGATCACAGGTGGCAATTACAATGTTCATGCCCCTTGAAATATGGCGGAAACCTCTCACAAATCATTGGCAAATGATCAACTTGTACTGAATGAGTGCATACGTGTATCCGTCATAAAGGGTTGGGGTTGGAATTCAAAATTTCCTAACCCTTATTCAAAAATCCTCAAATGTTTCCTCCCTAAATTCAATCCACTAACTCTTCTATATAAGCCCCTCATCTTTCACTGTGGAAGGCAGAAGAAATTTTTGGATTTTGAGTCAAATTCCTGGGGTTTAGAAATCAGAAGAATTAAGGTTTATTTTGGAAAATTTTGCAAGTTTCCTTCTCTGTAATCTCACAGTAGCCTGGAGGGTCTTTTCCTCTTGTTGTTGATACCAGGGAAGCCTTGAGTTCGTCAAAAAGTCAAAATAAATCTCACTCAACTCGTTTGCTCTGAGTCTCGCTGCACAAAAAAGGTAAAATTTACTCCTTTACTCTGTTATTTTCTCATTCTCGTTCATATATTGGTTTGTCATGGTTAGTTTGTTTGTGTTGAATTTCATTTTGCTTGTTGGTTGAACACTATTTGGGGATTGTCTGATTAAGAAGAAGGATGGGTTGAGTCTTTGGGGAATAATTGAGCTCGCGAGAAGCTTTAAATCCACTGGTTTGGCTTCTTCTAGGTGCTCCTAAAACCTGAAAGTTCCCTATTCTTTTATTTTTGTTGCTGAGAATTCAGAGAGTGTATGGTTCGAGTCATGCTTTGTATGTTTGATTCTGCATATTGTTGTGAAAACCTGATTAGTATTTGGTTCATTGGTGTATTATTTCTTTTGAATTTCCTGAAGAATAAGTCTTTTATATTAATATGTGTTTGTTTACATGATGATCATATTCGAGGACCTTCTTTATTCATGATACAAAGTAAGGTTCATGAATCTTTTGGGACTGTCCTACACTTGAAGTTAAAAATAGATGCTAAAGGTAGGATTGGATCTTTCAAATGATCTCTCCCTATCTAAAAAGCTTGTTCATCTATGCTAGCAATATTCAAATTCCTAAAGAGATTTTTTTGGTCTGTTTGTGTTATCTAGAGTTTTTCAAAAGGAAAGCAGTCGACTTTCTTTAAGATTTACTCCTTAGTTCTTCGTAAAGGATAAATCTTGAAAAGAAAAAAGAAACAAAGCTTCTTTTATAGCTTGTTGTTCTTTGAAGAGTCACCCTTCTCAATAGATGTCAATTTTTTTGCCTAGATCTTTGTTTTAGTTCGTAATGCTATGCAAAGTTAAAATGAGAAAAAGGGTGTTACTTTAGCCTAATTCAGATTCCTGAGGTTCTATTTGAGTTTTGTTTGCACTTACTGTAACATTCAAAGAGCTTAAAGGTATGTTTCCAAGTATGCGCAAAAGTAAAGCAATTTCTTTTTTAGGATAAGATCATAGTTTACTCAAAAGGGTCACAATAAAGACCTCCTTCTTTCTTTCTTTCTTTCTTTTTCTTTCTTCTTTAAGTATTAGTGGATGCTCTAAAGGTTTAAAGGGTGGAATTTTATTTTAAAATTGGTCAATTCATTATTCAAATCCTTATAGTAAAAAATGTGGCCTTACTTTGTCCCATTATGAAGTTGTAATTGTCTTGGATCTTGTATGGTAAGTTTTTTTTTTAAAATCCCAAGGAGAGAACTGAGCAGTTCCAAGGACCCATGAAGATTTAATTTAGCCAAGAAGAATAGTGGTTAAATTAAATCAGTGAATATATTCCTAGAATGCTATGAAAAGATTTAAAACCATTCTTTTGGTCTAAAAACCAACCTACAGTTAGGAGGCTCTTAATGGTGAAGGTGTTGCATACACTTAAGAATGAACCTTTTGAAAATGTGCTCTGCTTGCTTCCCTTAAAGATGTGCCTTTTTTACCCTCCTTCATCTTTGGTGTTTTTGAATTGATTATGAATAGGAATGTATTGATTAAGTTCTCTTCCGGTAGTTCCGTTACTTTACTATTTTGTTTCCCCACAGAAAAAATGAAATGAAAATAAATATGTAGTTCTTTTCATGTTAGGTACCTAAGTGTAAGTTTGTTCTCATAAGTGTTTCATTATTAACAAGAATAATCTCGTAATTGAAGTAACATTGATTGTGATTAGCATGTTCCATTGAACTCGTTAAGTTAGTCCTAGCCATGTTTTATTTTTGATATTACGATTTCTGCAGTAATAATTGATCATTAATCCCTATCTTATTTTTCTTCTTTGCATGATCATGATTCATATCGAGTCCATTTGGACTCCCCCACTTTCTCATCCACCTTGTTGGGTTTAAACACAGCAAAGTCTCTAGAGTCAATCCTCGATTAGGCAACAACAGGGTGGATATACACTGTTACACGCTAAGATACATGTAGCATATGATAAAAGATGCAGAAAGGAAGTTAGCATACAGGTGGAAGACAAAGATGTGTATATATGAGATTGATATACAATCGTATACATAAAAATACAAGCAGAAAGAAGCAGTGATATACTGATGGTATACAAGGAGGATAAATGGACCAAAGTCCATCAAAATGGCCAAGTCCAAAGCTGGACAGACCTCAAAATAGGCCAGGAAGTCTACTTCTCTCTTCTCCTTTATCATTATTTGTAGTTTTATTTGTCTCTTGTATTAATTCTAACTTGATTTAATTAATCTAAATAAATTTCTTAGAGTTGTCATTTTAATTTTATCTTTGCTTTTACGTATTTCACTTACTTGGATTTTCTCAATCAAATTATCTTATAAAAAATAAAACAAAATGAACTTTGTGTCAATTGCCCTTAAAGAATTAAAACGAATTTATCTTTGACATGAAAAAGTATGTTTTTTTCTTAAACTTGTTTTTCTTTAAACTTCAAATTTTTCATAAAATTAGTTAAAACAATTCCTTAATTTTCTTTTTTATTTAAATTAACGTTTTTCTTTCTAAAGTTATCATTTCTTAAACCACCTCTAATTTTTGTAAAATAAAATCACACCCTTTCAATTTTTTTAAAAAAGGAGCTTATTTGCTTGCGATTTTACCATTATTGTTAATCATAAAGGATTTATCCAAATCTTCTAAACTATTTTTTCAAATAAAATTTCCTTTTACTTAGTTAAAGTAATGCTTTGATTATTAACCGTTCAAATTGATTAAATGTAATGATCCTTCCAGTCATTTACACGTTTTTACCTTTGTTGTACTGTTAGAGCTTTTCAGTAGCGACCCTAAGTCATTTATGGCTTGCTGGGACCGATAGTTTAGTGCCCTATCCGTTGGTTTGGTCTCTATGTCTGTTTCCCTATTTTAGAACTTTAATTTTGAAAATCATTGACTTTAGTAACATTCTTAGCAATCGTTCTCGAAATTGAATTTTGACAGTTTTGTTAGCTTCGGAGCATGGCCTTTGGTCTAGTTGGACCTTTGGTCGAGATTCGAGAGCTTTTGGTTTAAAATTCTCCCTCATTCTGTGTTTTCAGGCCAGTTGGGCTTGCAAGGTTGACTTTGGCTAATATTCAGAGAAGACGACCTCAGTTGAAAATTTTGTCAGCGTTGTTAGCTCTGGAATATCGCTTTTGGGCAAGAGGAACCTTGGGTTTGGGTCCCGAGGCTTCCGGACTCATTTTGGTCCTTAGGTTCCATTTTGGAAATAGTTGGCCTAAAGGTTGGCTTGGGTGTGGAACCCATTTTTCATTAAATCGACCTCCATTGGTATTTCTGTAGATTCCATCGAGTCTAGAATGTTGTTTCTTATGCGGTAGCATAGTTCATCTGCATGTGCTGGGTCCCGGATGAGTCCTATGGGCCCATTTAAAGACTTTTTCCCATCAGATTTTCTGTTGGTTGCTGTTGTAGGTGCAGACCTCAGGCCTTAATCGTGACCACAAGTGTCATGCCCCGAGCCTACATCCTGGACGTAATCGGCACCCGAAACCATGAATGGACCGAGAGAACCACTTGGTCTGGCATACAACTAATAAAGCTGAACTTTTTAATAAAAATTGCGGAAGCTGGAAACATGGCTAACCTTTGTAAATATGATGAAATAAAATAATATAATCTTTTATTAACTGAAAAGAATAAATATTTAACAACTGGTTACAACTGACTTGACTTGACTCTGTCTATGAAGCCTCTATTATATTTTGAGTACAACTACCTTTATGTAACAAAACAAGCTGATGAGTGGAATACTGCTAAGTCCTCGAGAATAATGAGAATTCACACAAACTGATGGCATAGCCTACTGAAGAGTCTACTCAGGAACCTGCATATATGAAAGTTAGAGGCTACATCATCCAATGATGTAGCGCTAAAAAGAGACATCAGTACTTTGAATGTACTGGCATGTAAAGTAGTAAAGTGAAGCAGTACTAATATCTGAACTGATAAAGCTGAAAAACTGAGGCGTGAATAATATAACCATAGACAAAGCTGAGTATTTGAAAAGAAGAATGACTGACCTGAATGCAGAAACTTAAAGTAATATAAGTAAAACTTCCTTAAAAATATTTTCTTAAAACTAAAACTCAAACTGAAAACTGAATAACTAAAGTTTGGACAAAACTTGAAAACAATGCTTTATAAAAAATCTCTTTAAACTGGTGGCCTTGTCCAAAAACATATTATCTTATCAAAAGTAAGTTTTCTTTTTGGGGAGTTTCTCTTAACCGACATAAACCATGTGAGTATCATGGAGTACAACATCTTGTCCATATTTCTGGAACCCAACGACTTGCCCTCGTTGGCAGAGCCATCCTATACCTTACCGGGGTATAAGACGAAACATAATCTGAGGATCCCAAAGCTGAGCCCAAAGGCTATAAATAATAGAGGAGTCGCCCTATCTGCGGATGATCCTATCTTACAGTGGAAACTTAGTTTTGGGACATGTGTTGTCTAAACCCATTGATACGCCCAAATTACAACTCCAATTACGAAGCGTAAGCGGTCCTCGTCAAATATAGAACCCAACTAAGGTTGGGGTCGATCCCACAGGGAATAAGGTGCAAATTAAATCGATAGTGAATTAAATGACTAGTAGTCGATAGTTTCCAGTAAATTGGGGGGTGTTGTGTGAACAATATTTAACCAAAACAAATAATAATGTGCGTAATAATCAATATGAGAGTGAACTAGGGAAGTGTTCACCATGGCGTCGTAACAATTTCGACTCAAGGCTTAACCGAGTTCTCTCTATATGCATATCACGATGTGATTGAATTCATGGTGTCGTCTAAACGTTTCTCAACCAATTAGACAAATTTCCTTTTCAATTCTCTCGAACTTGAAAAGGTGAACTTTATTATTTCAATCCTAAACATCAAGTAGATTAATCTAGTTACAGCATTAATCATGAGACGAGAGTTGGTAGTCTCGAATCCTTGTAGTTAATCAAATTTCTCGGTTTTAATCTCTTTACTCAAGCAAATTTAAACCTAGGCATGTTCTAATGTTTGCAACCACTAGAAAACGTTAGTAAGTGAATGATTAACCACGTGACAACCTAAAGATTGAACCCTACGCTACCCGGAATATATATTGCTACTTTTACCATGGTTCCCACAACCCTAGTTGTGGGAAGTTACTTACTCATGTTTGCAAAACGAAAGAATGAAGAAATAGTATTCATAGTTCTTACAAAAGAGATGAACACAAGCTTCAAGCTTTCCAAGAACAAGAGTCTAAAATCCCAAGAATGATCAGGAACAAGATGATCAAGAAGGAAAACGTGATTGTGTAGTGTTTTCCTCTCGAATTCTCGCTCAAAATAATCCTAGAACTATTGGGTAATGAACTTGTAAAATGAATGATAATGAAATAACCTAACCTAGGGTATTTATAGGAGTCCAGGAAATAAACTCAAAAACGTTCGAAATCCGCGTCGCGCGTACTGCCTCAACTTGACGTTCTGGGTGACGGACCGTCGCATCCTTGACGGACCGTCACAGTGGCCGTCGCCACTAGGCAGTGTGCTGCCTCATCTTGACGGTCTACTTGATGGACCGTCGCATGCTTGACGGACCGTCACAGTGGCCGTCACCACTAGGCAGTGTGCTGCCTCAACTTGACGGTCAACTTGACGGACCATCGCATGTGTGACGGCCCGTCATGGTGGCCGTCACTCTTAACCAGTGGCGCTCTTTTGATCGTTTTTCCTTCCTTTTCTACGTTTGTCGCTATTTCCTGCAATTCCAACATAAAACATCAAAAACGACAACGGTTGCTTGCAAACTCACGATTATTCTTAGTTAAAGGAGTCAAATGTGCCGTAGAATGGCGGCACATCAACACCCTCAACTTAAAACGTTCGCTTGTCCTCAAGCAACATGACAACAAACACAAAAAGACGACTCAACTAAGACTCGTGTCACTAGCAAATCATGGCCCTTCAACAGTTTATCCAATTTTAAATCAAGCCACCCCCCGGTAGCACACAAATGTATTCAACATTAACTTGCAAGGATCCAACCATGTCATTCCGATATGATAGAATATTATGCATACACACGCGCCGCTATCCTAACAATCAATAGATAATACGGAGATCTTGGTTCCCTCACCACAAAGAAGTCCCAAACACAGAATTTAGGACTAGGTAAGACGCTCGCACTCACAAACGATTTCAAACAGTGCACATGCGATGCCATAGGATTGCCCTTACTATTCTATTTCAGTTCTTTAGAAAGCCGCTCGGGATCACTACAGGACTTGTTTTGGCTTGTAATGAGGCTTCGGGTGTAGGTAGGATACGTTTGGGGAATAGTGACTAAACCCTCCTTGGAATCACCGACCTACTATTTCCACATAACTTTACTTTGTCCATCCTTATTCACCTCTTTATTTCCTTGTTTCTTGCAAACAGGTGCGGCCTCTTTATTTGGAAAACTCTTTTTTTATTTCTTTTTCTCTCTTTTACATCTCTTTTTCGTTTCTTTTTTCTTTCTTTTCTTAGACACACACCCGGAGTTTTCATTCTCTTCACAACCAATCTTATCCATCCAAATTTTCTTATCATTTGCCTCTATAGTAGCCACCCTCAACTTAGGCTGATTGCCTGAGTTGAGGTGCACGATGTCCAAGGAAGGACCAGGGCCAAAATAGTGATTCAAAGTTTAAACAAGGAACGGTGACTGGTTATTGAAAGAACAGGGTCAATTTTTGGCTCAAATAGGGATCAAAGGGATTATTTACATTTGGACGGTCTTATAGGCTAGGTGGACTGCACACAAAAAGGGCCTGTGATCCTTTCCTAAGCAACCAACTTCAAACTTAACAAAATAGACCGGGCAAGTTCTAGATGCATGCACAGAGTAAGAATTTATAACAATATGCTCACACACACTTGGCACCAAGAACCATACCACTACCAACTATCAAGACAACAACTCGGCTTAAGCATACTTATTCCAATCATAACCACACAATGACATCCAAGGATCCAGACAGTCAATCATTTCAAACATAAGTACAAAATTTTTTTCAGAGGGGGCTCCTTTTAGTTAAATTTTCAAACAGCCATGCTTGCTACGGACATCACAATTTTTAAAATTTAAACGACAACCTAAACATGCCGGTTCTACTAGATAGCACACCGGAGGAAAAGAAACACGGCAACAAAAACCTCCGGTGGTGGTACTCCTACCCCTAACAAAATAATTTAGCATTGTCCTCAATGCTCAAGGAAACATATATTCAGAATAAAGGAATAGGGGTACCTGGGAAACCTAGGTTTCCGTACGCGGCTCATCATCATCTGGGGTCTTTTCAGACTCCGGTACAGCACTGGAAGATGCCCCACCTGCTTGGGCACGTACTCTTTCCTGTCGCAGCTGCTCATCTATTACCGACCGCTGCTTCGCGACCTCTAACTCGTCCTCCTCAGCTGATATCTTTTTGTGCTTCCTCTTCTTTGATTTCTTTACCCCACTTTCACCTGTTTGGGGTTCACTGATTTTCAGCGGCCGACCCATCAAATCCACTATCGTGCATTCTTCGTCCAAGTCCACGAACTCCGAAGTCTCCTCATAAAGCATTTTTTCTTGCTTGAGGGCTGTGATATCATTTTTCACCTTTTTTAGCTCCGCATCAAATCTCGCCAGGTCCGGGATACTCATTTCATTTAGCCTTGCATCCATCCGGGTTTCCATCGCATCTACCCTTGCGCGCAGCCCCTCGAATGGCTTCAGAGCCTCCCGTATTTCTTCATCAATGGTGGGTTTAAACAAGTCCGTCCATGCAGCAATTTGTTTATCCAACTATTTCTGCTTTTGCACCATCTTAGCAAAATTTCGGGGGTTCAGGTGATATTCTGGTGGTAGAGGAGGCCTTGTCGAAGTGCCAGAGCTTTCAGCAGTAGCTCTTGTTGTCCGTGACGTTTTCGGATCAAACACCGCAAGTGGCATTTCTGTGCCTGATGGGGTGTCGGTTGCCTCGGAGGTAGTTGTGGTTGGCTCTTCTAAGATCTGAGGCTTGTGAACCCTCAATTCAAACTTAGTGTCATCCCTTGATTTGTCAATATTCTGCTTTGATGATGCTGTCACTTGCTTATCAATACCATCTCATATTGGCACCTCTGCACGCCTGCATAACTCAGTCACTAGGCACGGGAACGGCAGCGAAGAAGTAGTTTTTATGGCCCGGGTCCGCATCTCGTCTGCAATTATCATTCCGAAGTTGATGATGTACCCGGCTATCAAGCTTGCCACAAGGATGGCTCTTCCCTCATCCAAATTATTGTCTCCTCCTGTTGGAAATAACCTGAGCCGCACAACCGCCCACCAAAACTTGGCTATGAAGCTTAGTGATTGCTTCGATATCCGTCCCCTCTGAGTCAGCCAAGATGGTGAGCCATCAGTCAATGTTCGGGCCAACCATGGTCTCTACGAGTAGGCGTTGGAGATCTTGTCATGAAACTCTGGCATATCAGGTGGAGGGATGTATTCAGGGCCAAAGAGGACCATGTTGATCATTTCCCGTGAGATGTCCACTTGCCTACCCCGAACGGGCACCCTGTCCTGCCTTGGGGCTGATTTAACCCCTTTTCCTGGCTCACATTTGTTCTCCAGCAGTGCCAAATAGTTGGCATAGAATTCCCGGACTATTTCTGGAAAATAGAATCCCGGGGGTTAACTCATCCACTTGAGCTGATATCTTTGGAACTGTGTCTGAAGAACTGGGTATTCGGGCAGATCTGTTGTCATGATTTGCACTTCTTCAGCTATCGGTCTTTTGTGGCTTCTCGACCTCGTTTTGGATAGACCGTCAATATAGTGCTTCTGAGCATCCTTAAGTGCCCACCGGATCGACTCTCTGTCCATGGGTGCACTCCCTGCAATGTTTTCAGGACCACCTACATCCTCCGGATTGGGGCTGGAGCTACCACTTTCATCCGATCCACTACCGCTCCCCGACTTACTTCTAGATGACCCACTCTCCTCTTCAGACTGGGAGACTTGGGTGGTTCTTCGTTTAACTAGCCTAGTTTGGTAAGTCGGGGCTACAACTGCTTCTTTGTCGCTACTCGATTCATCGATTAGGGTCCGAGTGGTAGCGGTCTTTTCCTTCCTCTTTTGAGCTTGACCGCGAGGCGGTTGTTGTTTGGGTGCCATGTACCTGCACGTGAACAAGTTCAAACATGTGAGAACAAGAACACACTCAACGATACCTTCTGTCTAAGAGTGACGGTTTGGGTGACGGACCGTCACAGGTGTGATGGACCATCGCACCGATCGTCACTCTAAGACAGTGAACTGCCTAAGGGTGACAGTTTGGCTGACGGGCCGTCACAGGTGTGACGGGCCGTCACGCCGACCGTCAACTCTAGACAGCGAGTTTTCTCCTTCTTTGAGGCATTTCATCGAACACCTTGTGCTCAATTCGGGGTATTGCTATATTTTTGTGGGATTTGATTTCATAAGGTCACCACCCATCAAGTAATTAAGTTCATGGGTTACTCAAGGCTTCACCCATGTCGAGCTTACGATTTCAAACAACAATACCACTCATACCCAACAACATACATAATTTCACAAATACATAAACCCAATAATTCGCCCGACTACACCTCCACTAATTTGCCCCGTGTTACTCACTAAATCCAACTATGAAGAGTTTAGCAACATACCTTGATTTTGTTAGTAAGAAGGAGTCGCTATTCCCTTTTTGAGTTATATGAACCGATGGACAACTAGCGGGAAATTTGTGGTTTCTTGCGTTTTGAACGATGGTGAAGAAGGGAAAGCAAGTTGAGGATTTGCTTGGGGAGAAGATGGATTTTAGTGGAGGTTTGGAGTTTGCGATTTGAAGATAAGCGGTAAAATGATGAAGATGAAGTTAATATGTACCCGGGCGGGTCGGTTTGGTTATGGGTCGGGTCGCCCAAAATTAAACAAAGAAAACTTACCTGATGCGCTGCCTGGAGTGACGGTCCGTCAAAGCCTCGACGGTCCGTCACATTCGGGCGTCACAGTTAGGCAGTGAGCCTTTTGAGGATTATGGGTGACGGTCTGAGATGACGGTCCGTCAACTTGTTGACGGTCCGTCACTCACCCCGTCACTACTAACCAGTGGTTTATGAATATTTGTCTCCAAGTGACGGTCCGTAGTGACGGTTCATCATGTTCTTGATGGTCCGTCAACTCAAACCGTCACCCTTAGATAGAATACGCTGTTACGTCCACTTTTTGTACCTGCACACTCAACGAACAAATTAACCAATTCTAACAAGTCAAATTTTTCTAAGACTATACTACAACAACAAATTATGGGTTGCCTCCCATACAGCGCCTGATTTAACATCGCGGCACGACGCGGGTGTCTTGATTACTTAGACTTCATCAAGATACACTAGAGACAGAACATGTACCTCCTCCGGGTGGCCCAGATATTGCTTTACTCTCTGCCCATTTGCTTTGAACAACTCACCATCATTATTTTCGAGTTTGATCGCACCGGATGGGAACACTTGGTGTACTTTGAATGGTCTGGACCATTTGGGTTTGAGTTTCCCGGGAAATAATTTGAACCTGGAGTTGAACAACAATACCAAGTCCCCTACTTTGAACTCCCTTTTCTCAATCTTCTTGTCATGGTACAGCTTCATTCGTTCCTTGTAGAGAGCGGACCTCTCATATGCTCGCAATCGGAAATCGTCCATCTCATTCAATTGTTCCAACCTTAGTTCCGATGCCTCTTTCCAACTGAGATTTAACTTTTTGAGCGCCCAAAGGGCCTTGTGCTCAAGTTCCACGGGCAAGTGACACGCTTTACCAAAAACAAATTGGTAAGGAGACATACCTATTGGCGTCTTAAACGCTATGTGGTACGCCCAGAGTGCGTCATCCAGCTTCCTCGCCCAATCTCGCTGGTTCACATTCACAGACTTAGCCAAGATCTCTTTAATCTCCCGGTTTGACACCTCGACTTGCCCACTGGTTTGGGGGTGATAAGGTGTGGCTACCTTGTGTTGCTTCACTCCATATTTTGCTAGAGCAGCCCGGAACACCTTATTACAAAAATGTAAACCTCCATCACTGATGATTGTGCGAGGGGTGCCAAACCGAGCAAAGATGTTTCTTTTTAAGAACGCCACCACACTTCTCCCTTCGTTATCGGCTAAAGCAACCGCCTCTACCCACTTTGACACATAATCCACCGCTACCAAGATGTAGCAGTTCCCGTAAGAACTTTCAAATGGGCCCATGAAATCTATTCCCCATACGTCGAACAATTCAACCTCGAAAATAGTGGACATGGGTAGCTCTTGTCGGCGAGAGATTGCTCCTCTTCGTTGGCATTGATCACAGAACTTGGCAAATTCATATTAATCTTTCTGGATTGTCGGCCAATAATAACCACACTGTAAGATCTTTCGGGCTGTTCGATTACCCGCATGATGTCCTCCAACTGGGGACGAATGGCAAGCTTGCAAGATGCTTGTCATTTCCGCTTCCAGTACACATCTCCTCACTATGTTGTCAGCACACAACCGGAATAAATACGGCTCATCCCAGAAAAACTTACTTGCATCATGGAGAAACTTCTTTTTCTGGTGGAAGTTCAAATCTTCCGGGATCATGCCACTCACCGCATAATTTGCAAAGTCAGCATACCAAGGCACCATATCACGTGACGCAGCCATCACCTGCTCATCCGGGAATGCATCATCAATCTCCGGTTCATCTATTATGTTCTCTTCCCTCTCAAGCCTGGACAGATGGTCCGCTACCTGGTTCTCACACCCTTTTCGATCCTTGACTTCAAAGTCAAATTCCTGCAACAATAGCACCCATCGGATTAGTCGAGGTTTTGCATCCTTTTTGGTCATCAGATACCTCAAGGCTGCATGATCTGTGTGCACCACCACTTTTGTACCAAGTAAGTACGCTCTGAATTTCTCAAAAGCATATACAACCACCAGCAGCTCCTGTTCTGTCACTGTGTAGTTCTTTTGCGCCACATTCAATGCTTTACTAGCATAATAAATGGGATGGAAAAGTTTGTCTCGCTTTTGTCCCAGAACAGCTCCAAGTGCAACACCACTTGCATCGCACATTATTTCGAACGGTTTGGACCAATCCAGGACAATTATAATAGGAGCATCCACTAGCTTTTCTTTCAGGCATTCAAACGCCCTCAAGCACTCAGCATCAAATACAAATTTTGTCTCCTTTTCAAGCAACTTGCACAATGGGGTAGCAACCTTAGAGAAATCTCTGATGAACCTTCGGTAGAAACCGGCATGACCAAGAAAACCCCTCACACTCTTTACTGAAATGGGTGGAGGTAGTTTCTCGATGACTTCAATCTTGGCTCTATCCACCTCTAGCCCTCTCATAGATATCTTGTGCCCTAATACAATGCCTTCTTTCACCATGAAATGGCATTTCTCCCAATTCAGCACGAGGTTTGACTCTTCACACCTTTGCAATGCCTGGCCCAGATTAGCCAAGCAATCATCAAATGCATCACCCACTACCGAAAAGTCATCCATGAAGACCTCCAATGTGTTCTCCACCATGTCAGAAAAGATAGACATCATGCATCTTTGGAAGGTTGCAGGAGCATTGCAAAGACCAAAGGGCATGCGTCTGAAAGCAAACGTACCATAGGGACAGGTGAACGTGGTCTTCTCCTGATCTTCCGGGGCGATAGATATTTGGTTGTACCCCGAATATCCATCTAAAAAGCAATACCAACCTCTTCCAGCTAATCTATCCAGCATCTGATCCATAAAGGGCATGGGGAAATGATCACGGAGAGTACAGGAGTTTAGCTTCCGGTAATCCATACAGACTCGCCAGCCCGTGATAGGTCTTAATGGAATCAGCTCATTTTTGTCATTTGCTACCACAGTCATTCCTCCCTTCTTAGGAACACATTGCACTGGGCTTACCCATTTGCTATCAGAGATTGGGTAAACCACTCCAGCATCGAGCCATTTGATGATCTCTTTGTTCACCACCTCTTGCATTGGCGGATTCAGTCTCCGCTGATGTTCGGTGGTGGGAGTGCAATTTTCTTCTAGCTGTATCTTATGAGTACAAATACCTGGTGGGATGCCAATAATATCTGCAATGGTCCAGCCGATTGCTCTCTTGTGTCTCCTCGGAGTGGATAATAACGCTTCAACTTGAGATTGCAAAAGGTCTGTCGCGATGATTACCGGTAAGGTATCTTTGTCACCCAAAAATGCATACTTCAGATGGCCTGGCAATTCTTTCAACTCTAATACCGGTGCTTCCTCAATAGAAGGCTTTGCAGGAGGGGTTGGTATGTTCTTTAAATCGAGATCCAATTTCTTTGGGGCGTAACCATATGACCCCATTCCAACTACCGCATTTACCACTTCCTCATAATCTTCGACGCCATCATCATCGAAATTCATCATAACTGCTGCCAATGTCTCTACAGCAAGTCTCTCTTCAACAGAAACGATCACATCAGATTCTGCAACAACATCAATAATCGAGACGACATTCATGTCCCTCGGTTGCTTCATTGATCTGCACACATTAAACTTCACTACCTCGTCATTCAACCTGAAAGTCAACTCGTTGCTCTCCATATCGACCAATACTCTTCCGGTTGCCAAGAAGGGTCGTCCCAAAATAATAGGGACTTCGAAGTCCACCTCGCAGTCCAAAATCACGAAGTCTGCCGGAAATATGAACTTTCCCACCTTCACAAGTACATCATACAAAATACCAACCGGGCGTTTCACCGATCTGTCAGCCATCAATAACCTCATAGTTGTCGGTTTGGGGGCTCCTAAGCCCAACTGCCGGTAGATGGCTAACGGCATCAAGTTTATGCTAGCCCCCAAATCACAAAGAGCCTTGGCAAAGTTAAACTCCCCTATGGTGCAAGGAATAGTGAACGCACCCGGGTCTTCTTTCTTTTGGACCAGCGACCTTGATGAAATGGCGCTACAATGGTGGAGGTTGTCTTCCGGTTCAAAACTTACCGACCTCTTCTTTGTGATCAAGTCCTTCATGAACTTGGCATAACCGGGCATTTGTTCAAGCGCATCCACCAGAGGGATGTTCACTGATATCTGTTTGAGCATGGTCATGAAGTTCAGGAACTTTCTATCTTCCACTTTCTTCTTCAGCCGCTGTGGGAAAGGAGGTGGTGGCCGAGGCATCATAGTTGGAAGTTTTTCAACCTCCTTGCTTTTATTTGTGAGCACTTGAGTAGCATCTTCTTCCGCGCCGGGTTTTTCAGCAGACACTTTCAATCCCTCATCGACCATAATTTCAGCATCTATTAACTCATCATCCTCAGCTACAGCATCTTTCTGGGTCTGAATTACCGGATGTGTTTCCGATAATGCGTTACCGCTTCTGATGGTGATTGCCATATAATTCGCGTCATTTCTCGGGTTTTGAATGGTGTCACTCGGCAATGTTCCAGCTTTCCTTTGATTTAGAGACGCCGAGACTTGACTCATTTGCTGCTCTAACTGCTTAATTGCGGTGGAATGAGAATTCACTAACTGACTCATTGATGTTAATTCAGATTTCATTTCCTTGACTCTGGAGTCAGTAGATTCCACCTTCAACAACATCTTTGCCATCATATTCTCTAGTTTGGACGTCCCTGTCTCATTACTAGTTCTTTCTCGGTTAACAGGTGGTACGTACAACCCACCTCTATCAGCGTTATTTTTCCAGTTCCCCTGATCACGATCTCTGTAGCCAGCTTTCTCATGGTAGTTGTCCCTCTGATAGTTCCGACCTTGGTTCCCCTGGCCATTGGTCTGGAAACCCCCCAAATAATTTGCCTCCTCATCAGACTCGAACTCTGCTGCTCTACTTTGGGAACTCACAACTTTCACTTTCTCCATATCTGCTGACAGTAAATGTTTTGTTAGCAGGTCCATTTGTGTTTTCAGATGGGCCATATCTTGATCCCGCTCTTCCTCTCTCCTGCGCTGTTCTGCAGACATACCGACTGTATGAGTGCTGGCAGCCATCTCAGTGTCCCGTGTATGCCAGGCCCTGTTGGTTTTAGTGAGCCGGTCCAGAATAGTTGTGGCATCGATGAAAGTGAGACCCATAAACGCTCCACCTGCTGCATTATCTAGTGTCGGCTTGGTAGCCGAATTCAGTGCCCTGTAGAATGTCTGCATCAAAAACTCGTCGTTCAACTGATGGTTAGGGCATTGTGTCAGCTTCTTCTTGAATCGCAGCCAGGTCTCGTGCAATGCTTCGTGAGGTTGCTGCCTAAAATTGCTAATCTCATCCCTCAACTGTATCATCCTAGAGGGAGGAAAGAACCTTTCTAGGAAAGCTCCTTTCAACTCTCCCCAAGTTGCGATAGAGTCGGGGGTCAGCTCTGTCAACCATAGCGCTGCCTCATCAGACAGAGACAACGGAAACAACCTGAGCCTGATCGCTGTCTGACTCACACCAGGCAATTCGAATGACTTGCAGATACCCACAAAGTTCATCAGGTGTCTGTTTGGATCATCACCAGCCGTACCTCGGAATAATCCCTTTAAGTTCAACAGCTGGAGCATTGTGCTAGTTATGTTAAACTTAACCCCGGGCGCTAGTGGAGGAAGAATAATGGCGCCCGTAGCACCAGCTTCGTCTAATGCAGTGTAATCCTCTATATCTTCAGCATTCAAGTGATGCTGATCCTGTTGAGCCTGTTGTGCTGCAGCGAGCCTTGCTGCCTCCGTCTGTTGTGCGGCCTGGTTTGTCTTAGCGTTCTTGCGAGCTCGGGGTCGTAGGGTAATATTGGTTCACCTGAGCGTCGGGTACTTGGCATGCACTACTCAGTACCCTGTAATAAACAAAAACAACAAATAAAAGTAAAATCAGGAAATATGACTAAGAGTCAAATAAACACACAAGACTTAATAAACAACCGTAGTCCCCGGCAACGGCGCCAAAATTTGATACGCCCAAATTACAACTCTAATTACGAAGCGTAAGCGGTCGTCGTCAAATATAGAACCCAACTAAGGTTGGGGTCAATCCCATAGGGAATAAGGTGCAAATTAAATCGATAGTGAATTAAATGACTAGTAGTCGATAGTTTCCGGTAAATTGGGGGGTGTTGTGTAAACAATATTTAACCAAAACAAATAATAATGTGCGATTAATAATCAATATGAGAGTAAACTAGGGAAGTGTTCACCATGGCGTCATAACAATTTCGAATCAAGGCTTAACCGGGTTCTCTCTATATGCATATCACGATGTGATTGAATTCATGGTGTCGTCTAAACGTTTCTCAACCAATTAGACAAATTTCCTTTTCAATTCTCTCGAACTTGAAAAGGTGAACTTTATTATTTCAATCCTAAACATCAAGTAGGTTAATCTAGTTACAGCATTAATCATGAGACGAGAGTTGGTAGTCTCGAATCCTTGTAGTTAATCAAATTTCCCGGTTTTAATCTCTTTACTCAAGCAAATTTAAACCTAGGCATGTTCTAATGTTTGCAACCACTAGAAAACGTTAGTAAGTGAATGATTAACCACGTGACAACCAAAGATTGAACCCTACGCTACCCGGAATCTATATTGCTACTTTTACCATGGCTCCCACAACCCTAGTTGTGGGAAGTTAGTTACTCATGTTTGCAAAACGAAAGAATGAAGAAATAGTATTCATAATAATAAGAAGGAGTTCTTACAAAAGAGATGAACACAAGCTTCAAGCTTTTCAAGAACAAGAGTCTAAAATCCCAAGAACGATCAGGAACAAGATGATCAAGAAGGAAAACGTGATTGTGTAGTGTTTTCCTCTCGAATTCTCGCTCAAAATAATCCTAGAACTATTAGGTAATGAACTTGTAAAATGAATGATAATGAAATAACCTAACCTAGGGTATTTATAGGAGTCCAGGAAATAAACTCAAAAACGTTCGGAATTCGCGTCGCGCGTACTGCCTCAACTTGACGGTCTGGGTAACGGACCGTCGCATGCTTGATGGACCGTCACAGTGGCCGTCGCCACTAGGCAGTGTGCTGCCTCAACTTGACGGCCACTGTGATGGACACTAGGCAGTGTGCTGCCTCAACTTGACGGTCTACTTGACGGACCGTCGCATGTGTGACGGCCCGTCATGGTGGCCGTCACTCTTAACCAGTGGCACTCTTTTGATCGTTTTTCCTTCCTTTTCTATGTTTGTCGCTATTTCCTGCAATTCCAACATAAAACATCAAAAACGACAATGGTTGCTTGCAAACTCACGATTATTCTTAGTTAAAGGAGTCAAATGTGACGTAGAATGGCGGCACATCAGGTACCAAACCTAGCGAATATATGTTTTTTGAGGAAGGCTGTGACACTCTTTCCCACGTTGTTTGGCAATGCCATAGCTTTTACCCACTTGGAAATATAGTCAACAGCCACTAGAATGAAAGTATTCCCACACAAACTCACAAACAGCCCCATGAAGTTGATACCCCACACGTCAAATAACTCTACCTCAAGGATTGGCGTTAGCGAGAGTTCATGGCATCGAGACACATCCCCATATCGTTAGCATTTGTCATTCTCCTTCACTAAATCATGGGCATCTTGAAATAGTGTCAGCCAATAAACCCACTTCGTAATACCTTTGAGGTTATTTGTATACCCCATAGTGACCACCGATGGGTGAAGAATGGCAACTCTTAAGGATGGGTATCATTTTGACCTCACGTATGCACCTCTGGATCATACCATCGGTGCAAATCCAAAAGAGGTAGGGTTCATCCCAATAAAACTTCTGAAAATCATAAAGAAATTTATTTTTCTGTTGTGAGTTCAATCCATCCAAAAGTAATTCACTTGCTAAAAAGTTAGCAAACTCAGCAAACCAGGGTGTAAGATCATGCGAGGTAGGCAAAATACACTCGTAGGGGAATGAATTATTTATCTCAACTTACCCTACGGTCCTTCCCTCTTCTTCTAGTTTAGATAAGTGTTCAACTTCTTAACTTTCACATCCCCGTCTATCTTTTACTTCAATATCAAATTCTTGGAGTAACAAGATCCTACAAATCAGCTGGGGCTTGGCATCCTTCTTGGTCATCAAGTACCTAATTGCTGAATGATATGTATGTACGATGACTTTGTTCCCCAAAAGGTATGCCCAAAACTTTTCAAAGGATAAAACCACGAAAAACAACTCTTGTTCCATTACGGTGTTATTTGTTTGGGCTGTGTTAAATGTTTTTCTTGCATAGTAGATTAGGTGGAAGAGTTTCTCTTTTTGTTGGCCAAGTACTGTCCCGAAAGCCACACCACTGGCGTCGCACATAAGCTCGAACAGTTTTGACCAATATGGTGCTATAATGATGGGAGTTATTGTTAACTTCTCTATCAATATGAGGAAGGTTGTCATGCAAGTACTATCAAAGTCAAATTTGGCTTCTTTTTCAAGCAACTTACACAAGGGATAAGACACTTTCGAAAAATCCTTGATGAAGCTCCTATTGAACCCAGCATAACCCAGAAAACTATGTATTCCTTTTACAGTCTTTGGAAGGGTAGCTTGGAGATTACTTCGATTTTAGCTTGTTCAACTTCAAGCCCTTTTTCAGATATTTTTTGCCCCAACACTATCCCCTCTTTTACCATAAAATGGCACTTCTCCCAATTAAGCACCAAGTTCATTTCCTCACGCTGTTTAAGCAACTCCTCTAAATGCTCTAAGAAATCATCAAACTCTTGCCCAACCATTGAGAAGTCATCCATAAATATCTCTCTAGTATCTTCAACCATGTCTGAAAAAATGGACATCATGTATAATTGGAATGTGGTTGGGGCATTGCACAATCCAAAGGGCATTCTTTTAAATGCAAAAGTCCCATAGGGGAAAGTAAAGGTTGTTTTCTCTTGGTCTTCTGGGGAAATTGAGATCTGGTTGTAGCCGGAATATCCATCAAGAAAATAGTAAAACCACGGCCAACCAATCTATCAAGCATCTGATCTATGAACAGAAGGGGGAAATGATCCTTTTTGGTCCATGAATTCAACTTTTGGTAATCCATACACACCTTTCACCTGGTAACGGGTCTTAGAGCGATCATCTCATCCTTTTCATTGGGTATAACAGTAATCTCACATTTTTTTGGCATACATGGATCGGTCTAACCCAAGTGTTGTCACATATTGAGAAAACCACCCCAGCATCTAACCATTTAATGATCTATTTTTTTACCACCTCTTGCGTAGGCAGATTTAGCCTTTTTTGATGTTCAATCGATGGTGTACATTCATCTTGAAGATTGATCTTGTGCATGCATATTCCTGGAGGTATGCAAATTATGTCAGTAATTATCCACCCAAGGGCTCCAATATGCCTTTTCAAAACCAGGATCAATGCTTCCACTTATTTCTCATTTAATGTGTTAAACATGATCATTGGCAATGTCTCATTTACACCTAAATATGCGTACTTCAAATGAGATGGAAAGGCTTAAACTCCAACAGTGGATGTTCGACTATAGAGGGTTTAGAAGGAGGAGTTTGTGAGTTCTTCAAGTCAAGGGCAAGCTTCTTCGGAGGATAGGAGTAAGACCCCATTCCCACTAAAGCACCACAAACTTCATCATACTCCTCCATCCCCTCACAATCAAGGTTCAATAGAAAGGCTTCCAATGCTTCATCTATGAACCCTTCCTTCACATGTAATTCAATGCTCTCCTTAATTTTGCTAATTGCAAGTTCCAATTGGAAGTCATTTATCTGGTTCATAGACCTACACACAACGAAGGTTGTCTCTTCCTCATTCACGGAGAATTTAAATTCCCCCAAATTAATTTCATTCAATGTGCACTCTGTCTTGTGTCTAGGCTTCCCCCAAACAATTAGTATCTCAAAGCCCCAAGTGCAATCAAGTATAACAAAGTCCATAAGGTATACAACCTTACCCACTTTCACCAAGATATCATAGCTAATTCCCATGGGACATTTCATCGATCAGTCCTCCATGAGTAATTTTATTGGTGTGAAGGTTGGTTGGCCAAGTTCCAACCTTTTAAAGGTGGCAAGTGACATCAAGTTCACACTTTCTTTTTCATCACACACCAATATTGTTAATCTATGCACCCCATTCGCGTCACAAATAATGAAAACAACCGGAGTTACCTCATTAATAATGGATCTCCCCAATAATAATTCACTACTTTGGGGCAACATATGAATGACCCCACAATCTCCGAAGTTAGTCGTAGTGCACATATCTTTCATAAACTTGGCATACTCGGGAATCTTGTTGAAGGCATCATTCGATGGAATGTTGACGATGATTTTTCTCAATATGGATTCAAATTCTCTCTGTTGTTCTTTTTCTTTCTCTTGCAACAATTATTGAGGGAAAGGAGGTGTACATTTAGTGAAGGGCTTGCAAACCTTGGGCACCTTGTTCCGCTGATCTAGAAGTTTTGATAAGCCATTTCCCCAAGCCCTCTTGTTTCTAGGCTCACTCAAATTTTGCTTTGCAATTTCCATGAGGCTGGCTACGCCTATCATTTCATCTATTCTTTCACCCCTCTTCAATTTCTCAGATTTGAATTGGGAGGTGAGCCATAGCAGTCTTTCTTTGAGTCATTTGATGGCAATGGAGTTTGAGTGCACAGTTTGAGCCAAATATAGAACTTAGCAAAGGTTGGGGTCGAATCCCATAGGGAATAAGGTAAAAATTAAGTCGTTAGTAATTTAGATGACTGGTAATCAATAGATTCCAGAAAAAGGGGGGGTTTATAGTGATCAATCTTTGATTATTTCTTGAATATTTCAAATGGTAAATAACAAATTATGACAAGTAAAAATCAATATGAGAGGTGAACTAGGGATGTGTTCACCATGGCTTCGTAAACAACATCGGGTTAGAGTTCAACCGGGTTCTTCATATGCATAACACGAAGTAATGGAAATCGTTCTTACGTCTAAGAGTTTCTCAACCAAATAGATGCTTTTCTTTTCAATTCTTTCAAACTTCAAAAGATACAATTACAAAACTCAATTTATACCCCAAGTAGATTAACCTCGCTAAAGTGTCAATTATTAGATGAGAGTTAGTAGTCCTAAATCTTTATTGCTAATCCATTTTTCCCAGTTTTAATTCCTTTGTTCAAGAAAATCAAACCTAGGCTTGTTTAATATTTTCAACCATTAGAAAATAGTGAAAACACAAGATTAACAATGTACTATGCATACATATCGATCCCAATATCACAAGAACCCTAAATCATTACTATGCCATAGCTCCCACAATCCTAGTTGTGGGAGATTAGCTACTCATAAAATAAGAAGAAGAGATGGAAGTATTATTCATATAAGAATAATGATCCTTACAATATATGAAAAACCCAGTCAACTCTTCAATAAAACTTGAGCAAAATAATTTCTAAGAAGAGTAACAAATTGTTTTCTATTTTTGTGTGCTAATTGCATTTTAAAAATGGGAGAGAGATATCCAATGATAAATATAAAATAAACCCTAACACTGGGTATTTATAGTAGTCTAGGAAATAAAAATTCCAAAAATAAATCTAGAAATCCCGCCTTTAACTTGGTGATTCACTGTGATGAGTCGTCATGGCTTTGATGACTCGCCATGTCACTCGTCACCTTATTCCACTGGTTCCCAGCTGAGTTTTTTGGTAAGTCGTCCATCCAGTGATGATTTACATGTAAATAGTTATAATTCATCGGGCCTGTGATGACTTAGATGTAAATAGTTAGAAGTCATTGGGCCTGTGATGACTTGTCACTTGACTCGTCAGCCTTGTCCAGTTGCTTTAGCTTGGATGCCTTAGCATGGTGGCTTGAGTTAACGGTTCTTCAAGGATGTGATGACTCATCACCTGAGTCGTCACAAGTTCAAGTAGCTCCATCTTCTATGTTTTAGCGTGGTGGTTCGCTTGGTGATTCACCAAGTCGGTGGTGACTCATCAGGTGAGTCACCACCCTTAACCAGTGACTATCCTTTCAGTACTTTTTCAACCCTTTTCTATCTTGGTTTAATTTCCTGCAAGTTAAACATAAAACCATCAAAAACAACAATGGCTGCTTGAAAACTCATGATTATTCTTAGGTAAATGAGTCAAATGTTCCGTAGAATGCCGGCACATCAAGAGTCACCTATAAGATTATCGTATATCAATCACTAATAGAGTATTCATTCAAACAACAATAAAAGTAAAAAAGTAGGAAAATCAGGGAATTGGGAATCTATAGCAATTTCAATTCCAAATAAAATGACAAAGTAAAAAGATATTTGTATTAAGAGAGAGGACGACTACGGGTATGTTTCTGATGGGATTTAAACATGGGATATGGTACTTGTTCAATTATGCAAATTCTTAATAAACGACATGGGTAGCATTGGTTTTATTTATGAATGTTAATCTTTCAATCCAACAAACATATTTCTGATGGTTTTTGTTCAAGCACCATGGTTTCAACATTAACCAACCAATACAAGCTTGGGGAAGTCACACTATCTCTATCTTAGACTCTTAAATGGGTGTTTTTTGGTGAATTGAGCTATTTCTAACCTCAACCTAAATGGAAATCCCAAGTACCCACTAGTGAATTGTCATCGAAAATTATGAACCTCTTTCTCAAGAAAGAACACAATCAAGTAATTTTCAATCAGTGTTTGCAACCATCAATTTTAGAGTTAAAACATGAAGAATTCATTAGACCCATATCAATTTTGCAATTATAAGCACAATTAAACAA
This sequence comes from Jaltomata sinuosa, assembly GCA_003996215.1. NCBI lineage: Eukaryota > Viridiplantae > Streptophyta > Magnoliopsida > Solanales > Solanaceae > Jaltomata > Jaltomata sinuosa. The sequence goes on from QJPP01000640.1 coordinate 313,420, forward strand.
GACACATACCCACATTCAAATACCCATCATAACATACCCCTAGTCAAGGAAACTAGCCACTCATGCTAAAGGAAATAGAGATTATACCAAGTGGGTAATCAAATTCCTTTTCATTAATGGAGCAATAACCAATATCCAAGCTCCATAGTAAAAAAATGGTGAATTCAAGGTTGAAGATGGAGAGAATAGAGTAAAATCCTCTATCTTTCCATGGGAGATAAGACTTGTCCAAAACTAAAAACTGTAAAAAAACTATGCCCAAATTGGGTTTTAGAAGGTTCCCTAATCATCATATAAAAGTGGACAAAAATTCCCCACGATAGCCGTGCAGCATGATGTGTGAATGCACGTCTCATTGTATGTATCGCACAGCTCAGTCCCAGCAGACCAGTGACTTGTCTTGATCTTTGAGTGTCATGCAAGGGGAGGTGCGGACCACAGTAGGCATTGTGCATGTCGCATGGCAGTTGCCCCTCTCAGTAGATACTTCTCTTACTTTTGAACTCTGTGCGAAGGGAGGTGCGGACCGCACCAAGGGTTGTGCGCATCGCACGGTAGCCGCACCTCTTGGTAGATCCTTCATCTCTTTTGCTCATCTTCACACTTCAACTCTTTTCAAGCTCTTTTTGATCCATTTCCTTGTTTTCCACTTATGACCAAGAGTACCTGTATTTATATCAATAAAGGCCATAAGAACCTCTAAATCTCATTAAAATATAGCAATAATTCATAAATAAATGCTCAATAAATTGGTAGATAATCGACTTATCAACAGTCCTCTTCAACGACCAGTCAATTTCTTGCTCTAGCTTCTTCATCCCAGTTCCCATTCCAGAAAATCCCTCCCACCAAAACCCTTCTTTTCCAAAACATACTGCTATAACAGATCCTACTAGTTTGCCTATTTCTGATCCTAATAGGCCTTTTGCCAAAAGATTTTCCTAGCGAGTTAACCAACAAACACAATCAATAATAAGAGACTTTAATCCAAAAGGCCAACTATGTTGCATTAATGAAAGGAAACACGTTAAATGCTCCTCGATATAACAATAATTCTCTAGTAAAACCAATCGCAATTAAAAAGCTTACATACAATAATAGAATTCCAAGAGTTTGAAGGACTGCAGATAAAGTCAAATGAATGAATATCATTGAGAATCTTCAATATGCTATAGTTGGGAAATTCTCATATGAATGGCCAGACTTGAAAGGTCTGATAACACAAATCCTAAACAATATGGAGTGAAAGGAGAATGTAAAATTAGACTCCTAAGGCCTAGGTATATCCTTATTAGAGTCAATCTGATTGAAGATTTCATGAATTTGATGTCAAAAAATGATTATTACATAATAGCTAAGGATGGGCTATCCAATCAGATGAGACCATTAATATATGACACCAAATTTTGAGTGGAAGAAGAAACTACTCAGGCAATGGTGTGGATATCCTTTCCTAATATACAACCCACTTTATTTGTGAAGGAATCATTGTTTTCCCTTGCCTCAGTTGTGGTCAAACCTTTGCACTTAGACATGGCCACTATAAACAAGACATGACCTAGTTGTGCAAGAGTGAAAGTACAGGTAGACCTGTTGGCAATTTCCCACTTGTGTGGAGATAGAGGTGGACAATGGAGAAGGCACAGACTATAGAGTATAAAAAGTGAAAATCCAATACGATGTACTTCGAAAGTATTTCTAGAAATACAAACTTCAGGAACACAATGAGCAAAAATGCAAAAAATTTCATCCTGATTTGAGGAAAACCAAGGATAAATAAGAGGAGAAAGTAGAATACAAAATACATAATGCAACGCATAAAATACATCCCAGACAAGGAAAGTTTATAGGAAAGAGAGGTAAATGGAACCCTACCAAGAGAATATTCACACTGGAGATGGATGCAGAAGCTTTATCAATGCTCCTGCAACCCTCATAGGTACTTCTAATGAAAGCATTACAGATTAGGTAGATACTAATCAACAAGTGAAGAATAAGGATCAGAATCAAGCACATATTGGCATTCAGATCAATAATTATTTTGTTGTTGTTACAGATGAAGAGTACTGAGATAGGTAGGAAAAGATGACATTAGTATAGGCAAACAATAAGTAGATGGGACCAGTGAGAATCAAATGGAGGATAACAACACTAAGGTCTGGGCTCAGACCTTCCATCAGAATGATAAATCAGAGACCAGCATAGACAATGGAGACTTGAATATAAAAGGAATAGACATTGCACAGAGGGGAGAAATATCAGCTAAATGGGGTGATAGAGTAGACATGGAGAATGACATAAACATGGAAGAAAGGGAGATTGATAGTAGCCCAGATCAGGCAAAAGAATCAGACTCAGATATTGTCATAGTAAACTCTCCTGATAACTTACTTGAAGAGGAGAAGGATGGTCACAAGCAGCATAATACTAAGGCAAGAAACAGTACAGGAGTGGATTGTACAGACATAGTGATGACTTCAGATCCTTTAATAGTGAAACCCATCAACATGATCACAATAATGATGACTACTAGCATAGTAGATAAGGCAACAATAAATGAGGATGATAGAGAAGAGACAACAAGTGAACATTCTAGAGCTGAAGAACATCCACATAAGGCCAATGAGTGCAACCATCAAATGCGGAAAGACATAGAACTAGATATGGATGTGAATGATTCATTTTACCCTATCAAACATGACTTACCAGTATTAATTGGATAGGAAGAACATAGACAAAAGGATATAATGGTGTCTAATACGGGGAATGTGAAACAAGAATTGAGAACTGATAATATGCAGGCCACACCCACCAAAACCTTGCCTGATCTTTTTTCACATAATATAGGTGATTTACAACTCCACAAATAAAACAGTCCTGACAAGGTTGTTCAGAAAGAGGTGATATTAGAGGATGGATCACAAAATTTGGAACATGTAGCTAAGTAGGCTGACCTATCTCCTAAAATAATGAAGAAGGGGTAACGAATGAGGCAAAAATCAAGGGAATGGGGAAGTTCAACAACCAACAAGGGTGGTGCCAAAGAGACAGGTTACTAATTCTAAGTCCAAAAAAGGTTGAAAGTAATTTTCTGGAATATTAGGTCTGTAATTACTCAACCAGCATTTCACAAACTACAAATGCTTTACAAACATCACAAATTCTTTCTTATTGCACTAATGGAACAATTTCAGCATTCCAGATCTATCCAAAGATACAAGAGAAAACTAAGAATGACTAATGTAGGTGCTAATTCCAATGGGAAAATGTGGTTTTTATTGTAGATCACATTGGGGTAGAGATTCTTAATGACACAGATCAACAAATTAATATCAGAATACAACTTCATGAACAACAAAAGTTCTTAACTACCACATTAGTCTATGCTAAGTGTGATACAATTTAGAGAAGACTTATAGAACATCTACCAAATTACAAACACTTGTGTGGACCCTTGGCTAGTAGGGAGGATTTCCTTATGGCATTAAATGAGAAAGAAAAAAATAAGAGGGATCCCTATACAACCACAAGACCATGAAGATTTTGCCTTCTTTGTGAATTCTTGTGAACTAGAGAAAGTTAATTTCGAAGGCAATCCATAGACTTGGTGGAATGGAAGAGCTACAGCTAATTGCATATTTGAAAGATTGTATAGAATAGTGATTAATTCACTACTCTAAGACTGGTTCACAAAGGTGAAAGTAGAACACTTATCAAGAATAGGGTCAGAACATGCCTTTTTGTTTATCATATTTGGAGACCAGGAACGACACGTCATTGCCCCTATTAAGTTTCTAGATTTCTAGGTGGAACAAGAATCTTTAATAAAGGTGGTGAGACAAAATTGGCATACAAAAGAAGAAGATAATTTATTTTGGAAGTTCAAGCACAAAATGAAACAGACCAAGAAGGCTCTTTCTAAATGGAGTAGGGATACATGTGGTGACTTTTTCAAACAACCAATTATAATATAGGACATTATGAAGATGAAGGTACAACTATTTGAGGAGGAACCTAGTCAAATAAATTGAATAGTACTCTAACAAGCCCAAGGTAAATAGAAGAAGTACTGGCACTTTAAAGAATAATATTGGAGGTAGAAAGAAGGTGTAACCTAGTTTACAGAAGGAGAGAAGAACACAAAATTCTTTCATAGTTTGGTGAAAGAAAGAAGTAACAGACTACAAATAAAATGTATTGAGGGAGGAGATGGGAGCATGATGGAAGGAAAAGACTGCAAATAAACAACACCTATTTTTGACTGGTGACTATGATAGAAGGGTGTGGATCTACTGGTATTTTGGATCCTTTTGTAAAACTACATCAGACAGTGGTTCAATGGTGGAACATTGAATGTGTAGCCAAACTCAATCCCTTAATATAAGCTGCCCCTACCATAATTTATTGGCAGATTTGGAAATAGAGAAATGCTAAAATTCATAGAAAGAACATATCTTGGAACAGGAAAATAAATGAGATTAAATAAAGCTTGTACAACTTGGATAAACTCTTATATCTATGTATGAAATATATTCCAATCACATGGCCACAGATAGTTTAATAATTTGAAGGTTACAAGGTTCTGCTCAAGTCTATACTAGTTAACTAAAATTGTCACCCTATGAGTGGTATAAGTGCAACTCTGATGGTGCTTCTAGGGGAAATCTTAGCCCTATATTTATTGCCTTCTACACTAGAGACCATAGAGGAGACTTGGTTTATGGTAGTGAGACTCAGATCCCTGATACTACAAGCCCAGAAGCTAAAGTTGAAGCTATTCTAAGGGAAATTAGATACTATGTAGAAAATAAAATTCTACCAGTGATCATGGAAACAGATTCAATGACAATGAAAAAGATTATGGAACGGGAATGGGAGGTCCCTTGGAATATATGCACTGTGGTGGGACAAATTAAAGAGCGGAGTCTATAAAGAGAAATACATTTCAGACACACTCTTAGAGAAGCCAACACATTGGCAAACTTTTTAACTAACCATATTTTTTATTTTGCAGGTACAAGAAGTTATCTTTCATTCCAGGAACTACCAATTGATGCAAGGAAAATAATTAATACAGATAAATAAAGAATTCAACAAATGAGGTTCATATATATAAAGAGGAGTGCACCATATTAGATCCAAGGCATACTATATAGTCAAAATAGGTTTACATACACGAATCAACACAACAATCAACAAGATGCATTAAATCCTGTTCAAAAACAAGGATGCATAAAACCAGACACAATGGTTCAACACTGGTACATAGAAACATCTAGATGAAGAATTGTCATGACCCGAGCCTACACCCTGGATGTAACACAGTGCTTAGAGCCACAGGTGACTTCAAGTTACACTATGGCATGGCATAATACTAATCATTATGTATGGATAAAAATTGAGCAAAAGCTAAACTAAGTTAAATGAAAAGTGTGAAATACTTTGATTAATCTCTAAAATAAAACTAAGTCTGAAAAGTGATATTAAACTGAAATAAGCTAAAATATATGACTTTATGTCTGAAAAGCCTCTACTACTGACGAGTTATTAGGACAAGTCCCCAACTAAATCTAAATACTTAAATTGAAAATACTGAAATGCTAAAACAAAGCTAAACTCTAAGTCCTCAAAGAAAGAGGACTCACCAAGCTGGCTGGATGTGTTGTCAAACTACTACCCATGAGTCTGGGGGTGAGCTGCTGAATCTACATCATGAAGGATGCAGCACAAGAAAAGCACATGGTCAGTATGTTGAATGTACTGAGCATGTGAGATATGTAAACTATAAGACAAACTGAGCATGTTAGAAATACTGATATACTGTACTGAATGCAAACTAAGTGCAAATAACTGAGTTGTAGTACAATGTCCTTAAAAATGATAAACATATATACTGATATGCAAAGGTACTCTGAAAAGTCATGATACAGTGCAAGTAAAATTGAACTAAGGGTCATGTACAAATATACGGAGTCTGAGTCTGTGGGAGACCCTATTAACTGACATAAACCAAGTGAGCTAACATGGAGTTTAATGTATATGCCCCATCGGGAGGACCTAATATACCTTTCTAGAATATAAAGGCATGACTAATATGATCAATAAATTGATGCCCAATTGGGGTGCTAAATAAATCTATGGTGGCACATCATTCTGGGACTTTAGATGAAATTGGTACCCTAGTTCAACTCGCTATTAGGTACTACTCCCAAACTGATATACTGATGTAACACCCCAGAATTCAATCTAGCTTTCAAACTTAGAAACTTGTAAAATTTTAAGCTTCCTAGGAATTTACGGGTCCAAACCATAGACCGTGATTTGAACCACGAGTTATGGAATGAACCCATGACTTGCATCTGCTGATTCAGACTCTGGTCTGAGAACCACGAGTTGGTTCTATGGACCGTGGTCCGTCCTGTCAACTCGTGGAACTTGATCAAAGAGCTGACATTTTTCCCTAGAACTACGGATTGGGTCTACAGACCGTAGTTTATTCTCTGGTCCATCCTGTTGACTCGTAGAACTCCTTCCGCAGCTTAAATGTTGAGCCTAGAATCACGACTGAGTCTATGGACCATAGTTCTTTCTACGGCCCATACTATTGACTCGTAGAAAGTAATCTGTAGCCTGACTCTATGGACAGGAACCACGAGTGGAAACCACGAGCCATTGTTAAGTCTATGACTCATGGAATTCATCCGTGATTCCTGAAGCTGACTTTTTTCAGCAATTTTTAATTTAATTTCTCAGGGGTATTTTAGACCTTTTCCTTTAATTTAGCTCTGAGTATAAATAGTCTTAGGCTTATTTTATTTAGTAAAAACCCCAAATAAAATCAGTTTTTCCTCTCAAGTCAGTTCTCTAGCGAAAGAAGCATTCTTCTCCAAATTTTCAGACCCAGGGTTTCCTCCTCCAAGCTTCAACTTCAGTTTCGTGCAGGTATTTTCATCCACCAGGTATGTTGGTACTCAATAAGGGTTTAGTTCACCCTTATTCCCAATAATCTCAGGCTTTTACAACAATTTTCATGGTTTTGAAACTAGGGGTCTTACCCATTTAAGTAGATTGCTACGGAAATCCTTCTTCTTGATTTATACATTATTTTCACCCTATTTTAATGATATATATTGTTTATTATAAATTGCATAGATTTGTGCTAGGTTTTGAGGAATCACAGAATTGCCTTAAATTGTAGGATTTCTAAAGTGATAACTTTCTTCAAAATTCAACCTAATTTATCAGTATGAGCTTTAAAAGAAATCAGAATTTAACTAGTTTTCAGTTTACTATGGTACTTCAGAAGTTAGCGATTTCAGATCATTTTAGTTTTATCTTAGAAAATTTAGGACTTCTATTTTAATGAGCTATTAGTCTTCAGTTTGGGAGTAGTGTTTAGCACCTAGTTAGACTAGGGTTCAGCATATACTTAAGGTCCCAGAACTACGAGCCAATGTAGGTTTATAAGTCCCCTCTGTTGGGCATCATATTTAGTGATCACGCCACAGTCATGCCTTTATACCCTGGCAAGGTATACTAGGTCCTCTCGATGGAGTGTATACATCAGACTCCACATTTAGCTCATGTGGTTTATGTCAATTAATAGACTCTCCCACAGTTTTAGTTTCATTAAAGTGCATTAGGCCCTCAGTTATGTTTACTTTGAGCATGTTTTTCAGATTACTCTTGTATTTCAGCTGTTTACACATGATTATATTTTTGGCCTATGTACTACAGTTTGGTTCAGTTTACAGCTTCCCTATATTTTAGCATATTTACATTTTAGTTAGCCTTGCATATCCCTCATACTTAGTACATTAAAAGTAATGACGCATACTCTATATGCTGCATCTTATCATGATGCAGGTTAAGGTTCTCAGCTTCAGCCTTGTGATTAGCTCGCCTAGTGCCATATCAGTAATAGTCAGTTAGAGTACTCATCATCCGTGGATATATCTTTTACATGATTTTTGACTTAGTCAGTTTGTCTTTACTTTCAGTAGTTGGAGTTAGCTGGGGGCTTATCCCAGCAGCTCATCAGTATTAGAGGAATTCAGACATAGAATCAGACTTTAGATTTTGTAGTTTCGTTGATTTTCAGACAGACTATTATTTTAGATATCTTTAGAAGTATTATTCCTTTCAATAATGATTTATTCAACATGCTTCCATTTGTTTAGAATTATATTCAGTATACTTGTGATATGCCAGTTTCAGGGTTAGCTTGGGGTTACTTGTGACCCCAGGTCCCGTGTTACGTCTAGGGGCTAACCTCGGTGCGTGACAAACTTGGTATCAGAGCATCAGGTTCAAGAGTCCTAGGGTGTCTAAAAGCCGCACTAAGTAGAGTCTTTTTCATGGGTGTGAAGCACGCCACACTTATGAGGGAGAGGCTACGAGGTGTTCTAAGAGAACCTTCACTTCTTTTGCTATCTTTATTGTGCGATGGAGTGTAATTCAACTTCTCCTTTCTAATCCATTATTATACATTTCAGATCATTCCTCTTCACAGAGCTAACGCATGCAATGCTAATGCAAATCCTCTAGCCCCAAACCATGAGGTTACAAATGTAGAGTTCCATAATGCGATCCAATTATTGGCTTAACCATAGCCAATCAGGCTAATTAGCAGGCCCCAGTTCCTGCAAATCCAAATAGTGGGTCAGTTGCAGCCTGGGTTCAAGATTTTTTTCGCATGAATCTTGGTTGTCAAGACTATCGATTCAGCAGAGAACTATGCCAGACTCTACATCCGTGAGATAGTCACGTTGCATGGATTTCCCTTCTCCATTATCTCAGATAAGGGTACTCAGTTCACATCTCAGTTTTGGAGATCGTTTCAGAAAGGTCTTGGTACACAGGTTAATCTTAGCACAGCTTTTTACCCGCAGACAAATGGTCAGGCAGAGCGTACCATTCAGACTTTAGAGGACATGTTGAGATCTTGTGTAATCGACTTCAAAGTAAATTGGGATGATCACTTACCTCTTATAGAGTTTTCCTATAATAACAATTTTCACTCTAGCATTCAGATGGCTCCATATGTGGCACTCTATGGGCGAAGGTGTAGATCATGTATAGGCTGGTTTGACGTAGGTGAAGCAGCTTTGATAGGGCCAGATTCAGTCTATGAGATGATGAAGAAGGTCCATCTTATTAGAGAATGGTTGAAGGTAGCTCAAAGTCATCATAAAACATACGCAGATGTGAGAAGAAGGGAGCTAGAGTTTTAGATTGATGACTGGGTTTTTCTGAAAGTTTCCCCCATGAAGGGTGTGATGAGATTCGGTAAGAAGGGAAAGCTTAGTCCCCGATATGTGGGCCCTTACAGGATTCTGAAGAGAGTTGGCAAGGTGTCTTATGAGTTGGAGTTGCCCACAGACTTAGCATCGGTGCACCCAGTCTTCCATGTGTCCTTGTTGAAGAAATGCATTGGTGATACAGCTTTAGTTATGCCTTTAGAAAGTGTGGTTGTGAAGGATAGCCTCACCTATGAGGAGGTTCTAGTTGAGATTCTTGACCGTCAGGTTCATAGGTTGAGAAATAAGGAAGTCTCTTCAGTAAAGGTTTTGTGGAGAAATCAGTCCGTAGAGGGAGCTACTTGGGAAGCAAAAGCAGCCACGATGCCAAGTACCCTCACCTCTTCCCTTTCGGTCCAGGTTCAGATTGAGGTAATAGTTCCTCCTCAGTTTATCAGTTTACTCTAATATATTTCCATCTCAGTATCATGTTCCATCAACTATTCATGAAATTCAGCACTCTTTCATATACTTAGAACCTATTTCAGCTAGAAATTCAGCTTAGAACCTATTTCAGCTAGAAATTCAGTTATTAATGCTCAGTGGTAGGTATTGCAGCTCCTTCCCTCCAAACTCAACTTGTTTAGTCTTTATTCGAGGATGAATGATCCCAAGATGGAGATATTATAATACCCCAGAATTTGATCCATCTTTCAAACTCAGAAACTTGCAGAATTTTAAGCGTCCCAGGAATTTATGGGTCCAAACCACGGACTGTGGTTTGAACCAGGGGTCATGGAACAAACTCGTGACTTGCATCTGCTGGTTCAGTCTCTGGTCTAATAACCACGAGTTGGTTCTACATACCATGGAACTTGACATTTTTCCATCCTGTTGACCCGTAGAACTCCTTCTGCAACTTGAATGTTGAGCCTAGAATCACAACTGAGTCTACAGACCATAGTTCATTCTATGGCTCATACTGTTGACTCATAGAAAGTAATATGCAGCCTGACTCTGTGGCTAGGAATGACGAGTGGAAACCACGAGCCGTGGTTCAGTCTACGACTTGTGGAATCCATCTGTGATTCCTGAAGCCAACTTTTTTCAGCAATTTTTAATTTAATTTATCAGGGGTATTTTAGACCTTTTCTTCTTGTTTTAGCTCCGACTATAAATAGTCTTAGGCTTATTTTATTTAGTAAAAACCCCAAAATAAATCCGTTTTTCCTCTCAAGTCAGTTCTCTAGCAAAAGGAGCGTTCTTCTCCAAATTTCCAGACCCAGGGTTTCCTCCTCCAAGCTTCAACTTCAGTTTTGTGCAGGAATTTTCTTCCACCAGGTATGTGGGTATTCAGTAAGGGTTTAGTTTGCCCTTACGCCTAAAAATCTCAGGCTTTTACGACAATTTTAATGATTTTTAAACTAGGGTTCTTACCTATTTTAGTAGATTGCTATAGAAATCCATCTTCTTGATTTATATATGATTTTCACCTTGTTTTAACTATATATTGCTTATATTAAATTGCATGGATTTGTGCAAGGTTTTGAGGAATCACAGAATTGCCCTAAATTGTAGGATTTCTAAAGTGTTAGCTTTCTTCAAAATTCAACCTAGATTATCAGTATGAGCTTTAAAAGAAATCAGAATTTAACTAGTTTTCAGTTTACTATAGTTGTTCAGAAGTTAGCAATTTCAGAACATTTTAGTTCTATCTCAGAAAATTCAGGACTTCTATTTTAATGAGCTATTCGTCTTCAGTTTGGGAGTAGTGTTTAGCACCGAGTTTGACTAGGGTTCAACATACACTTAATGTCCCAGAACTACGTGCCAACGTAGGTTTATAAGTCCCCTCTGTTGGGCATCTGATTTAGTGATCATACTACAGTCATGCCTTTATACCCTGGCAAGGTATACTGGGTCCTCTCGATGGGGCATATATATCGGACTCCACATTTAGCTCACATGGTTTATGTTGGTTAATAGAATCTCCCACAGTTTTAGTTTCAGTAAAGTGCATTAGGCCCTCAGTTATGTTTACTTTCAGCATGTTTTTCAGATTACTCTTGCATTTCAGTTGTTTACGCATGATTATATTTTGGGCTTATATACTACAGTTTGGTTCAGTTTACAGCTTCCTTGTATTTTAGCATATTTACATTTTAGTCAGCCTTGCATATCTCTCATACTCAGTACATTCAAAGTACTGACGTATACTCTATATGTTGCATCCTATCATGATGCAGGCTAAGGTTCTCAGCTTCAGCCTCATGATTAGCTCGCCTAGTGCCATATCAGTGACAGTCAGTGGTGAGTCCTCATCATCCGAGGACATATCTTTTACATGCTTTTTGAGTTAGTCAGTTTGTCTTTACTTTCAGTAGTTGGAGTTAGTTGGGCGCTTATCCCAGCAGCTCATCAGTATTAGAGGCTTTTAGACATAGAGTCAGACTTCAGCTTTTGTAGTTTCATTGATTTTTAGACAGACTATTATTTCAGATATCTTGAGAAGTATTATTCCTTTCAATTATGATTTATTCAATATGCTTCCATTTTTTTTAGAATTATATTCAGTATGCTTGTGATATATCAGTTTCAGGGTTAGCTTGGGGTTACTTGTGACCCCAGGTCCCGTGTTATGTCTAGGAGCTAGCCTCGAGGCGTTACAACTGATAGCTCATGTAAAACTAGTATTTTGAAAACTGGGTCAGAACCTAATTAATCCTAAATGATTTTTGAAAGACTGTATAACTGAAAATTGATCATGTTTTATTCATACTAGATTGTGATATTCTGAGCTAAATTCTAAAAGAAGACCTGTTTTATGTGAAAATATTGTAAAATCAAGCTAAGTATCAAATCATTAAATTCTATGTCATTCAAGGTGAGAAAATCATGGAAAACATATGCTATATAAATATCATAGTTATAAAAAATATGTAAATACTGAATAAGAAGGGGATTCATAAACTAGGTATGAACCCTTGAATCATAAGTCATGAATTGTGAGGTTTAATTAAAGAGTTTTTCTGAAATAGATTGAAATATTTCAAATCATGCATAATGGTTCTTGAAATATAATAATTGATTTTGGATTTATGAAATCATACATAGATACTAAAAATAAGAACTATAGAGATATAATAACTCATTCATACTGAAAATCTCATAATTATAAAGAACGGGTTTGAACCCTAAATCATGAAATCATGGAAATTATAATTGAAATTTTGATAACTTTGGGCATGAGGATTGGCCCTCATTGAAATCCCACATACCTGGACTGAAGAATTCTTAGACTGAAGCTTGGAGATTGAGGCTTGGAAGGAGAGCCTTAAGCTTGAGGTCTGAGGTGACTCTTTAGTTTAATTTAGTTCAAATTTGTTAAATTCAAACCATTTGATTCAATTCATGAATTAGCCCACTATGAGTCTACTACATTTTTTTTTCATAATAATTATATATAATTAGATAATAATAATAAAGTATATCATTCGTCTCTCTCTTACAACACAGCGAAACTAAATGGTGAACTTCTCCATTTCTTTTTTGAGTTAAATCATGGGAATAAGGGGGAATAGGATCAATTAGGTTGATAAATCCCCCTCCTAGGGACTTAAAATGACATAGTTTAGAGGTTAGGAGAGTAGGAAAAGACAAAAATACCCCTTTTGGATGTTTCTAAAAAGTTGCTGATTTTTTTGATGCATGGTTTGTAGGTTGAAACCACGAGTCATGAACCTCAATCCATGACTCGTGGATGGAGTTTGTGGTTTCTGACAGATTTTCCATGGATGGTGATCCATATCTCGTGGACTGTTCCATGAGTCATGGACCCTACTCATGGTTCTCAGGCCAACTTGCAAGGTTGTAGGATTGGCTAAGACTGACTTTCACAGATTGCTTCCATGGCTCGTGAACTGTTCCACGGGTCATGGACCCTGCTCGTGGAACCTAACTATTTTTTTTATCTGGGAAAGAATCTTATATTATTAATTTCCAGAAGGTGGTATCAATCTTTAGAGATTCTACCCTTCAGAGAGGTAACAATAAAGGATGTATCTCATCTACAACATACAAGCCTAAATGTCACAAAAGTTTGGAATGTTTTACGCATCTTAAATACTAATGAGCACCTATCATCACCTTTATGCTTGAAGTTGGTCTTCATTGGTCACGATTTTATAGCAACTATGAGAAGTTTAGGTGACTTGAAATGAAATTTCCCAAAGCTCGATGTGAAAAGACAAGGTGAAATTAGTGTTTGGAGTATGAGAGAATCTGTATAAAGTGAAATGAGAGAATCTAGGCTATTATAGGAGGTTACATGAAAGTGACGAGAAGAAATTCATATTCACTGAAGGATCCACACAATATAATCTTCTTGTACTAAATCATTAGATCCATCAAGATGCAAGAACCTTTAACTAACAAAGCTCAGAATAGCGAGAAGTTTAGAATCAAAATATGAAAATAGAGGGTAAAGAGCTCAGATTGAATGACTGAAATGATGCTACTGTTATGCCAGTTGGAGTTCTAATGTTGGAACTCTGGTGACATAGAGAGTAGAACATCGATCACTCGTCTCTACTCTCTTAATCTCTTTACCTCCTATCTTCACCGTTAGATTTGAAATTTCTTCAAAAAAGAGCTCAAAAAGAAAGGTGAAGGCTTTTTGAAAGTCATCATCCTAGCTCCATAGCAAAGATTATCATCAAGCACCGATGAGCTTTACTGATGGAGATGATGTTCAATAAAGGAAGAGGTGGAACTTTAGGGTTTTTCTCTAATGATCATGTGATCTTGTCTATTTCCTTTTTGTTGTTCTTTTTTAGTTTCCCTTTGCATTTTTGGACTGGGCCTGCTCTAATTTGGAGTGGACTTTTGATGTACAATTTTTTATTTTAATAAATGGCACCTGGCCAACTTTTAACAAAAAAACTACCCTCTCCAGAAGTTATCCAAAGCAAAGAATTGTCTTCTAGAAGTTGATTGGGTTAAACATTACCCTCTCAAGAAGTTAACTGAAGCTAAGCATTATCTTCTGGAATTTGACTAGGTTAAGCACTATCCTCTCAAGAAGTTACCCAAAGATAAGAATTATCTTGTGGAGATTGACTGGGTTAAGCACTACCCTCTAAAGAAATTTACCGAGGCTACACATTGTCTTATGGAAGTTGATTGGGTTAAGCACTACCCTCTCAAGATTTTATCCAAAGCTAAGCATTGTCTTTTAGAGTTTTATGGGGCCAAGCACTACCCACTCAAGAAATTACTCAAAGCTAAGCATTATCTTCTGGAAGATGATTGGTTTACTATTGGTTTTGTTGTTGCTATTGCAGGGTCACTTAACCCTTTGCCTACGTTGAAGGGTGGCTTCCTACGCAAGCTCGCATACGTGGTGTGCACACCATATTGAGGAAGAAGGGTTTAGGTGACCCAGCCCAAATCCTTCTCTGAATACACAATAGATGGTCCATCTACGTGAGCTTGCATACGCGGTGGGGTCCTCATATATGCATAAGAGGACCCCTGGCACCTATATTTTTTTTAAACTTCGGTTTCTCCTTCGTTTTTCCAAAAATCTCCATTAGAATTGAGCTTCAAGGGCTAGAAATTTGAGCTTTATTCATCTTCATTATCTCCGATAAGTTCGTTATGTTCCCCCGCTTTTTCCCCGTCATTTCTTTCATGAATTTTCTTCTTTATTCTGTAGAATTCTCTTGTTCAATCCTTCTTGATCAAGTGAGCTTTCGAGGCTATATTTGGCCCTGAAATGAGTTATGTTTGCACTCAAATTTTGTACATAGCTTAGAAACCCGCTGTGAATATAATTGTAGTTTTTGTTTTCTATTTCATCACGCGGGCCCTTAGGGTCATTTTTCAACCTAATTTCTGGACTAAAATTTCATTTAGCAATATGGGTGTCATTTTTCATGTCTTGATGTGCAGATTGTATTTATGATAGCGTGGCAGCATTCCAAGACTATCCGAATGGGGAAGGCACATAATTGATGGTTTGTGCTTGCAATTTAGCCTCGAAGTAGGTTATGGTTTATTTATTCTAGACCTAGTTTAGTTTGATTTTATATGTTATGAGTTGCATGAATGTTAGGGTAAGTTTTAGAGTAAAAATTAGGCTTAAATCCTGTCTTCTGCTTATTTTGGCAATTTTTGGGATCGTAGAGTAGTACTTTCATGCTTATCTTTAATTTAGGAGCTTGTAGCATGTTGTGGCTAGCCTAGAATCCCTAGAGTAGTTTAAGAAGGTTTTTAGAGGTAGAGTAGGTGCCTTGATTTATTTTTGTATTTTAGTTCTATTTTTGAGTCTTTATTTATCGTTATTTTGTAACTATGGGACCAAGGTCATAGCTTTTGATGTGACGGAGTTCCAAGTCAGTACCTTGGTTGGAGGGAACCCTTTCCCTATATTTGATATATATTCCTGCATTTGCTTGGGTGCTGTATTGCATATACTCCTTTTTGTGATCATGAATTTTTTACATAAACGGGTTTTCTAAGGAACAATGATCAGCTTTTGAGTTAAAAGGGTGTAACGATCCTTTCTGTCACTACGGGTAAGCTAATTATAAAAGAAATTGGGTGAGAAAAATTCTGGGTTGGGGAATTAAAAATTTCAAGCTAGGCTATGCTCGGATGAAATCTGAGTAAGGTGAGGTCTAGGTCAATCCTAGAAAGAATTAGATAAAATGTCTAAGTTTGAACATGTTTTCTTTTTATCTAAGACATTAAGGAGTCTGTAAGACTTTTCGTAATTGAATTCGGGTGAGTAGAACTACCGAAATCAAAATTGATGTGAAGGGGTTGGTCTGGAATGTCAAGGTTTGAAGGTGTGTTGCAAAATGGGAAAAACTAGGAGGATTCCTGAGTTTTTGTCCCATGTCAGCTACTATAGTGGGTGACACGCTGCTACCATGATGACCACTATAGCAGAGAAATTCCTGCTATAGCGGGAGTCAAAGGTGGTCAACCCTGCTATAGTGGGCAGCTTTCGCTATGGCAGTGCTGCTATAGCGGGATTGAACCGCTATAGTGGGATAAGTTGCTGTAAATGCAGAAACTTCCCCAAAAATGTTCATTCTTACTCAAGAACGTTTTGGGGAAGGGAAGAGGCAATTCGGCCAATTTTCCATCAGTTTTCCACCAAGTTTCATTGTAAAGGTAAGTAATTTATTCCCCTAATCTAGTACTTCAATTTCTATACCTTAGAATCGATAGTTACGGGCCTTGGGGAGGCTTTGACTTGACTTAAGATGAAAAATCTGGTGTAACAAGGAATGTTGAGTGTAGAAACTTGGGGTTTGTTTATAAACTATTTATTCATGATTTTATTACCGTAAATGGCTAGTGTAACCATAAAATTTGTAGTTTTAGGTTAATTATTGGTGGGAAAGCCCTGGGTTTGGTGGAATGATCACAAAATTAGCCTGGAGTTTGGGATTAAGATATAATCTGAGGTTATTTAGGTCATTTAGGTTGATTTTATGTTTATGTTATTGTTTTTAGACTAAGATCAAGCTGAAGCTTCACAAAAGGGGAATGCTCAGGTTCAGTAGAGCATTCAGGCTTAATTCGAGGTAGGTGATGGTCGAATTATTTCCTAAACTATGTTATATATTCATGTTAAATATTTTGTTAGTTTTGCCTGTACATTACGTGATTTAGGGGATAAAGGAATGAATGATAATGATATCCGGTTGTCAATCTCGTGTAATGAACTTTCTTAAATACTTGTTGGTTTTACAAGTGTGAGTTGTTTTTCATTATGGTTGTGATTGTTGTGATGTTTGTGACTTTTGGTTGGCTTGAATACCACTCCTGGCAAAATTTATTGGTTATCTCGGGTACCACGCCTGGAAAGGAATATCTATTGGTTGGCTCGGGTACCATGCCTATTACAATTTCTATTATAGTTGGCTCGGGTACCATGCCTGGTACATGTTTGGTTGTGCTTTTGTGTTTAGTTCTATGAGTGACAAAGTCAGCTCATTTCATTTTGGTCAGGGTGGATTACAACTCCCAGCAATTGGCCAAGATCTACGTCAAGGAGATAGTGAGGTTGCAGGTGGTTCCTCTTTCAATCATTTCAAACAGAGGTACGCAGTTTACTTTTATGTTCAGGGTTAAGTTACATAAAGAATTGGGCACCCAACTCACTTTTAGCACACCTTTTCATCCTTAGATGGATGGTCAGTCAAAAATCATAATTCAGGTGCTGGATGATATGCTGAGAGCATGTGTGATTGACTTCGGGAGCCATTAGGATCAGTTCTTACCATTGTGTAAATTCTCATACAACAACATTTATCACTCGAGTATTGACATGGAACCATTTGAGGCACTTTATGGGAGGGTATGTAGATCACCTATAGGGTGATTCTAGGTAGGTTATATGAAGCCCTTGGGAGTTGACTTGGTGAAGGAAGCTCAGGAGAAAGTGAGAGGTATCCAAACCAAGTTATTGGCAGCCTAGAGCAGGCAAAAGGAGTATGTGGATCGCACGGTAAGGGATATGACATTTCAAGTTGGTGAACAGGTTCTGTTGAAGGTGTCACCAATGAAAGGAATAATGAGATTTGTCAAGAGGGGTAAGCTTAGCCTTTGTATATTGGTCCATTTTAGGTTCTTGAAAGTGTGGGGCCGGTGGCTTATAGGTTAGCATTACCACCCAATTGTCTGTAGTTCATCCAGTTTTCCACGTATCCATGTTGAAGAGATACCATGGGGATGGGAACTAGTTGGCTCGGCTACCACACCTGGTATGGGATATCTATCGGTTGGCTTAGGAACCACATCTGGTGCAGGTTCTATTATGGTTGGCTCGGGTACCATGCCTTGTACAAGTTCTATTATGGTTGGCTTGGGTACCATGCCTGGTACATGTTTGGTTATGCTTTTGTGTGTTGGTTCCATGAGTGAACCAGGTTTATTTCTTGTGATGTAGTTATTACATGTTTGTCCATGAGTGGCCAGATTATTGTGTTTAAATGCTGGAATGGTTCTTGTATAAACTGGGATTGCATGTTAAACACCATAGATGATGTCTTAGAGATCCTTGGGTAGTCCGGGTTACTTGAAAGGTGTGGAATCGCATATATTGTTGTTGTTGTGGTTTTGGACATGTCTCACGTGGTTGTTAATTTAGGTTGATTACTGAGAGTCTTGTTTATATTCACTGACTTGGGTTATACATGATTTGTCCTATTTTACTAAGTTATAGTTATATGTTCATATTTCATATATTTAGAGCTGGTTGATGATTCTACCATTACACTGTTGTTTTTTTGTACTGATACTGCACTTGCTTTTCGTTTATTGAGTACAGGGCATATTTCAGTAGCGGTTGTGCGACCTCAGTTGTGATGCAGGCATTTCCTGAATCTAAAGGTGAGCTGCTCCTTCCGAGCTGCCATGGATTCATTTACTTTTTCTAATCCATTATTCGGAATTAGATTCCTTTTTGTTTAGGGTTGCATCCCCATATTCTAAACTATGTTAGATATTTTGGTACACGACTTTCAGATTCAAGGGGGATTATTTTCGCAAGTTTTTATATTAACTATTTTAGTTATGAATCTTGGCTTTAATTAATGCAAACTAGTTTTAGCTGCTTAGTTTTCTAAGTGTTAGCTTGGGTAATTGGTTCTCCCACTAGGGGTTTAGTGTGGGTGTATCTCATGGTGGTATAGGTTGTGACAAAAGGAGGTTTTCACTGTCTATGCATTTTGAAGTTCTAAAAAGGAGTTTGTACTACTTTACTATGGGTTTTAAATTTAAGAGCTAAAACGGCTCTCTTTTTACTGATTTAAGTTTCTTAGAGGTCATATTTACTTTTTGCATGTCCGATGCTGGTATTCCGAATGCATATTTACTTATTGCATGTTCGACGCGAGGATTCTAGACTAATATTTACTTACTGTTCGTCTGCAGCTGGGATTCCAGACTCATGTTGCATCGGCCGCATACTGCACCGCATCCATCTCATGCTACACTGCATTTCATGTTGATTGGTTTTGCCTGATATTCCTAATTTTCTTATCATTATTATCTTTACCATCTGTTAGATTACGGCTATTTTTAGTTGATAACTAGATTTAGGTGGATCCCTGTAGTTAGCTTACTTTCATGTATCTGAGAATATATATTATCTTTGTGAGCTCGGTCGGCCTATGATGTCTACTGAGTACCCCATATTTTGGTACTCATACTATACTCTGCATCTTTTTCAAATATAGCACCTAGTACGAGCCACCCTCAGTGGTCATCCTTTTTCATTCGTGGCTAGTTGTTGCCGGATCATACTGAGCTCCTAGCGTTGGGAGACTTTTACTGCTTTCCATCTACTCGTATGTCTATATTTTATTTTTGGATAGACAGTATATGTTATATACCCTTATTTCTTACTTTAGTTTCTCTTGTACTGGTGATACCAGGTCTGGGGTTGGTTCTTGTATATGTTCGTCTTCGCGGTCACTTTAAGGCCATTCTTGTATATTTACTACTATGGGTATGCATCTATATTGTTGGCCTCTATCTTGCATGTTTTTCTTCCAATTTTCTTTATTTAGATGCTTAAATGTATTCTCGTATTGGCTTACCTACTGGGGGGTTTTAGTAGGCGTCATCACAGCCCGATTTTGGGTCATGATAGCTATCTTTATTTGAATCTCATATCTTTATGTTCTTTAGGGATCTACTTCATTCATAAATCTAGAACTACACATGACCTGATTCTCATAAAAACTCAATATATTTAGGCGATTTGAAACTCAAGTCTCAACCACAACACTTTTAGAACTTTATCTTACATTTTCTGATTCCAAAGAGTCGCATCCTCGGTCACACAAAGTTGATTGCTTCGTCAGTTTTCTTTGCTCGACAATTCTTCCATCATATTCGAGCAAAGAAGGGTCAGTTGTTGACATCTAATTTTAACCTCCTTGTACCTTACCCTGGTTGCTATTTGAATAATTAATATTTTATAGATACTTTCAAAATTAATTAATTTTATTATTCAATTGGTAATTCATTTTATTATTATCTTTACATTTTTATTTCATATTTTATAATTTACAAATATATTATTTATTAATTATCATTGTTAATTTCGTATATATTTATTCCAGAACAATATATTACTTGTTAATCAAATAGCACCTTGTTTTATTGCTAACTTTACATATCTTTTATTATGTATTTGTACTTAAGTTAAATAATAATATTTTACATAGTATTATTATTAATTATGTTATTATTATTATTTACTTTCCAAATTTTGTAAATGTGGTATTTTAGTAATTAAATAGCACCACAAAATTCCATTTCCCTCTATTTATTTAAGATTTCGCCACGTTTTTTACCTAAGATGTTAACTTTAGCCAAAATTGAATCCAATTGGCTCAACCAATATAATCTCATCCGCGACCCATTTTTTCTTACATATATCCGACCAACACTCCAATTTTAATCGCAATTGTCCATCTGAGTTGATCTAACGGCCCTCATCCAATCTTCATTTATTTCCTTTTTAATCTATCCAACCCCTAAAACCTAAAACTTTTTCCCAGTTAAGTATCGGCCCCTATGCTCTCTTCTCTCCTCTCCTCTCCTCCTATCTCACAAAACCTAGCTGCCTCCACCACTCCGACCAAAACATCCACCAGCTTTTCCCCCTTAACCTCTCTTATTTCTCTTTCTCTCTCTCTTACTCTCCTCTGCTCACCCCGACCCCACGTTGCCTCCATTTTCTCTGACTAAATACCTATTTTTTCCCTTGTCCCTTCTTATTCTCTCCTTTTATCTTGACAGCTTTACTCTTTTCCCTCAACCAATTTTATGTTGTATATGTCTCTCCACCTTAGGTTGTCCTCTAATGATGAGAGAATGAGAAAAGTTCTTCATTATCCCTCTACTATATGTCCACTACACTCAAGGGTGATCCGGTGATCGTGGAGTCATTTTTGCTAGTCGATTTGTTTGTTTATTGGACCTTAATGTCTCTGTTTCATGACAGGTCCTTATGAATCTATCTTTGTATTGTTCTTTCAACACCTTTATGTCCATCTCACTGGTTAGTTTCTTAATGATGCATTCAATATTTATGTGGTATTTTGTTGTATTTTCTAATTTCTTGCATCAATTTAAATATTTGGAAAGGTCAAATTCCTTGAGAATTCTATGAAAAGCAAATAGGTATGTTTTCTAGATCTATATGTGTCTTTGTTCTTTCATTGAGAATTGGTAGAATCACTCCCATAGGATTGGAGTGCAGCTAGTTTTGTTGATAATTTAATGTGTTGTTATTCAAGTTTTGGAAAGTTTAGAGCTTTCGTGATTCTAGTTCAACTAATATGTTTTAGCACATCCTATGAATGTTTAGACATCATGCTTAAAGGATTTCAAGCCAGTTCGGATGCTTTAAATTTATGAATATTTGAATTCATGAAGTTGCTATACTTCCTAAATTGATTTACTTAGACCGATTTGAATTTGGGGTTCTAAATCTATTTGATAGTAAGATGATTATGTGAATTAATATGTGACAGCCTCTTATACTCGGTTAAGCACCCAGACATCATAAGAATAGAATATGATTGATCATATTCATCACCATGTCGCTCAGTACCATCTAATATGTCGGTCTATTTTTATGAATATAAGCTATGTCCAAATTTTGTATGTTGGGTATATATGCATTTGGTTTGTCTGTTGTGTATGTTGGACAGGGACCTTCCACTTGAGCCTTGTGTGCCAACCATAAGAATTTCTAAAAGAATCTTAATGTGATGTGTTCGATGCTACGAAGAGTCTTCCTGGGGCTAGACTAGGGCAAAAATTGGATTTAAGCATAATAATAGATTATATCACTTTTTATTTCCATATCTATTCTGGCATGTAACAATTATATACGAGCACTATGTCATAGTGGATTAATAGGGGTTACATGGGTGGAAACTTTTGATTTCCTTTTCTTTCTCTTTGTATCTGTCTAGCATGTCTAATTATGATTTATTTAAAAACCATGCCTACAGGAACATATTTAATTTCAGCATGTTTAGTCCCTTATTTTTTTTATCAATTCAGAAGATTATATAAGACCCTTACGTGCTAATTGTCTTAGTCCTATTTATCTTATAATAACCTTAAGATTTTATTTTGGCTAGACCCATAACCAAATAGCAAGTCCAATGCCTTCGGGATATTATTTAGGACGGGTAGGCATTCTTCAAACGTTAGTCTTTTCTCATTTTCTTTAGTGCGCTCTAAGATTAATGTCACGACCCAACTACCGGGATGTACGGACACCTACTCTAAACCACCTATATAGGAGAACCCTTACAACCTGATTAAAATAGGTAATGCACAAGTAAATAGAAAACATGAAATATCATCTTAATAAAATAAAATCAGTCTCAGCCTTGATTACAATTGAAAGCTTTTTCAAATACAATGGAAAACCTTCCCTAGGAACTAGTCTAAACAAGTAAAGGAGCTTCTAAAAAAGTGCAAAACCCAAAATGAAGACACATCTCCCACCATTAAAAAAAGATAAACAAAAGCTGCTGGAGATTACTATCCACATCTCTGAGAAAGATCAACTGATCCTGCAACAAGACTATACCTAAAAGGTATAGCAAGAGTAGTATCAGTATAAATAACATGTACTGGTAGGCATCATCAGTCGATCCGAATCTACACATAATATCATGTAAATATTCTGAAGAAAATATACAACTTGAAAGTTATACAGTTCAGGTCCCTTATCAACAGCCCTTACTACCCAGGTTTAATACCCGTAGACCTTATACACTCTTCCCCAGGCCTCCCTACCCCATTCCACTGCCAACTCCACCATAAGAAGACATTCTATCACTTTATCCTGGTCATAACCCGACCCGCTTATAACACTAAGACTTTTCAAGCCTACCTATCTTGTCAACACTAGAAATACCCTTCTGGTTTCAATCTCGAAATCAAATTGCTAACTATCCCTATTAGAAGGTCCATCATTCTTACTTAAGAAATTATGTCAACAACCCTGGTTCTTGACCCTTAGCCAATTTAATGGACAACCTACAAATATCTCATTTACTACCTTGACTCAACAACCACATGAGACACACCCAAAAACCATAACAACAACCCTTGTGATATTCGACATACCCTTCAAGTAACCCAGACAACCCAAGGATTCCCTAAAACACAGTCTACAGTGTTTAACATGCAATCCCGGTCCACCCAAGAAGCCACTTGAATAATTAAATATACCAACCCAACGACTGATAAGTTGGTAATCTACCAACTTATTGAGCCTTTATTCATGAACTATTGCCATGTTTTGATGAAAATTAGAGGTACTTATTATCTTTATTGATTATAACGCAGGTACTCTTGGTCAAAAATAGAAAATAAAGGAATTGAACCCAAAGAGCCCAAAAAGATTTGAAGTGTGAAGGTGATCAAAAAGAGGAAGAATTTATCGAGAGGTGCGATCGACATACGAGCCGCACAATGCAGTGTGCAATCAGCACCTCTCTTTTCACCACACCATAGAGGCAATTGACATCACTGGTTTGCAAATTAGAGACATGTGATGTACAGAACATATGGTGTGACCACACATCATGTCGCACATTGCATAGCACCACTCCCAAAGGGCAATTTTTCCAAAGCCAAGTGATATTTTGGGAAGCTTCTAAAATCCATTTTGGATTGTGTACCAGATATAGAATTTTTAGTATTGAGTTTTTCTAAGAAATATATAGAGTGTGCACTCTTCTCTCTTCATCTTCTAGACTTAGAATTAACCATTTTTGTATTGATTGAGCTTGGATTTGCATATGGGCTTGAATATGAATGGAATTATGAGTTACCCAATTGGTATATCTTCTTATTTCCTTAATATGAGCAGCTAATTTCCTTGTCTAGCCGTATGTGCATGATAGGTATTTGAATTTGGGTATGGGTCTTGTTTAATTATATTTATAATTGATGAATTGATATAGGTCTATTGAATTCCTCAAGGTTTAATCATAAAATTAATGGTTATAAATATTAATTGAGTTTTCTTAATTGTGCTCTTGCTTGAAAGAGGGGCATAATTCAGATAGAAATTCAATAGTGGAAATTTAGGATTTTCACCTTATATTAAGGCTAGAGATAGCTTTATCAATGAAAATTCTCATTTAAGAATCTAAGCTAGAAATAGGGTGATTTCCCCAATCATTTGAATTGGTTGGCTTATGTCAAAACTATGGTGCTTGAGAAAAGACCATTGGATATATATTTGGAGGATCGAGAGGTTACCAAATATAACTAAAACCAATACTACTTGTATCATTAATCGAGAATTTGTATCAAGTACCCTAACCCGTTATAGAATTTCATCGGAAGCATACCCCTAGTCTCCTTCTCATTAATTACAAATCTCGTGTTTATATTACGCTTTTATGTTGAAATCGAAGTTGATACATAAATTTTCCTTTCTAATCCCCCCCAATATTTACTTTTAAATTGTTTGAGCATTTACTCTTTTAGTGATTATTTCTGGATGATCTCTTAGTGAATCATCACTCCACTCTCCGTGGATTCAACCTCGACTATCTGTTGGGTTATTTTTGTTTTGCTTGACGATTACTACCACCTCCTTCAGGAGAGTGCTTTTGAGTATCATAAAAAATAGCGTTGTTGCTGAGGAATGATTTTGAGTCACCAATTGATTGTCGTTAAAATTTACTTTGTTGAGTGTTTGTTCATTTTTACCTTTTTGTTGTTTGTCATTGTTTGGACAGGGTGCCCATGAGTGAAGTGGGTGACCAAGAGAGCATATATGGATATATGTATGCAGATCATGAACCCGTAGTCCATGGTGGCATAGGTGCAATTTGCCTACCTCCCATTGTTGAAAATATTGTATTTCATGTTATGAGCACTATGCTCTACTTGATTCAGATGAAGGTTCTATTCAGAGGGTTGGCGCATGAGGATGCCAACCGAAATATTCAAAACTTCATTGATATATGTCAACCCTTCAACATCAACCATATTTCTCAAATGTCCATCCGGCTCCATTTGATCCCATTCTCCCTTATGGGGAAAGTGACGTCTTGGCTTGAAGAGCTCCTTGAGGGATATATTACTACATGGAATGGATTGGTTAAGGCATTTTTTGTGCGATTCTTCCCTCCCTCTCAGATGATGCAATTGAGGGATGATATTACCAACTTTCACCAACTCCCGAATGAGCCATTGCATAAAGCATGGCTAAGGTTCAAAAAGAAGCTCTTATTGTGTCCGAATCATGGGTTCCCTGATATCCTACTTCAAAGTTTATATCTATCCTTGGACTTGATGAACAAATATGTGGCAAATAACCTCATGAGTGGAACATTTATGGACCAATAATATGTTATTGCCTTAGCTCTCTTAGAGCAGATAACAAAGACAAATCATGCATGGCATACTAGAGAGGTTGATGTTTCCTCGAGGGTGATTTCATCCATTATGATGAGTGAAATAAGGTGAAAATAAGAGGAGATAGATGAAACAATGGCCAAGATATTGACGCAAATTGATCTATTGGCTAAACATATAATGGGGGCTGGAAATAAAAGTGTGAATGTTGTAGGGACTTATGGTTTTAGAGCTCATGATGAAGGTGTGTACTCCCCTACAGATGAGAAGTAATGTTATTTTGCAGCGGGTTCTCAGCATGAATACAAAGGAACTAACCAAGGTCGTTGGCATCCAAGGGACGAGAACTAAGGTTAGAACAGGGACAAGGGAAATCAATATAGAGATAGGGAGTCGGGTAGAGACCATGAAGGTCAATGGCGTGATCATGAAAGATGCGGTGATTGCTATAATCATCATAATAACAACCCCAATGTGCCTTCACTAAACACCGATGTGTCTCCCTACCAACCAATGGTGAGTAACCCCAGACATTCCAAGATTGAGGACATGTTGTCTCAAGTCTTGAAGAGAGTTGAATCGACTGATAGTGGGGTGAAGGAATTAAAAAGTAAGGTGTACACTCTTCACCAAATGGTGATCTCCCATTCAGAATCTATCAAGCACCTAAAAGCCCAAATTAACCACCTTTCCTCACAAATGAACCCACCTATGAAAGGTACCCTTCCAAGTGACACACTTGCGAACCCGAAGAATGATGGCCATGTGATGACAATAGTCACTTGGAGTGGAAGAATGCTTAGTGGGGTAAAGAAGCCAAATATTAAGGTTGTTGTGGAGCAGGAGGACAATGCACAAGGGGATGTCATGGTTGAGAATGAATTTGTTAAGAATCCGAATATTGGGGTGAATCCTAGTGCACTCAATATGATTGAAAATGATGAAGACCCACATAAAGAGAAGGATAAGACCGAGTATCCTTCTCAAATTGCTATTGATATTAAGGAAGATGATCCAAGTGGTTCATAACCATTGCCAAATGGACCCCCTCCATACCCTCAAAGATTGATCAAGAAAAAGGAAGATGCTCAATTCAAAAAGCTTGTCTATGTGTTCAGCAAGCTAGCCATTAACATCTCTTTGGTTGATGCTCTTACACAAATACCAGGGTAAGAAAAGTTTATGAAGGAGTTGTTAAAAAAGAAGCGAGTTATAGAATTGGGGATGGCAGAAGTGTCCCATAACTATAGCGCAGTGATGATAAGCAACATTGTCCCCAAATGGGAAGACCCAGGAGCCTTCACTATCCCGTGTACTATTAGAGTGTTTTTGTCTTGAAAGGCATTATGTGATCTCGAGGAAATTATAAACTTGATGCCTCTTGTGATTTTCAAGAAATTAGGCTTAGGTACCTCTAGACCTACACCACTGAGATTACTAATGGCCGATCTTTCAATTAAACACCCGGTGGGGATATTATTCGAAGGGTTAGTCAAGGTGGACAAGTTAATCCAACCGGCCGACTTTGTGGTTTTGGAATGTGATGTTAATCTTGAGGTGCCCATCATTTTGGGCTGGCCACTATTGGCAACCAAGAGAGCTTTGGTTGATGTGGAGCTCAGGGAGCTCTAGTTCCGTGTGGGGAGCGAAGAGGTGATGTTCAATGTATGCCAACCTACCAAACCACTAGATGAATTCAGAGTTGTGTTTGTGATCAATACCGAGGGAAAGTTGGTTGAAGCTCTTGGTGAGTGTGAGATGAAGGAGGTGCCCGAATCTATGGTGTTGTCAACTTCGAAACAGGATGAAATAATTAAGATTTTGATAAAGCACTTCCATCACTTTGGATGGGGCCACGCTAATTGGATCAGCATGCTTCCGGATAATGATTAAAGGTGGAGGTAATATCATCGAGTCGCGATGTAAAATCAAATGTTTCTTGGGAGGCAACCCAAGTGTTATTACTTAATTTATTTTACCATTTTTTTTTTGTTTTTGATTTATTTTAGGGATGCAAGGAGATGGAAAAATAATTAAGTGAAAGAAAAGGGTCAGAGAGCATGTACGACGGGCCATGCGATTTGCACATCCCATTGTGTAGATGCATGTGGCACCTCATACCCAAACTAGTGGAATAGGAAGAAAAAGAAAACTAGGAGGTGACATGTGATGGGTGGTGCAAATCGCACCTCCCATTATGCGTGTCGCACCTCCGTCGCATGCGAAAACAAAAAACTGGGAAAAATTTGGCTCAAAATTGTCTTGTGCAAAGTGATGTGCAAGTTGCACAATAGCATGTGAGAAATTCACATCACGGTGCACTCAGATAAGTTTAAATATTTTTGTTGACCTACTCATTGACCGACCCAACCTATTGATTGACCCGTGACCTTTCTTCTTCTTTTCTCTCCTATAAGTCATCACCCTCCAGCTCTTTTCTCTATTATACTCCCATAAACCTCCATAACTCTCTCCTAAAATCCTCCAAATCCCTCAAACTTCCCCCAAATCTTCTTCCCTCTCACCCACACTTCTCCACCACTAAATCTCTGTCAATCGTCGCCTCTTGTTTCTGGTCAAAAGTTGGGTCACTGATGTTGGCACTCAAAAGCTTTAACTTTTGCTTTTTACTCCCTCTTCTCAACTTGTGGTAAGTTCCCCAATGTTCAAATCTATGTTTTTAAGTAGATTGGGAAAACTTATTGTGAAGCATGCTAGTTTAATCTTCCATGTTTGTTCTGGGTGAGATTCGAAATTTTTGGGACCCAAATTTTAGGGTATATTGTTGATTTTGCTTGTGATGAACTTGGTAGATCTTGTTCTTATGATAAAGCATGTGTTTTGTGTTAGTTTTTTGCCCTAAAATTAGCATTTTGTATGAAGTCTGAATAACCCACTTGAGTTGATGTATGGTTTTGCCCTATGATAGATTGGGTGACATCATTCTTAAGGGCGAATCATCATCTTTGCTAGGTTTTTGTTGAATCATGTTGATTGGGGCTGAAATTGTTATTACCACTGCGCCCTTGTGTTATTTCAATTCAATATGATTATTCAGATAGCACTTTGGTTAAGGGGAGTGCATTATCGTGCGAATAAATATGCCTATTGATTTTAATTGAAGGCTTGATGTTCCCGATGATAGATGGGGTAACATCCTTCTTAAGGGACATCGTTAAGATATTTCTTGAGTTTTTTATTGTGTTTGAGTTTTCTAGGGAAGTCTAAGCACCCGGATAACGTGGGTTTTGGTTAAATCTTGTTTAGGCCCTGTTAAAATTGGTGTTGTTGCTTGTTGCCCATACATTCCACAGATATTGCTCTGCGAGTCATATATATTGCTCTGTGAGTCACATACGTAACACACATGAAAATAAGGAGTTGAAAATTCCAATTGTTTTCTTGTACATTTTGTATGCGATGCACAGATCTTTATGTGCGAAATGCACAAGGCATCGCACACTGCTATTAATGTTGCCAGTTCACTGAGTTGAAGGGAAAAGGCTTGTGCGACGCGCACAAAGGGTGGTGCGAATCGCACTTGCCTTCGCACCTTGAAGAAAAATCCACTCAAGTTTCTGTTAACATGTGCGAAGCCACGTGCGATGTGCACTTTGTCAGGTGCGGTCCGCACGTGACTCACACATGTCATCAGTCACCTAATATGTTTTTCTTCTCTTATGCATTCCATTTCTTTTTAGTTGGATAACTTCTTTTAGCTTTTCTTCATTTCAATATTTCAAAAATACAAAAAGATTTTGCTTTTACTTTGAGTACTCACAATCTCCTTGTGTAGACTATATCTTCTGGCAGGGGAAACTCACGGCGCAGCTAAAGGAGTCCACGAGCTCTCTGATACGCCCAAATTACAACTCCAATTACGAAGCGTAAGCGGTCGTCGTCAAATATAGAACCCAACAAAGGTTGGGGTCGATCCCACAGGGAATAAGGTGCAAATTAAATCGTTAGTGAATTAGTTGACTAGTAATCAATAGTTTCCAGTAAATTGGGGCGGGGGGGTTCTATGATCAATATTTGAACAATGCAAGTAACTAATTGCGAGTTTTAACGAGTATTAATCAATATGAGAATGAACTAGGGAAGTGTTCACCATGGCGTCGTAACAATTTCGACTCAAAGCTTAACCGGGTTCTTTCTATATGCATATCACGATGTGATTGAATGAATGGTATCATCTAAACGTTTCTCAACCAAATAGACGAATTTCCTTTTCAATTCTCTCGAACTTGAAAAGGTGAACTTTCTTATTTCAATCCTAAACATCGAATAGATTAATCTAGTTACAGCATTAATCATAAGACGAGAGTTGGTAGTCTCGAATCCTCGTAGTTAATCAAATTTCCCGGTTTTAATGTCTTTGTTCAAGCAAATTAAACCTAGGCATGTCCTAATGTTTGCAACCACTAGAAAACGTTAATAACGAATGATTAACCATGTGACAACATATAAATTGAACCCAATGCTACCCGGAATCTACGTTGTTACTCTTGCCATGGATCCCACAACCCTAGTTGTGGGGAGTTTAGTCACTCATGCTAGCAAAATGAAGTAAATAAATAATAGTATTCATATGAGAAGAAAGAATTCTTACAATAGAAAATTATTACTTTACTTTGAACTTCGTAGAATCCAAGCACCAATGGTGAAAATCCCAAGAACAATCGAAGAAAAAGAAGAAAACGTATTGTGTTGTGTTTTTCCTCTCCAAAGTCATCCAAAAATGTTGCACCAAATATTAGTTAATGAATTAATAAAATAACCCTAACACAGGGTATTTATAGTAGTTCAGGAAATAAAGTCCAAAAATAGAATTTTTGGAATCCCGCTTCGCGTTGACGGGTCACCTAATGGACGGTCATGCATGTGACGGGCCGTCACTTGAGCCGTCACAGCTAAACAGTGAGCCCCAGATAATTTTTCTAGTAAGTCGTCGGGCCTGTGATGACTTGCTGGTAAATTCTGGTAAGTCGTCGGGCCTATGATAACTTGCTGGTAAATTCTGGTAAGTCGTCTGCCCAGTGACGACTTACAGTGTTTTTTTCTATTTTATCTTGGTGGCATGGGTGACGGTCCGTCAGGCCAGTGACGGGCCATCAGATGTGCCATCACTCCTATGCAGTTCTCGATGAATTGTTGTCTCGTCCTGACGGCCTGGCTGACGGCCAGTCACAGGTGTGACGGTCATTCATGCCAGCCGTCAGGCTTAACCAGTTGAGGTTTTTGAACCATTTTTCTTCTGTTTCCATCTTTAGCTCCATTTCCTGCAAATATAATAATAAAACATCAAAAACCACAAAAGTTGCTTGAAAACTCCCGAGTATTCTTAGTTAAAGGCGTCAAATGTGCCGTAGAATCCCGGCACATCAACACCCTCAACTTAAAACGTTCGCTTGTCCTCAAGCAACATGACAACAAAAACAAATGACGACTCAACTAAGAATACCAACACATATCTCTAGCAAATCTTGGCCACTCAACAGTTTATTAAATTTAAATCAAGCCCCCCCGGTAGCACACAAATGTATGAAACGCTAACTTGCAAGGATCCAAACATGTCATTCTGATATGATAGAATATTCTACATACACACACAACAGCTATCCCAACAGTCAATAGATAATACAGAAATCTCGGTGCCCTCACCACAAAGAAATCCCACACACAAGATTTGAGATTAGGTAAGGCGCTCACACTCACAAATGATTTCAAATAATGCACATGCAATTCCATAAGCTTGCCCTTGCTATTCTATTTCAGTTTTTTTTTTCAGAAAGCCGCTCAGGATCATTACAGGACTTGTTTTGGCTTGTAATGAGGCTTCGGGTGCAGGTAGGATACGTTTGGGGAATAGTGACTAAACCCTCCTTGGAATCACCGACCTACTATTTCAACTTAACTTTACTTCGTCCATCCTTATTCACCTTTTTATTCCCTTGTTTCTAGCTACAGGTGCGGCCTCTTTATTTTGACAATTCTTTTTCATCTCTTTTTCGTTTCTTTTTCTTTCTTTTCTTAGGCACACACCCAAAATTTTAATTCTATCCACAACCAATCTTATCCATCCTATTTTTCTTATCATTTACCTCTATAGTAGCCACCCTCAACTTAGGCTGATTGCCTGAGTTGAGGTGCACGATATCCAAGGAAGGACCCAGGGCCAAAATAGGGATTCAAAGTTAAAAAGAAACGGTGACAGGTTATTGAAAGAATAGGGTCAATTATGGCTCAAATAGGGATCAAAGGGATTATTTGCATTTGGACGGTCTTATAGGCTAAGTGGACTGCACACAAAAAGGGCCTGTGATCCTTTTCTAAGCAACCAACTTCAAGCTTAACAAAATAGACCGGGAAAGTTCTAGATGCATGCACAGAGGAAGAGTTTATAACAATAATATCACACACACTTGGCACCAAGAAACCATACCACTACCAACTATCAAAACATTAGCTCAGCTTAAGCATAATTATTACAATCACAACCACACAATGACATTCAAGGATCCAGAACAGTCAATCGTTTCAAACATAAGTACAAAATCAACTTTCTCAGTGGGGCTCCTTTTAGTTCAACTTTCCAAAAAGCCATGCTTGCTATAGACACCAGAAAACAACACAAACAAAATTTAAAATGACAACCTAAACATGTCAGTTCTACTAGATAGCACACCGGAGGGAAAA
Source organism: Jaltomata sinuosa (assembly GCA_003996215.1). Classification (NCBI taxonomy): domain Eukaryota; kingdom Viridiplantae; phylum Streptophyta; class Magnoliopsida; order Solanales; family Solanaceae; genus Jaltomata; species Jaltomata sinuosa. Next base: position 345,792 of record QJPP01000640.1, read on the forward strand.
GAAACACGGCAACAAAAACCTTCGGTGGTGAAAGACTCACAGGTATCCCAACAACCTCAACTTAGACTCATGCAATGTCCCTAATGCATACATGTGAAAGCTAAACTGTGAGAGAAAGGAATACCTGTGAAGCCCATAGGACTCAGAGTCTAGCATGATGTTGGAGACTGCCAGGGTCTCCAAAGCAGGAGCAATCGCTGGAATAGGTGCAAGCGACATCATCCTGTTGAGCTCCAACTTTCTCTTTTATCGGCTCCTCAGCTAGTCGAGACAACTTCTTTACTCTTTCTAACTCTTTTTCTTTGTTGGTCCTTTTGCGGTGTTTTCTTTTCCTTGATTTGTTCTCACCGCCTTCCTCTATAAGTTTATCTTCTTGCGATCCCAACACCATTCTCATAACAGCTACAGTCTCAACAAAACCCTTCTCCTCAATATGCACATCCGTAGGGGCTTCATTAATAACATTTATAACCGAGACCACCCTCATGTCTCTTGGTGGCTTCATCAATATACACACATCAAACTTGACCAATTCATTGTTTAATCTGAATGTCAGTTCATTTCTTTCCATGTCGACCAACACTCTTGCAGTGGCTAACAATGGTCATCCCAAGATTATGGGAACTTCAAAGTCCACTTTGCAATCTAAGATTACAAAGTCAGTTGGGAATATAAACTTACCAACCTTTACCAGCACATGAGACAATATTCCCACCGGTCGCTTTACTGAACGGTCAGCCATTAACACCCTCATGGTAGTTGGTTTGGGAGCTCCCAAACCCAATTGTTTATAGACTGCTAGTGGCATTAAGTTGATGCTAGCACCAAGATCACATAAGGCTTTTTCAAAGTTGAATTTCCCAATAGTACAGGGAATAATAAAAGCACCTGGATCTTCCTTCTTTTCCACTAACGATCTTGAAGAAATAGCACTGCAGTGGTGGAGGTTATATTCTGGTTCAAAGCTCACTGACATCTTCTTGGTAATCAAGTCCTTCATGAACTTGGCATATCCGGGCATTTCTTCAAGAGCGTCCACCAGTGGGATGTTTACTGATATCTGCTTGAGCATGGTCATGAAATTTAGGAACTTGCTACCTTCCATTTTCTTCTTCAACCGTTGTGGGAAGGAGGTGGTGGCCGAGGCATCATAGTTGGAAGTTTTTCAACTTCCTTGCTTTTATCCTTGAGCACTTGAGTAGCATCCTCTACCACATCGGGTTTTTCAACAGATACCCTCACACCCTCATCGACCATACTTTCAGCAACATTACCTTTCTGAGTCTGAATTACTAGATGTGATTCCGATAATATTTTACCGCTTCTCGTAGTGATCGCCATACAACTCCCATCATTCCTCGGGTTTTGAATGGTGTCACTCGGCAAGGTTCCTGTCTTCCTTTGATTTCGAGACGCCGAGATTTGACTCACTTGCTGCTCTAATTGCTTGATCGAGGTGGAATGTGAATCCACTACCTGACTTATTGCTGATAATTCAGTCCTCTTCTCCTTTACCCTGGAGTCAATTGATTCTACCTTCAACAGCATCTTAGCCATCATATTCTCTACTTTAGACATCCCTGACTAATTGCTAACTTTGTCATGATTCCCAGGTGGTATGTATAATCCACCTCTATCGTCTTTGTTCCTCCAATCACCTTGTTCTCGACTCTTATAACCCGGATTTTCATAGTAATTGTTCCGACCTTGGTTTCCTTGGCCATAAGCCTGGAAACCACCCAAATAATTTGCCTCCTCATCAGACCCAGACTCTGTTGCTCTACTTTGGGAACCCACAACTTTCACCTTCTCAATACCTCCTGACAACAAATGCTTTGTCAGTAGGTCCATTTGCGTTTTTAGATGGGCCATATCTTGGTTCCGCTCTTCCTCCTTCCTGCGCTGCTCTGTTGACATACCAACTGCATAAGTGCTAGTCGCTACCTCTGTATCCCGTGTATGCCAGGCCCTATTGGTTTTGGTTAGCCGGTCCAAAATAGTTGTGGCATCAATAAAGGTAAGACCCATAAATGCTCCACCTGCTGCATTATCCAGCGTCGGCTAGAAAAATTTTGGTCAACTGATGGTTCGGGCATTGTGTCAGCTTCTTCTTGAACCGCAACCAAGTCTCATGTAAAGCCTCATGAGGTTGTTGTCTGAAGTTGCTAATTTCATCCCTCAAATGTATCATCCTAGAGGGAGGAAAGAACCTTTCTAGGAAAGCTCCTTTCAACTCTCCCCAGGTTGTGATAGAGTCGGGGGTTAGCTCTGTCAACCATAATGCTGCCTCATCATACAGAGACAACGGAAATAACCTGAGCCTGATCGCTGTCTGACTTACTCCAGGCAATTCGAACGACTTGCAGATACCCACAAAATTCATCAGGTGTCAGTTTGGATCATCACCAGCAACACCACGGAACAGTCCCTTTAAGTTCAACAGCTGGAGAATTGTGCTAGTAATGTTGAACTTGGCCCCAGGCGATAGCGGAGGAAGAATAGCGCCCATAGCACCAACTCCATCTAATGCAATATCATCCTCTATATCCTCAATATTCAAGTGACGTTGAGCCTGTTGAGCCTGCTATTCTGCAGCGAGCCTTGTTGCCTCCTGCTGTTGTACATTTATGGTTTGCCTTAGCGTTCTTGCGAGCTCGGGGTCGTAGGGTAATATTGGTTCACCCGAGCGTTGGGTACTTGGCATGCACAACTCTGTACCCTGTAACAAACAAAAACAGCAAATAAAAGTAAAAGCAGGAAAGTATGACTAAGAGTCAACGAAAAACACCAGACTTAATAAACAACTTTATTCCCCGGCAACGGCCTCAAAATTTGATACACCCAAATTACAACTCCAATTACGAAGATTAAGCGGTCGTCGTTAAATATAGAACCCAACAAAGGTTGGGGTCGATCCCACAGGGAATAAGGTGCAAATTAAATCGTTAGTGAATTAGTTTACTAGTAATCAATAGTTTCCGGTAAATTGGGGAGGGGGGGTTTCTGTGATCAATATTTGAACAATGCAAGTAACTAATTGAGAGTTTCAACGAGTATTAATCAATATGAGAATGAACTAGGGAAGTGTTCACCATGGCGTCGTAACAATTTCGACTCAAAGCTTAACCGGGTTCTTTCTATATGCATATCACGATGTGATTGAATGAATGGTATCATCTAAACGTTTCTCAACCAAATAGACGAATTTCCTTTTCAATTCTCTCGAACTTGAAAAGGTGAACTTTCTTATTTCAATCCTAAACATCGAGTAGATTAATCTAGTTACAGCATTAATCATAAGACGAGAATTGGTAGTCTCGAATCCTCGTAGTTAATCAAATTTCCCGGTTTTAATCTCTTTGTTCAAGCAAATTAAACCTAGGCATGTCCTAATGTTTGCAACCACTAGAAAATGTTAATAACGAATGATTAACCACGTGACAACATATAAATTGAACCCAATGCTACCCGGAATCTACGTTGTTACTCTTGCCATGGATCCCACAACCCTAGTTGTGGGGAGTTTAGCCACTCATGCTAGCAAAACAAAGTAAATAAATAATAGTATTCATATGAGAAGAAAGAATTCTTACAATAGAAAATTATTACTTTACTTTGAACTTCGTAGAATCCAAGCACCAATGGTGAAAATCCCAAGAACAATCGAAGAAAAAGAAGAAAACGTATTGTGTCGTGTTTTTCCTCTCCAAAGTCGTCCAAAAATGTCGCACCAAATATTAGTTAATGAATTAATAAAATAACCCTAACACAGGGTATTTATAGTAGTCAAGGAAATAAAGTCCAAAATACAATTTTTAGAATCCCTCTTTACGTTGACGAGTCGCCTGACGGACTGTCATGCATGTGACGGGCCGTCACTTGAGCCATCACAGCTAAACAGTGAGCTCCCAGGCAATTTTTCTGGTAAGTCGTCGGGCCTGTAATGACTTGCTGGTAAATTCTGGTAAGTCGTCGGGCCTGTGATGACTTGCTGGTAAATTCTAGTAAGTCGTCGGGCCTATGACGACTTGCTGGTTAATTCTGGTAAGTCGTCCGCCCAGTGATGACTTACAGTGTTTTTTTCTATTTTATCATGGTGGCATGGGTGACGGTCCGTCAGGCCAGTGACGGGCCATCAGATGTGCCATCACTCCTATGCAGTGCTCGATGAATTGTTGTCTCGTCCTGACAGCCTGGCTGACGGCCAGTCACAGGTGTGATGGTCAGTCATGCCAGCCGTCAGGCTTAACCAGTTGAGGTTTTTGAACCATTTTTCTTTGGTTTCCATCTCTAGCTACATTTCCTGCAAATATAACAATAAAACATCAAAAACCACAAAAGTTGCTTTAAAACTCCCGAGTATTCTTAGTTAAAGGCGTCAAATGTGCCGTAGAATTCCGGCACATCACTCTCCTACCTCTACTTCCAAATCCACGGGAAAAAAGAAAGCCCCAGTTGCTGCCATAGCACCTCCTCCCATGCAGGTTTTGGAAGAGGACATGATCCGCTTCGGGGTAGAAGGCATGAAAGCCATCTATGATAGAGACAAGAAGAGAACCTTCAACCCAGAGTGTAGTTTTATCTTGGAAGCAGTTGGGGATGATCTACCTAACATCTACCACTAGTTCAACACATGTCAATGGTTCCTCTTTCTAGAGGTATCTGGAGGGTATCATGCTGAAGTGGTCCATGAATTCTTTGCCTCCTATCAGGCCAAGCAGGACTCTATGGGGTACACGGGAAATGTGTAGGACTCTCCTTACTTGAATTCAGTCATAGTTCAGGGTAAGGAAATCTACATCACACCCTCTGCTATTAATGCCATATACTGGGGTAACCCAATTGAGCATGCACCAGCAATTTGGACTAAGTTGCTTTCTCAGAAGAAGCCACTTTATTGGGGTGCCACCATCATTGCTCCTGGGACTCCCCTCTGGGTCACTATTGGGGGCTTTATTCCACGTAAGACTCTGTACTTTGAGGCATGCCTCTGGTATGACTTTGTCTGCTATAGATTTTTGCCTTCTCAGAATGATCAGAAGGTTAACCAAGAAGGCACCATTCTTGTAGCTACCATCATGTCAGGGAAGCATGTTAACTTTGGGGAGATCGCATCATTGGTGATCAAGAGAAAGGCACGTCAAGGTGGTGATTTATTCCCTATCCATGTGCTCATTAGCCAGCTCTTTGCTAAAGCTAGAATCACTTACTTTTCCTCTGATTCCTCTACCCCTGTCGTTGGTGTGCTTGACCTGGGGGAGAAGACATATATGGATGCCCTTAGAATGAAGAGGTGCAGAATGCAGCCTTTTTAATAAATTGAGGTTGGGGACACAGATGTTGATCCCACTACTTCATATCCTTCTAGATCAGCCTTACAAGCACCTACTCCCACAGAGTTGGGAAATCCTGCAGCTGCTGCACCACCTAGACCTTCACTATCATCATCTACCTTGACACAGGCTGGCCTCCAAAAGCTGATGGACTTGACCTATTCTCATGATAGTAAGTTGACCGATCTAGCTAATAAGCTGCCCGTCATGATTCAGAAGGTCGCAAAGAGGGCCATGAAAGAGGTGGTGGACAGTGTGAGCAACCTATGCAAGAGGGTGGATGTTATTGAGAGTGTTATTGCGGAGATCCAAAAGGATGTTGACAAGACAAAATAGAAGGCATGGATTGGTAATACAGACTTAAGTGCTTTGGATGTGGCCATGACCAAGCCACATCACACTCCCGGTCCCATGGATGAGCTATTTGTTGCATATGTTGGCGATGATAAGGAGTTGGCTGATGATCAGGATCCAGAGCTCCAACGGGTGAACATAGAGTCACAACATACCGCTCTTTCCCTTCAACAAAGAGCAGGTACTAGTTCAGAAGCAGTGGAGAAGGCGGATGATGAGGAGGATTAGCCCATACAGGGAGTTGTTGCACCCTTTCCTTACTTATTTGAGCTTAAGAATTAAGGGCGATGCTTTATTTTGTGGGGGAGGTGGTACATTCTTGTTATTGTTGTTGGTTGCCCGTGTTGGGCTTTGAGATATTATTTTTATTGCCCTTGTCGGGCCTTGAGATTTTTACCTCCCTGTTAGATAATTTATTTGGCCCTTGTCGGGAGTGATTTGGATAATTGTGATATTTCCCTTGTCAGGCCTTTTATTTTCTTAGTGCTTAAATTGTGCTCTTGCAAGGCTTATTTTAATGTGTTGCTTGAGTTGCGATATCATAAAGTTGGTCCTACACGATCTGTTGTTTCACTACCCGTGTTATGAAAATGCACTTAGTGCCTACATCGAGGTTCAATTTCAAATGATTCATGAGCGCTTTAATTTTGGTCACCTTGTTAATAGTAAATCAGTAAATAAACTCCAAGGGTTTTCTCCATACCACGGTTCTTTCCTAAGGAGAAATTTATTTCTTTTATTTTTGTTTTCTTTATTCATTTTTGTGTCAAACTGGGTTGGTGTTTTCCTATTATAGATTGAGAAACGACTTTCTTAAGGAAAAATGCTAAGCTTTAGTTTAAAATTGAGTCGTGTGTTGTTTGTCTCGAAATAGACCCACCAAAAAAAATTCTTGGCAAGAAGTTTTTGGTAAATTAAAGGAAAGAGGGAAAATAATTTTCAGTAAAGCATTTTCTTTTCATGACTTGCACACTCCCCATTTGGCTTGATTGATTAACAAACGAGTGTGTAAAAGAACTCGGAATAGCTTATCAAAAGTCATTTGTCCCAATTGATTGCGAGATTAATTGTGAAATTCTTGTGTTGTGAAGCCTTGTGTGGTATGGTTGTACTTCGTTCTTGTGTGTATGTGTTGTCTAGAACTCGCCCCGAATGTGATTCAAGGAGAAATCTTAGATGTAACTGAGCTTGAAAGATGACCTTAGGCCCTTTTTGAATAAGTCACTTCACCCAAATTGCCAACCCTTTTACATTGACCTTAGTAAGTCCCTTTTAGCTTGTGACCTTTCATTGGCACCTTGTTTGAAGCCTTGACCCTTCTTGAAACCTTGATTTTTGTACCATCCTCTCTAATGGCCTGAAAGCAAAATATAGGCTAAAAGCCTAAGTTTAGGGGTGCATGAACCAATGTGGAGAATAAAGGGATGTACTTCTATACAAGGTAGCACCATATGCCTAAAATCAAAAATTGCTTCAAAATGTCCAATGAAATGAACAAAATGAAAAGAAAACAAGAAATTGGTTCTACCAAGTGAAGGTGATAAAAGGAAGTTGAATGATCAAGTTGAAGGGTAACTTTGAGTTCTGAGAGGGAGGAATAAGGTAAAGTTATTGTTTGAAAATGTGACCGGTGCTTTAAATGATCATAAAGAGCGTTAGTGTAATGACCCTTCCGGTCATTTCCACATACACGTTTTCCTTGTGCCGTTAGAGCTTGTTGTAGCGGACCCAAGTCATTTAAGGCTTGTCGGGACAGGTATTTCGGTGCCGGGTCCATTTGTTTGGCCGTATGATAAGTTTTGAAGCCAAGCAAGTCGGCAAAAGTAATCATAAGTTTCTTTAATAAATTTTCTGAACTTTAGGTAAAATATCTCAGGGCTTTTCTCCCAATATATAAAGAGTTAGAAGTCCCCCAAAATACCAAATCGAAGGTCTACGAGTCTAGTTTTCATCGCACAAAATCTCACGTCCAACTGATCATGGAGTAAAAGGTTATGACTGTTTTACCGCGGACTATCTGGCAGAAAATGGGTTGCGAACCGGGTCGCAAACCGGGTCGGGTCGAACTCGATTTAAGCCTCAACTTCATGTTTTAAAATGTCGTTTCAGTTCTGAAACAGGGAGAAAACATAAGGGAGGGTTCCAAGAGAGTTCTTGAGTATCAAAATCGTGCGATGGTGAGTTGCGAGCCTAAGTTTGAGAATTTATTAACATCGCGTGTATTTGAAAATATTTTATTTGAAAGTTGAATTTGGTAAAACGTTATATTATTATTACCTTTTTAAAATTTATTATTATAATATTGTAGGTTTTATTCAAAATAATTTTCTAATGATTATGGTATATTCAAAAATTATATTTATTTTACCACGAATTTATTCAATACCCGAATACATACATAACGGGCTGAAAATATTAAAATGTTGCCACCTCCACAACACGTGGAGGTGAGGTAAATCAACCAACATATTGTAGCTTCTAGGTGTAATACATAGCTAAGTGACTGGTGGGATTTTCATATTGGAATTAGTGGCATACACTAATTAATTAATTAATTAATGTAGTAAAGGTCATTATCTTGTTTGGTTTAGTAGTTGTTTACGTGCACACTTATATATATACATTTAGCTCTTTATTCCATTATAGATATATATAGAACATTAGAGGAGTTTGGTAGAGAAATTATATTTTGATGTTATGTTTAATTTCGGAAAGAAAATCAATTATCGACGTCAAGTTATTCAAGCCCGAGTTCAAGTTTGATTTCGTTTCGGAGCTTCTTTTCGGAGAGGTTCAAGCTTGTCATCGGACGATAGGTAGGTTACGGTTTATTTTCCCTAGACTCCGCATATATAGGATAAAATTTTATTAATGGGCATCCTTGGGTTGGTTTATTAGGTTGGTACCACAAACCTCGACCGCTTTATTCATGTCCGCCTACTTTTGTTCCTCCGTTGCTTGTAGTATTTGCCGATATATTTTATTTACCCTTGTGTTCCTGTGAGACCTTGTTGACTCTGGAACATAGAAGGTGGGATTTTGGGAATGTCCGCGAGTCCCGGGCATAGAATTATCCTTCTAGGCTGGTTATATTTGCTGAGTAGTTGTGGGCCTGTGCAGGGTCGATAGGTTGATTGTGAGCTGCTGGGCAACTATTGTGTGTGATCATACAATTTCCATGCATATAAAGAGGTTTTATCCATGTCTTACTATGGTTTTGGCTTCGGGACTACTGGCACTATTTTCTAAACCTTGCATGGCCCCGGGGGCCCGTTTTTGATGGAAATAATTTGGAAATGGTTTGATTTAACTTGTGAGTATTCTTGGGTAAAAGAAAGTAAAATTATGTTTTTAATCATCAGTTTTACGATTAACGCTAGACTCGGTAGGGCCGGGGTGCTAGTTGAGTTTTCTTGTTACTTGAGATGATTTTTAGCCTCGGTCGGACCGAGCACCTGAGATGACTTTCTACAGTTTAGACCCGGTTATACCCGGGCACCCTTGGAGGAGTTTTCGAGATATTTTCCTACTACTTTAGTCCTGGACAGGGTCTGGGCATGCATATTCGAGACTGGGTCTCTATCTTGAACCCGGACTTGCTTCCGGACGACATGTTTTGATACTGAGTTTTAGTATGGGGTCTGGGACCTCCATGGACCTTGCCATCCAGGCCAGGGGCTACGGGCTGCGTGTGCCGGGGGAAGGGTATACGGTGGAGTAGAGATATACGGGTAGTGTCCTTCCATGGAACCTACCTGCTGGGCCGGATCGGCACCGGAGGAGGTACATACAGAGATACCATTTCACTTGAGATCTTCATGCATCATATTATTCATTGTTTGAGGCTCCACCCTTGTTTGTTGTTTGTTGATTGTACGCTCCGGTAGTATGGGATGCCGGAGGGTTTGTTTTCACTTGTTTGTGTTCCTCGGTTGTATGGGCGGCCGGGGGACTGTAGGTAGACTTTTGCTATTTTACTTACAGAGTTGTTCTCTATTAGGGATGAGTATGAGATTGGTTACTGCTAGACTGTTAGTTTATGGATTTGAGATTGTTATGATTAGTTGGGTTGATTCATGTCTTGAGCATGCCTATTATTACTCTTTCTCTCTTCTTTACACTGAGTTACCGTATATAATTTCGTAACTTACTTATAACACTGTTATTGCAAGCCCAGGTGTGTTACTCCACTTACTTTCACCTGTGCCTGTGGTGTGTATATTGTCTGCTTACTGGCCTCACATGTGGTTCTGTTGATTTCCCTCTGGCTAGTTCCTGTGTACCTTTCATTGTTTTCTGTGACTGCTTGCTTCTATTCTGTCTATTACTACGCTTTTATCTTATATGTGCCCAGTCGGCCTATGATACCTACTGGGTACCTTATGCTTCACATTTGGTGCTCACCCCTACCCCCCTGCATCTTTGGGTGCAGATCCTAGCGTGGGCCATCGTCGTTAGATCGTTGTGATTCATGCTTGGAGATCTATTGGGGACTACTTCAGACTAAGGGTGAGCTCTTGGCGATCGGAGCTTAGCTTTAGTTTATCTTTTGCTTCATGTACTCTACTACCATTCAGGGACATCTGTATATATTGTTTGGATTATTTGCACTCCATGTATGTAGTTTGGGCTCTATACTATGATATCAGGTCTTGGGATTTTGTTTAGTTTCCGCATATGTATATATTTATAGTCTTTTTATCTGTTCTCTTCGTCTTGTTCTCTTATTTGTTAGATAGTAGCCCATTACTAACTGTTCTGGGCTACGGGGATAGGTTCACCTACCGGGGGTTGTAGGTGCCATCATGACTGAGAAATTGGGTCGTGACAACTTGGTATCTGAGCTTTAGGTTCACCGGTGTCATCGGTATAGGAGCCAATGTCTAGTAGAGTCCTGCGGATTGGGGCGGAGACGTCCGTACTCAATCTTTGGGAGGCTACAGTGACATTTTAGGAAATTTGACTCTTTCCTTGCTTCTGTGTCATGCGTAGAACCCTTGAAGTTTCTGGAGATCTCATTTGTTCTACTTCATTCTTCCGCAGATGGTTCGTACGAGATCATCGGCATCACGCGAAGATGAGCCTCCCACTCCAGCTAAGGGTCGAGGACGCCCTCGATCAGTGGCACCTGCTAGAGCTGCTAGGGTGGAGATAGAGCCCGAGCAGCATGTGGATCAGGGGGCAGCCCGGTCACCACCAGCTCCACCACCAGCTCCAGCACCAGCTCCAGCACCAGCTCCAGTACCAGCTCCAGTGCCCACTTCTGTGCCAGCTCCAGCCGCATCTCAGTCTCCAGATATTCGGGGATTACTACTACAGCTTTTGGGTGTGATTGGAGAGCGACCTTCTGAGGTAGCGCAGACATCCGCTCAGGGGGCAGCCCTGGGTGCAAAGAGTTTATGAGCGCAGCCGGCTACTATGGCTCCCCGTGCGGAGGTCATTCCGGTTCCATCTGTTGCACGGCCTCTTGCTCCTCGCCCAGTTATGACAGAGTTAGAGCAGAAGGCGTTGGGTAAGTTTTTGAGGTTAGCACCTCCGAGGTTTGCTGGTACTTCTGGACAGGATCCACGTGACTTTATTACTACCTGCGAGGAGATGTTGCATCATTTGGGTTTGTTGGAAACTCACGGGGTAGGTTATACTACCTATCAATTGGAGGGCCCAGCGAAGTTATGGTAGAGGGCCCAGGTTGCTTGTAGACCACCATCGTCACCTCATTTGACCTGGTCTGAGTTTTATGAGGCCTTTATGGCCAAGTTCCTACCACAGAGTGATCGTGAGCGTCACAGGGAGCAGTTTACTCACCTTATGCAGGGGTCTACGTCTATCTCGGAGTATGAGACCCGTTTCCATTAGCTAACACCATTCGGAGCTATGATTATTCCTACCGAGGCTGATAGGATTCGCAGATTTGTATGGGGTTTGAGGCCAGAGATCAGGCAGCAGCTGAGATATTGATTGCCAGTGGTCGGTCATTCCAGGCTATTGTAGACTATGCCCGCACTGTGGAGGACTTACAGCGACATGATCAGGGGTCCAGAGATAAGAGGCCTCGACATCAGGGTGTCTATAGTGGTTCCAGATATGGTGGTAGAGGTCCTGGCCAGTGGAGCCAGAGTTATCAGCCACAGCAGTAACAGGGTCAGTCCAGCCGACCGGTTCAGGCTTCCCTTCAGACTTTCAGTAGTACCCAGTTCGAGCAGGGTCAGAGCAGCCATCAGGGCAATGGCGGCCAGTCTTTGAGGGGTACAGTTTCTGGGGCATCAGGTCATGGTGGTCATACGGGATTTGCTGGTCCATCTCGACTGAGTAGGCCGCCAGGGGCTTGTTTTACTTGTGGTGCGATTGGTCATTTTGCTAGAGATTGCCCTCAGCAGGGTACAGTTCAGTTGGCCGAGCCTTTATGGGCAGTTCAGCCCCCGGCTAGAGGGGGTGGTCGTCAGGGTTGAGGTGGTGCTCCGCGCGGCAGAGCAGGTGGTAGGGATAGCGGTCGGGCAGGTGGAGGTCGTCGTCAGTTTTACGCAGTCCCTAGGAGACCAGAGGCAGAGGCCTCAGATGCTGTGATTACATGTACGATTTATGTGTGCCATCAGTCTGCTATGGCTTTATTTGATCCTGGATCCACTTGTTCATATGTATCTGCCTACTTTGTGCCTTGCTTGGGGTTGGCTAGTGAGCCATTATCTGTTCCTGTTTCTGTTTCAACCCCAGTAGGAGATTCTTTAGTAGTGGATTGGATTGTGAGATCCTGTATGTTATCTGTTGCTGATTCAGAGACTTGGGGTGATTTGATGATTCTTGATATGCTAGATTTTGATGTGATACTGGGCATGGACTGTTTATCCCCTCACCGTATGGTTTTGGATTGTTATGCCAAGACCATTACCATAGCTGTGCCCGATGTATCCCCGGTTGTGTGGCAGGGTTCTGTTAGCCATGCACCATCTGGGATCATCTCTTGTCTTCGAGCTAGGAAGTTGATTTCCCATGGGTGTTTAGCTTATCTAGCATATGTCCAAGATGTTAGTGCTGACCCTACTTCT